>CM075857.1:21988821-22426809 GCA_037975125.1 Latrodectus hesperus
AGATACATTTTATTTCTTGCTATCAGGTAATATCTGTGTCGCGACTTTAACTAATATTTCTCTCATTACCATGAGAGGCGATTCAAAATAAATATTTTCAAACTAAAATAATATCAAAGCTCTAAGAAGTTTATGATATTAAATGTAACAACTCAACTTTGTATTGAAAACGATTTCTGTAACGGAAAAGGATTCTTGTTTTAGGTGAATGACAACCAGTTTCTTTAGAATATTTTTATCAGAAAATTAAAGTTATTTCAAAGTTTTATAGTGTAAAAAATAGAATTTAAAATGTCGTGATTCTTGTAATTGTGGTTTATTTTAATTAACATGTTTTATTTTAATTTGAACGAAACACACACACACATTCTGCTTGCTTAAAATTCAAAATTTATAGATTACATAGTGGTGTCAAATGTAAAAAAAAAAAAGATTACATAGTGGTGTCAAATGTAAAAAAAAAGATTACATAGTGGTGTCAAATGTAAATATAAAAAAGTGTATGAGGAAACTGGTTAAGTAAATATATAGAATATTTATGTCGGGGAATTAATAGATTTCAAACCTTCTGAGTTTTGTTCGAAAAAGAAAAATCAAATTGTTAGTTTCAACTTCATTCGGGGTGAAAGATATAAAATTCACTATAAATTTGGCGATAAAAAGTCAAATTTAAAGATGAAGTTGAATTTGAAAAAGTCAAATTTAAAGATGAAGTTGAATTTGAAAAAGTTTTTTATAGTAAAATGTGTTGATCTCTTCTACACAGACATGGAATTCTCTCAACATGAAGCTGACGCAGACAGCTTTCGAAATAAGGATAATCCTTTTTGTGCTTGGAGAAAAAACACTTTGGTTTAATGTCAGAGATATTTCCTAAATTTGAATTAATCTGAGTTTTACATTAGTTAGGGAAAAAATTCAAGTATATTTCTTATGTTTTGCCATTTATGATTACTAAATCACATTTGATTACTTGAGTAATCCAAATATAAAGAATACTCAATATTGTTAAGCAGAAAGCAAAATTTTAACCCCGGAAAATGTGTCAAAAATATTATTTTTGTAATATAAATATTTATATAAGCTTAAGCATTAAAATGTAATTTGTGCTCGTGGCGAAAATTTTCAATTTCACTTAAGACTAGACAAATAATTACATAAGCAATAATTACATAAGAACATAAGGTCTCATTTCTCTATGAAAGCAAGATAAGAGGAATTCCCACTTGGCAGTGCTTGCCCAACCCTTACAACAGTGTTAAGTAGGCGATTGAATAATACCAAAAGTTTAACATACCTATTTATTGTTTCGTGAAAACCTCACAGCAAATGCTCGAAATGCCACCCACGTGTGTCGTTACACAGTTGACAACGGCGAAGGAACGGCTGACTCACTTTCTCAAAGATTCCTGGTGCTATATTAATTTCGTCCCCGGAAACAACAATTCTAGTCTTGAGAGCTTCCGCTGATTCTACAGACATCTCGTAAACTAAAAATTTCATGTGCAACCAGAAGAAAAAATCAAGTGGGTTGAGGTCTGGCGAGCGAGGAGGCCAAGCCACAGGTTCGCTACATCCAAGCCATCGTGCGAGATATGTGGCATTCCAAAAGTTACAGACCGTGATGGAAAAATGTGCTGGGGCTCCATCGTGCATAAATCACATGTCTCTCTGAAAGGGGAGTTTAACAACGTGCAATAAACTAGGAAGCTTATGTTTTAAGAAGATACGGTATGTTGCGCCGGTCAAACAGAATGGCATGATGTAAGGGCCTACCAGGTAATCACCAGGAATAACTGCCCAGATGTTCATAAAAAATTTCTGCTGGTGTCTACGAGGGGTTGTACAGTGGTCATTTTGCCAATGTGTTGATTACATTTTTTAAAGGACATTATTTACTCTGATTGACTTTCTCCGGTAACCAATAAGAGCGAAATGCAGCTTCTTCTCTGCGGAAATTTGCATATGGTTAATTCGTCATAGATTCTTGATGCGTTTCTTCTTTCCTCATTTCTGCTTCTCAGAGTGGAATGCGACCCTATGTTCCTATGTAATTATTGCTTGTATGGATGGGTACTATCATCTCTTTTAATTTGAAAAAAAAACAATTTAGAATTACCCTGTATATATATATATATATATATATATATATATATATATATATATATATATATATATATATATATATATATATATATATATATATAATAGAGCAGAGCTACGAACTCTTGTAATTCACGAAAAATGCAATAACTGTTCTCAAAACGACCAAGAATTAAAAAAAGAGATTAGATAATCGTGTTCCCAATGATATCATGTTTTAGTTGATGAATTAATGTGAGATAAAGAATATGCATTGCTAATGAGCATGAACATAATACCCTTTATTAATCTTACTATAAAAGTATCTGAGGTGTTATTCTGTTGGATGTGTCATGTTATATAATTATAGCTGATCATGAAGAATTTCATCTTTTCTGAATACTTCTCATGAAGCTATTAGGTTGGTGCGTATGAAATGTCGGATTCTTAAGTGATTGTATAAAACTGCATATCTTTCTTCAAAAGCTGTTTATTCAATCAAAGTATGCTCCATTCGCTTCAATACACTTCTCCCAACGAGATTTTAAAGCGTAGATGCCTGTCTTAAAAAATTTTGGTCTTTAGAATTAATAAACTCTGATATCGAGTTTTTTAGACTGTCTTCATTTTCATAGTGTTTGCCCCTTAAAAACAGCTCTAAATGCTTGAAAAAATGAAAATCGGTCGGCGAGAGATCCGGAGAATAGGGTGGATGCTGCAATGATGAGCATACGTTTAACCGATCCAGCTTATTTCGCTCTGTCAGTGCGTGCGGTACCCACTTGTTCATCTTCTTAACCTTGCCAATCTCAGAAAGGTGTCTCAATATCGTTGTATGGTCAACTTTCATCCTGATAGCAAGTTCCCTCGTGGATACGGCTGGATCCGCTTCCACTAGAGCCTTCAGGTCATCATTCTTCACAGACGTTTTGGGTCTTCCGCGCGGCTCATTTTGCAGTGAAAAATCGCCAGTCCGAAATTTTTCGAACCAACGCTGCACTTTCCGATCGTTAACCGTATTCTCCCTAAACGCTTGGTTTATGTTGCGTGCAGCTTTTGCAGCACTATTACCAAGTTTGTACTCATATAAGAAAATGACGCGAATGTCGGCAGAATTCATATCGGCAATAAACTCAAAAGAAATAAAAAAGGGAAGACCTTCGAGAAAACCTATTTTGCTGAAATGAGTCTCTGGCAATGGACAATACGAGTATGAATGAGGTTATGCCAAATACAAAAGTATAACGAAAACAGGGAGGAAAACGTCCGCATGTAAAGAGAATCCGACATTTCATACGCACCAACCTAATATATATATATATATATATATATATATATATATATATATATATATATATATATATATATATATATATATATATATATATAATAGAGCAGAGCTACGAACCTTTGTAATTCACGAAAAATGCAATAACTGTTATCAAAACGACCAGGAATTAAAAAAAGAGATTAGATAATCGTGTTCCCAATGATATCATGTTTTAGTTGATGAATTAATGTGAAATAAAGAATATGCATTGCTAATGAGCATGAACATAATACCCTTTATTAATCTTCCTATAAAAGTATCTGAGGTGTTATTCTGTTGGATGTGTCATGTTAACTAATTATAGCTGATCATGAAGAATTTCATTCAGATGAAAAGATTGATGAATATCTTTTCTGAATATTTCTCATGAAGCTAAAAACATCTGGAGAATTTTAAGATGAAATTACTTCTTTATTGTAGAATACCACACATGCCTATAACAGTGTCTAATGTTTTTTCTGCATTGCCTCTTTTCGAGGAAGTTCCATTCATTAAACATTTTTACAAATGAAAATCATGCAAAGTTCATTCTGTAAATCATTAAGTTTATTTTGCAACACTTCTGAATTTATTTTATTATAAGATAGTCCCTTTTTGCTTTATTGTTAAAGTATTGACTAAATATTCCTGATGTAACGCCATGGTAATTTATATCTCTTGATTACTTTTTCATAATACCTGTCCTAAGGACAGTATAATACAAAGTAACGTTTCCCATTTAAGTTGTTAGAGACAAGCAATCACATGACAGCTGCATTCAAATAAAATAGGAAAAAATGATTTGCTAAAAAGAATTATTTAAATTTTTGATTTTTTTTTTTCGATATACATTTTACAGATCCACATATTTTTTGTGATTATAGAGCATGTTCCTCAAAAAATAATTTGATTATTGAAGGTAATTACATGTATTTTTATGAAATACATGGACATTATGAAACAATAAAAAATCTTAGTGGAGAAAGTTATCATTTTTGTAAATAAATTATAAATGAGAAATATATATTTAACTCAACAGTCCATGAAAATGTATGTGATTGTGAAAAAATTAAGGCACTGATTAAAACTAATTTTCCTTAAGTAGGTAACTTGGCACAATCTTATGTTTAAGCACATTCTTTATTAATTTTTTTTAAATGGTGGGCACATGATGACGAACCCTACTCCACAACAAGGCCAGGTAGTGCTACTCATTTGTCGTTACCCAGCGGGCACCTGTGAACCAAGTCACTGAGGCGAGTAGCGCCATACCACCATAAGCCTGTTTATAGGGTGGGCCAAATTCATACATCATCGCAGAACAAAGGACAGAGAAACAAAGTGACATCCATGCCCGAACCAGGATTCGAACCCGGGACCTACCGCTCAGGAGTCAGGAATGCTAACCACTAAGCCATGTGGGTTGGCATATTTCCTTAAATTAATAATTAAATATTCTCTGATACCAAGAAATTTTCCAATTCTTATGTTTTGTTTTAAGAAAATGACCTTATCTTTAATATTCGGATTATTTCGAATCTCAAAACTAAGGAATCATTGGTAATTTTCTAAATATGAGTAATTTTACATTGAATAACCAAAACAAATACAAAATATGGGTTGATATTTTGAATCTAAGTAAATACTTCAATATTTCTCTCTGTACCTTATGTTATCTCTATTTAAAAAAGTTTACTCTCATGAAAAATTGTTACCATTCTGAAGAATTATAAGATTTTAAATTTAACAATTACCAAAATACCGTATTTTTTAAACTTCTGAAGTATTTTCTTACACTTGCTAAATCCAATCAATAAATTATAAATATTCTACTAATGATTGAATTGAAGAATTTTCTTAGCAAATCCAGAAATTTCATCTCAACTAATATTTGACATGGATAAAATGTCTGATAGAAAAGTTTTCTTTCATTCACTCAAATTTAAGGGACCACTTTTTACTATCATAGTTATTCCTCCTGACTAATAAAGAGATTATACTGGATATAATTCATTTAAATTATTCCTTCGAAATATTCTTTGAAGTCACGTTGGAGGATATTTCTATTTGTTCAAACATAAGACTCATGTATTTATGAAATATGAAAAAAATACTACATCATGTCAGAACACACTAAGAATAAGAGAATTGATATTAAGTGTGCTTCAGCACACACACGATTAAGAAACCAATGTGTAAAGTCTTTCTTAAGTTTTAGTTTATGTTAAATTTATAATTAAAATTAGATATAAATTGTATAAATAATTGAAAATACGCTAAGCCAATTTTTACAGTTGACTTTTGAAATGTTCTTTAAAAAAAATTATTTCTTCTCTATTGCTTAAATTAAGGATATATGTATATATATATATATATATATATATATATATATATATATATATATATATATATATATATATATATATATAAATTTCGTGTCACGATGTATGTTCCCGATAAACTCCGAAACTACTGAACGGATTTTGATAAAATTTTGTGACCATTTATAATATGGTCCAACTTAAAAGATAGAATAGTTTTTATTTCTTTAATTATTGATCTCAATATTTATTATACGACATTAGTGTTTATCTATTGGTTAGTTCTGTAAGTTCCAAATAGATGGCGGTTTAGCATCTAAGTTGCACAAGTATTCGGGAGATGGCGACGTGTTTATTTTTCTAGATTATATCATTTTAGAGAAAACTAACGTCCGCGCGCAAGCGCGTGGTTAAATATAGAATTTACATGCATTTTCATGATATATAATCATACTGTAACAATTTTTTGTGAATCATTTTCATAATTATACTTTGTATTGTGTTATTATTGTGCAATGTTCAGTTTGAATATTTTTAATATTATAAATAGTAAAATAAAATTTTATTTATTACTGTTTTTCTCTACTAATTTTCATAACACCTCGTAAACATGTAAGTATTTCTTGATAGCCTTTTATTTATTTTTATTTTTATTTTATAATTTGATAATTATTAATTTTTTCAGCAATACATTTTGATCTAATTTATTTATTCAAATGATAAATTCTTTTAATATTTTTTTACTTCAGTATAATGCCACGGAAAAATTTTTAGTTTTAATAATTTAAAATTGAAAAAATAATAGTTCGATGTCAATGTTATCTACCTCATTTATAACAATTTATTTTTAGATGTTTTTAATTTATATAGTATATTTTATAAGTAAGTCACTGATTACAAACTATAATTTAATATAAGATGAATAAAATGTAAATTCAGAAAGTATATGTTGATTTGCGCTTAATTTCAAAATTTCGATACTTTACCTATTACTTTTAAATTTTGGTGAAACGTTTTATTTTTAATCTCATATGAATGAACCTATTTTAATTTTTTTAGATATTAATTTGATTTTACCAAGGAATTAGTAAAAAAATGATTCAATGTATTATAATTACTCAGCCACAGCAAAGTGTGGCTTGGTCAGCAATTCTATATACATATAAATTTCGTATCACGATATATATTCGCGATAAACTCCGAAACTACTGAACCAATTTTGATAAAATTTTGTAACCATTTATAATATGGTACAACTAAAAAGATATAACAGTTTTTATCTCTTAATTATTGATCTCAATATTTATTATACGATATTAGTGATTATTTATCAGTTTGTTCTGTAATTTCCAAATAGTTGGCATTTAGCATCTAAGTTGCACAGGTATTCGGCAGATGGCGACGTGTTTATTTTTCTAGATTATACTATCTCCCAGAGAATATTAACGTGCGAGCGCAAGCGCGTGGTTGAATATAGAATTTACATATATTTTCATGATGTATAATCATAGTGTAACAATTTTTCGTGAATCGTTTTTATAATTATATTTTGTATTGTGTTATTATTGTGCAGTGTTCAATTTGAATATTTTTAATATTATAAATAGTAAAATAAAATTTTATTTATTACTGATTTTCTCTACTAATTTTCATACCACCTCGAAAACATGTAAGTATTTCTTGATAGCCTTTTAATTTTTTTTATTTTTATTTTATAATTTGATAATTGGCTCTGTAATCGTGCTATTTTGGCAGCAGGAAACGTTGATGTGAACGAAATTAACTTCAATGTACAACAGATGTTGCCCGGTGATTTGATGTCTTTTAAATCAATCGACACAGTTATTGATGAAAACGAAGCCGTAAACTTTCCAACTGGATTTTTGAATTCTCTGGATATGCCAGGAATGCCACCACACAATCTTCAATTGAAAATTGGTTCACCAATTATTCTTCTACGTAATTTAAACCCACCTCAATTATGTAACGGTACACGTTTAGTCATAAAAAATGACCGAATATATTCTCGAAGCAACAATTTTGACGGAAAATTTAAAGGAGATATCGTTCTGTTTCCACGTATTCCACTGATAGCGTCAGAATCTCCAATACCGTTTAAAAGGCTGCAATTTCCGATTTGTTTAGCTTTTGCGAAATGACCATGAATAAATCTCATCGCCAAACAATGTCTATTTGCGGTTTGGATTTGAAAAACATGTTTCTCACATGGACAGTTACATGTTGCCTGCTCACGTGTAGGAAAACCATCAAATCTCTTCGTGTTAGCGAAAGACAGGTTAACCAGGAATGTTGTACACAAAGTAGTACTTAGAAAATTTTTAGTTTTAATAATTTAAAATTTAAAAATTAATAGTTCGATATCATTGTTATCTACCTCATTTATAACAATTTATTTTTAGATGTTTTTAATTTATATATAGTATATTTTGTAAGTAAGTAACTGATTACAAACTATAATTTGATTTAAGATGAATAAAACGTAATTTCAGAAAGTATATGTTAGGTTGTGCTCATCTAATTAATTTCAAAATAATCTCAAATTAATTTCAAAATTTCGATACTTTACCTATTGCTTTTAAATTTTTGCGAAACGTTTTATTTTTAATCTCATATGAATGAACCTATTTTAATTTTTTTAGAAAATATTAATTTGATTGTACCCAAGTATTAGTAAAAAATTGATTCTATGTATTATAAAAATTCAGCCACTGCAACGCGTTGCTGGGTCAGCTTGTATATATATATATATATATATATATATATATATATATATATATATATATATATATATATATATATATATATATATATATATATATATATATATATATATATATATATATATATATATATATATATATATATATATATATATATATATATATATATATATATATATAAATGAAAATAAGTTTCCGTTTATTTAAAAGAAAAAAAAATTTAATTAAAAAAATATTTGTTTCCATTTCCCCGAACTGGTAGCCAAATGTTTTGCACTCTTGTCTTTTGTTCTAAGGCTCCCGGTTTCGAATATCATTTTGGATTTCGATGTTTGCACTAGTTCGAAATCCACTTTAAACCATTGCTATCTGTCTAATTCACTTGAGCAAAACATGATTGTTGAAAGACAAACAAACCAAATAGGATAACAAAACTTATCCCATTTCCATTACAGAGATTAGAAACCGCATGTAATTCTCTAATCTAATAAAAAGAAGCAGGTTAGATGAGTATGAAATTTGACAAGACGCATCAAACCATGTAATTTGTATCCTTCTTATCGCAATATGCTTTTTTTTTTTTTTTTTTTTTTTTGAGCGAATGTAACTAAACCACTTATGAATGTAATTTAATCTTCCAAGTGTGTGATTTGGTACACGAAGCCAAATTTCGCTAATATCGATCCAGGCGTGCAATGTTCAATATAATATATTGCAAGCGTATATATACAGTATGTCCACTAAAGTCCCTTATCACCCTCTTAACTTCGGAACAGCTGCTACTATATTTATAAAAATGGTGTCTAGGTATAGTAAAGTAGCCATGCGCTACTGAATGAAACAGACTACTGCGTCACCTGGTGGAAAACTGCAGAGTTAGCATTCCTATCTCGAAAACGGAACGAGATAGAGAGAAGAAGTGATTTACAAAGTTGTAGAGCATCCTCGATTTAGTACGAAAAGATACCTTGTAGGCATTAATGTGAAGAATACAACGGTTAAACGCACATTTGTTGTTTCGTGCTGTGACGTGACAGAACGATCTAAGAAAGAAAAAACAAATAGTTATAACAATATACTTTATTTAAGATGTTCAAACTTCTCACCGTCTTCTGCAATGCACATTAGGATCCTCGCTTGAAGATCACGTTGCACACGTTGGAGCATACATCGTGACACGTTGGAACACGTGACCGTAATGCGTCGTTTAAGGTATTGCAATTTTTGTGGTGGAGTCGCATACACCTGCTGTTTCAAGTATTCCCACAGGAAAAAGTCTAATGGAGTAAGATCAGGAGAACGTGGAGGCCACTCTTCAAAACCTCCATACCATAATATTTGGTTGCCAAATTCCATGACGAGGTACTGCTTCACTGGAGATGTCTTGTGAGCAGGTGCGCCATCATGTTGAAACCATAGATTCTTAAGATTAAACAACGGCAGGTTCTCAACAAAATCGGGTATTACTTTCTGTAGCAATTGTAAATATCGTGCACCCGTTAACGTGTCATTGTAAAATATTGGGCCTATCAGCTTGTTAATGCAAATTGCGCACCAAAAGTTAATAGCATACCACATTGGATGTCGAACGTCGACGAAACATTTAGGATTTCCCAGTACCCAGTAAAAGGTGCTTTGCCTATTGTACATGCCATTCCGTGAAAAGCATGCCTCATCCGTCCATATTATATCTGCCAAAAATGTTGACTGGACCCGTATCTGATTCATGACGAAGTTGCATCATGCATAGCGTCGCTCGGCATCCCCGTCCACTAAAACCTGTTCAGGCTTTTTTCGGTATGGATGAGGACCTGATTCGCTTAGTGTTTTCCAAACCTGACTTTTGCAGAGACCACAGTGTTGACTGATCTCTCTTACCCTGCATTTCGGTTATGCGAGGGCATATGCTAATACCTCATCCGGTTGAACTTGACGTCCTACCTTAGCTGGTCTGCCAGATCGAGGTCAACTAGTAACGCAACCTGTCTCCCTTAAACGTTTTACAACAGTTAGGATGGTTTGATGAGAAGGATGCGAGCCTGCAGGGAAACGTTGGTGGTACAACCTTGCTGCTGATCGTGCCTTGCGTCGACATTCACCGTACAGTAAAACCATCTCACAATACTCAGCTTTGGAATACTCAGTCATGACCATGAGCATCAACATACTACAGCCCCAAGAAGGTGTCTCTGTTAGAGCTGTCTCAGGTGAACAGGCATGACGTTTCTTACGTATTTGCATAATGCATACAAATTGTTGGAATTATTTTTAATACTTTCGTTTTTCCCATTTTGAAATAAAATTAAAGAATGTAGTCACGAAAACGATTTTTTGTTTTTTCAAATATGCACACGTACGATGTGCCACGTCACAGCACAAAATAACAAATGCGCGTTTTAACCGTTGTATTCTTCACATTAATGCCTACCAGATACCTTTTCGTACTAAATCGAGGATGCTCTACAACTTTGTAAATCACTTTTTTTACCTATCTCGTTCCGTTTCCGAGATACGAATGCTAACTCCACAGTTTTCCACCAGGTGGTGCGATAGGTGGTTACATTCAGTAGCGCATGGCTACTTTACTACACCTAGACACCACTTTTATGAATATAACAGCAGCCGTTCCGAAGTTAAGAGAGTGGCAAGGGACTATAGTGGACATACTGTATGTATATATATATATATATATATATATATATATATATATATATATATATATATATATATATATATATATATATATATATATATATATATATATATATATATATATATATGTATATATATATATATATATATATATATATATATATATATATATATATATATATATATATATATATATATATATATATATATATATATATATATATATATATATATATATATATATATATATATATATATATATATATTTCTAGGTAGATAAATCATCTGTTTCCCTACATTTATAAGATATTATTAATAGTTAAATGATGTAGTTTTAATTCAACGAGTATAATCTTTTTCTTTTACTTTTTGTCATACATCTTAATGGATAACTGATTAATATCAGAAAAATTTTATAAAATTTTTTTGTTCAAATATAGGCTTAGATATGTACCAACGTTTTAACTTTATACTTTTCTTACATATTTCATGATGTCGAAACATAAACTCTATCATAACCGTATACACATATTTGAAATACTAAACTTTTTTTACAAAATCTGAGTACAATATCAACTTTTTCAAAATTAGTTTTTATTTAAAAAAATCAGTTTTTACCTTAATAAGAGTGTTTTTATTGTTAAAATAATATTTAAACACTGTTATTGAGGTAAAAATTTAAGAAATGTATTATTTTATAAAACTTAGAATGGAAATAATTTAGTTTGAAAAAATGAAATCATAGATTTGATATAAAAATAATATTGTAGCAAAAACGCAGGAAAACAATTTCATTTTGTTAAAAACTGTAAGACATCAATGAAGAAAATATTGGACCATTTATCGTTTCAGAAAAACAAAAACTAAAATGATATAACTAAGACCGATTGAAGATTTATTTCGTATCCTTTATACTTTATTAAGACCTCAGGATCATGATCCTACAGATTTTTTATACAATATCGACTGAGCAAAATGCAAGCAGAAGTAACTTCGCATGTCTGGCTAAAATTCCGATCAATCATATTTGTCATACTTATTGAAAATATTTTCTAATGTATTTTCGTCAGCCTTCACTATAAAAATAATTAATAAAATATGGGAATTCACAATTTTTAGTATTTTTCATAACGGACAAATCTTTTCAGTTAAGCGAAAATTGCTAAGAGCTTACAATAAGAAATAACAGCTACAAATTGTACTATACCTGTAAAACTAAAATTTAATTTCACTACTTTTTAACAATAAAAGCTTCAAAAGTAAAATGTTTAAACTAATTTATTTCAATCAAATATCGTATAGCTGATTGTTACATCAACAAGTTAAACTTAGACAGTTGAATATTTAAGAAATTGCTATTTTTTTTGGGGGGAGTTGTCAAAAGTATGTAACAAAGTAGAATATGTAGTTGTGATTTATAACACTTTGACAAGCCAAGCTCTTTATGCCTTAGCAATGCGAATTTAAATCAATAGGGAGCATCTTTCGTTTTAATCAGAGCTCCACGAAGGTGAAAGTACGTCTTTGCTCTTTTTTAAATCCTCCGATAGATGGCACCACCAGAAGATCCACTCCCTCAATTTTGACATTGATAGGAAGGGGGAGAAATTTTTTTCCAGACCTTTTCACCCATGGTAACTGCTCAATGACCGACCACAGGACTTTCAATTCCATAGATTTAACGAGCACGTACATCGCATGTACTCGGTGAGTCTTTGGCGACATTGGGAATCGAACCCCACCCTTTCGGATGGAAGGACGATACCCTAACCACTAGGCTATCACGGCCAAGTCGAATATAAATATTACGAATAAGTCGCTCAGTTACATTGATTCTTTTCTAATTGACAAAATATCTCCTTCACTTCTGTGTATACCAAACTTGAGTCTTAGCAATCAACAGTAATTATTTTTTGATAATTAATCAATAAAAAAGCTTTCACTTGTTAATTGTTTGTTTTATCAAACAATTTCTTGAAAAAACCGAAGAATTATATAGATTTGAGAGCTCCAATGAAATATTGAATCTAAACAAAGCAAAGATATTGTTTTGTTGGAGAAAATGTTGTTCTTTTGTAGTTTAGTTAAATAAGAAGGGAATTTGTAAAAAAAAAAAAAAAAAAAAAAAAAAACACATTTGTTGCCTACTTGAGAGCTGATTATATGCATTTTGATTACATTCTTTTCAATAATTAGGATAAATTGTATACTTTGCTAATATGAAATAATCAATTCAAACTAAATTTGAATATAAATTTGTAGAATACATACTGAGACTTTAAGTTGAATGAATTCGTTAGTAAATTTTGAATTGAAATATTTATTCCCTTAAGCATTCAATCAGGTTGTGTTATATATGTGAGTATTAATATATTTTATTATAATGACACTAACAGATATCTGAAAATAATCAAAGCAATAACATGAAAAAAGTGGTATATTTTTGATCATGTAAATTCCATCGCAGATTATCTACTCCGGAGAACAAAATTCAGCTAAATGCATGGAAAAATCAAAAACATAATTCAACATTTTTCCTACACACAGTTACGGTTATTGTTGTTGTTGTTGTTGTTGTTACTAATCCCAGTTGGTGTAGCAGAGCTACACCAACTCCATAAAACCAAAAATCTCCAAAAAGTCTAAAAACAGTAAAGGGTCCTTCAAAATCTCACGAGCAGTGAAATTTAGGCACTCGAGAATATGGTTGGGGGAAGCCTGTGCGGCCTTACACCAGTGACACTCAGTAAAGAGTTTCCGACCCTGCTGGAAGGTGAGGGAACTAATGTGACCACTCAAAAAACGAGATAGAGCCGTCTGCTGCTTCCTAGAAATATTTAGACTGTGAGTCCAACGTGGTCGCACTCCAAAGTACCAAGTGTGAAGTGGAGGGGTTCTCCAAAGGGCATTGGTTTCCATTTTCTTTATTGAGGAGAAAAAGTTAGACAAGTATTATTATGCAAGGCAGCCGCAGAGGCAGATTTGGCCAAGGTATCAGCAATTTCATTCCCCTCCAAACCAACATGGGAAGGAACCCATTGGAAGTAGATAGTGTGTCCTGAAGAAAGTCGACGGACAAGTTCCAGGATTTTCAGGCTTATCTTATCCCCAACAGACGTCCAATGAGAGAGGTGCTGTATAGAGGCACGGCTATCCGTTAAAATCCATAAGTCATTAAAATCGAGTTCAGTAGTCATGTCAATAAAATTTAATCCCTCATAAATAGCAATGAGTTCCGACCTGAACACAGAGCAGTTGTCGGCATTCTTAATCTTTATGTCAATTATATTATTTGGTGTCATAATATGTATGCCACTACCAGAAATACCTCCATACTAAAGTTCATTTATAGATCTCGATTTTTATCTAATTAATGTAGAATTTTCATACCATTCTGTAAAAGAGAAAACTGTTGAAATATATTTTGTAATGCTGAGCATAATCTTCATTCAACACAAATTTTCTATATGATATACACCCTCTCAAGTCCTGCAGGTCGCCTCAAAGTGTGTTTTTTAGCCGGCGAGGGGGTGTACCTGGGCGGAACGGGTGAAGTACGTCGGGAGAGTTTTCTCCTGGTAGGGTCACCCAAGGCGTGAAGGCCGTTCCACTATCTGCAGGCACCGAAGCAAAGTCAGTCTTCTCTCCAATGGAGCTCCAAGTACCTTGTACCAAGAGAAGGTGCTTTTTCCCTTCTCCATGAGTTTGCTGGGGTGCATGGAATCATGGATTTGATCTAGCTGCCACTAGATCCTGAAGGATTCGACACAACAACATATGATATACAGGGTGATTTTAAATTGTTTTTACAAATTAAGGGTGATGACGAGCAATAATTACATAGGGTCGCATTCCACTCTGAGAGGCAGAAGAGAGAAATTCCCACCTGAAGTTCCAACAGTGTTAAGTAAGCGATTGAATATAATACCAAAAGTTTCAGAATCATATTTATCATTTAGTGAAAGCCTCTCAGCAAATTCTCAAAATGCCTACCACGTGTGACGTTGCGCAGTTGACATCGGAGAAGAAACTACTGGAGCACCCTCACGAAAATTATAAATCAATCTTTATAGTCTATATCCGAATTGAAATCATAAACACAATATTTTTGGGAGAATGCCGTTTTCAAAATATTTTCTCACTTCTTTGAATGCCACTTTTATTTTGATTTTAATTTAATTTTTAATATTTTGAAAGCAATTCTGAATATGCATTTAATTCTCTGATTATTTCTTGCTTTGTTGTTGTCATATTATTCCATTGTCAATTCCCATTATATTTCTGCATTTCAAAAACAAAATGATAATACTGTTTAAAATTCAAATAATGAAGGATACCAAGTTAAATATGAGTTCTTATTACGACAATTCTAGGCTTCTTTATAATAAAAACATCAAAATTTGTGATATTTTCCTTTTTTATAAACCTTTTAAAGCAAAAATGTCCATTAATTTGGCAATTGCTTGATTTACAGATAAAGTATTCATTTTTATAAGTAATATTTTTACTGTGAACTCAAGGTTACAAACGAAAGTTTAATTCAATTATAAAATTATTCATTTTAAATTCTCATATTAATGTAATTTGTAAATTTTATCATGGAAATTAAAATATGTTACATTTTTCTCTTTTCATCAAATTTTTTAAATTGTTTATATTACTGTATCGGTATTTGAGTTGCTGTAAATGTAACGTCCAAAATATACCTTCTTCCACTCTTTATATTTTGATCGCTAAAGTGGTTAAAGAAATGTATCAAATACTGTTACATTCCATCTTTCTATCACATTTTTATCAAATATATATAGGTATAAATAAATGAGATTATAGAGATAAAAAAATTTAAAATCATTGAAGTTACATTTTACATTAAATTTTTTACTAGAAAAATTCTAAACGTAATGGGAAAATGTCTAGAAAATTATTTTTTCTATTGTTTCGATTAGCTCTTCGGAAAAAAATTCTCCTTTCTTCAATTTTCAAAAGATGCGAGCGAAAAGTAAACTTCAATTTTTTTAATACTTGGATTTGAGAATATAAAAATACATTGATACACAAGAGTTTCTTTATATTTCTACAAAAAATTGTTTTTTCATACTTATATAGAGAAAACATTGTGAAAATAATGGATCACGTAATACTAAGAAGATTTATATATGTATAAAGCATAAGACGTGAAATAATATAACAATTCGAACTGTACTAAAACACTTTTTTAGATGCTAAAATATATTGAAAGTAGTAAGCCAAAGAATATAGTCAATTTTTAAAAAATGTTTTCATAATCGTGTTTTTGGAAAAATTTATTCCAAAAAATTCTTCACAATAATATAATATATTTTTCAAAATCACATTTTGTGTATTTTGGTACACATTTTGGTGGCTCATAACATTACATTGAAATATACCAGCTTAAATACTGTTCCCAATAAATAATATAAATATTTCAATATTAATAATAATAATGCATTTACTTTCAATAAATGCAATAATTGTGTTAAATTTTTTTAACTTATGAGAAAAAGATTTAATTAAGACTTAAAGAACATTTTAAAAAAGTAGAATGCATATAAATGCAAGTTAAATATAAAAAATTAAATTCAAATTTTAAATTTGAAAAATATTTTTAATATGGAATTCCTTATTTAAAGTTTTATTTTAATACTTTATTTTACATCAAATTAATTATAAAAAATTAATATTTAAAAAAATTACGTTTGAATTTAATTATAAAGGAATTCATAAATTTCTCTTGAACTCTGTAAATGATTATTTTAAAAGTTAAATGATTATTACTTTAAAAATGATAACTAGAATTTTAAAATACTAGAATTCTATAAATATTCATTTAAAAAGTAATCATTTTAAAAATAAATGATAATTTGCTTATAATTAACATTTATAATCAAATTAAAATGAAAGCAAACGAAGTGAAAAATTATTTATGAATACATAGTTTTTATTGAATATAATTAACTTTATTTAATATTAAAAACACTGGAAACATTTATATTTTATTCATAAATCAAAATCGTTTGAATTTTTGCATTAAACAATGAACATTATAAACTCATAATTAACTATTTATGTCCGTCATAAATTTTGTGTGAATTTATTAAATCATCACAATGACTTATAGATCTACACATAGAATCATAATTACGATCATAGTTTTCCCCTTTATATTAATTACTATTTAAAGCTGCTTCCATCAGAATAACTTTAAGACGTCAAAATTTAAAGTTTGATTAATATTATTTCATCTGAAAATTTTTAAGTCAATAATAATATTAAATGATTCTGACAATTGGGAGTTTTAGTAGTGTTGACACATTTATTTCCAACAAGTATTTATAGCTTGCAAAATGTCAGTGAATATACAGTACCACACACACACTTTATTAGGTAATCAATTAATCAGGCACGAAAGATGTTATTTTCATAAGCATCTTCTTAAACATCGGGGTTCACTTAATAATCACTTTAAAATAAGAGTTTTTCAATTTCTCCAAATAAAAAACAGGATCATTGAATATTAAATCAAAAAGATTCAGAATTGTTGGTAAAACTAATAAATGTTTGCACTGGATTATTTTTAATTGAAATCCAAAGAAATTTAAAATGAAATCAACAATAAAAATAACATAGTCACTGTATAATTGAATTATAGTTTCAATAAATTTAAGTACAATCATCTCTACATATTTACATCTGTTATTTTTAATTTTGATTCAAAATTAATTTCGCTAGAAATTAAGAAGATGTCATTTAAAGTACTTTTAAAATAAATACATACAACCAAAAGCTGTTTGGATAAAGAATCTTAAATTTGAATATATATATATATATATATATATATATATATATATATATATATATATATATATATATATATATATATATATATATATATATATATATATATATATATATATATATATATATATATATATATACATAAATAAAATATAGCACATGAAATCGAAAATCAATGTCAACTAATATACATTATTATCAATCCAACCAGCTAAAATGTAGCTAAAGAGTGATATGCCAGTGTGAATACGATACAACACGAAGAAAAATAAAATAGTAGGACAAAATTTTGAAACACTGGCAAGAACAAACGCACGTAAACAATACAAAGAAAAGGAACAAAGCATAGGGACCTCGTCTCCGTCAGGAGGGAAATGGTCAGCTGTACAAATTAAACACTGTGTTTTCTGACATGCACCAATAATGTATCTTCTGAAGATCTTCGAGACCCCCAAAGAGTGTTTCTATTAAAGGAAAGAAACATAAAACTATTTATATCAAAAACTAAAGTAAAAAGTATATTAAGGAAATTTAAACACATCCATAGAAGAAAGAAATAAAGTAGAAAAATATCAATAGCAGTAAATCAGAACCAATTTAAAAATTTTGATAAAAATATAGTTTCCAAAACTAGTTTGAAAAATTAAGATTTAAATTAAAACAGTTGCTTAGAAACCATGCTTTAAATTCAAAGTTAAATTACATTTAAAATCATTTAAATTGGAAAAAGGTGTTTTTGGCATTCTTGTAAAAACTTCAGTGCTTGGGTGGCCTTTAGATTTTTATATTTATTATCTATCTGTTTTCCTTTCTTTCGTTCACATTATTTTATATCTACTATATTTCATTCGGTATATAGGCTTTTAATATATTGATAAGTGGTGGAGTTCTTATGTAATTATATGAACATATCATCCATGACTTTTCATAGAAATTTAATCATATTTATATGAAAATGTTACTACATACTTATTGATACTGTATATTAAATTCCAATGAAAAAGTGATTTTTAAAGTTCAAGAAAAATATTCACGAGTGCTAAAACTTACTACAAATATAAATGTACATATTGTTAAGGACAGTATAAACATACTACTTGATCAATAATGAATTTAAGTAAGGTGGATTCAATAAACCTTTAATGCATTTTTTTCAGTTAAAGATATAAATGAAATACAATGAAATTAATAACATTTTGTAAAAGACATACCCAAAGGGAATTAAAAAATAAATACTTTTCACTTATTAGTCCTTTATAACTATAAATTTAATTGAATAAAAATTTATGCTTTGTTCAACAATAGTTGAAATTAATTAACATCATTACTAATTAAATATTTCAACATTCAATTAACGAAATTTCTTATGATATCTATTGTATTGATCCAAGTGATAAAAAATCGCTTTCACCAAAAATTTTGTTTTATTTTATAATTGAAGCATATTATTTAAATAAAAACTTTTAATTTTAAAAGAAAACGAATATTTGAGATAAGATGAAGAATTTAAATTTCTGACGACGGAATCATATATTTAAGAACAATATGTTTTTAATAAAAGTGAATAGATAATGCTGTGATATCTTTTTTTTCCGATAAAAATATAAATTTTTAGTTATTTCTGAGTAATTGGATTTTAAAAAGTAAATAGCTCTTCGTTTAAATAAATATTCATTTGGACACCAAATTCGTAAAAATAATAGTGAAGGAAATGAAGATCTTTATATTTTAAAATTTTTTTGTTTAATTTAATTTTTTAAAGGATAATTTTTAGTTTGATTAATTTTTTTTTATTTTTGAGTTTCATGCATAAATGCTGTACTATCGGGGAAAACTGTTTATGTTCTGATAATATTTTTCTGGAAGATAATATAATAGATCACTTATAATAACGAACATAACCTACTTCAATAATTTATGAAAAACAAATTGAAAGATATACTGTTATCATTAAGAATAAGACTTAATTTTTATTCTGAAATCTCAAGCGAAAGCGGTAAAATAAACAGGAAAAATCAAATAAGTTGTTATAGAAATCATCTGTTATAGAAATATATAGTCTAAAACATTTACTTGAAACTTATCTCAGGTTATTTTAAAAGTTATTTTCATTTTCAAACAAATTATGAAAATTAAAGTCTCTATAAATAGATACAATCAGTAATAGCATATTTATGTGGAGTTTATAAATCAAATTCGAATAAGGAAAAAAATTCTTAGTTATTAGATTTTTAAAATTATAATTTTAGAGTATATTTTGTATAATTTATTTACATTTTGTGTTATATATTTCTTTAATTATTTAAAATTAATGATTTTTGTATGTCCTTTTAACATATAATAAAGCCTTATTTAAGATTCTATGGTAGTCATTAAATTATATAAACATTTAGACTTATTTTTACAAAAAAAAAAAATCTTTTGCAGTTAATATGAGATTTATTTTAAATAATACTTTATGAGAAGCACTAACTAAGTGTAAATAACATATAAAATTTAAAAAATAGCTTTAATTTTTATTTGGAATTTACAATAAATATTTTCTATAGGATCACAAAATTACAGTATTAGATATATATAGTATGCTAATATATTTTTTAAAATATCTGTTTTTAAGAAAATAAATCTTATGTGACACTATAAATTCATAAGTTTCATACATCAAAAATTTAAAAATTTAAAATTTTGAAACTTAAATTAAATAAATTCTGAAGATTTTTCCGGATACAGAAAAATAATCTAGAATGAAAATCACATCATTTGACAAGAACATGCTATATTCTCACATTATTCAAGATAGCAACTATGTCTATTGATAAAATCTATACCAATGAATAGGATTATGGGAAAAGCACCACCATTAATCCAAGAACATGATATTAGTGACAGCGTTAAATGCAATCAGAAATGTCAAATGTTTGATGAATAGAATGAGAAATGATCCTGAAAGGCCATTAACAGTGAAGCTATGTGATAATTTAACAGATTTTCGCAGATATTTACTACTGATGAGAACGAAATTTAAGCAGTATTTAATAAGTTAACTGTTGATATTATTAACTCAAATACAATAAAAAAATTTAACCAGTGGATTTAGATTTTATAATCCATATAGATAATTAGTTTACAAAATAACCCATTCATGAAATCTTTAAATTTGTAACAATTGTACAAGCATAATTTTTATTTATTGAAAAAATAGTCATAAATTTAATTTTTTCATTTTCTTTTTTAAAGTTGACCACATTTTATCAGTCGGGAGAATAAAATAAATAAATTTCTAAGCAAAATGATATCAATCCACACATAGATAGAATTTTCGTGCATTTTTTCCATGGTCTTGATTCTTTTTATCGTATTAAGTATATTCATTTTTCCTGAAAGAAATATGAATGAAACTTAAGAAAGCGTACATTTATATCCTTGAAATGATGCAGCTTTTTAAAACAAGAATAAAAAAATTATGAGGAAAGTTATCAAAAATTATTTAATTTCATTCATAAACTTTTATAAGCTTACATCACTGAAGAAGCCATTTTAAATTATTGATATAGAAATTCATCGATTCCTTATAATACATCATATATATATATATATATATATATATATATATATATATATATATATATATATATATATATATATATATATATATATATATATATATATATATATATATATATATATATATATGTATGTATATATATATATATATATATATATATATATATATATATATATATATATATATATATATATATATATATATATATATATATATATATATATATATATATATATATATATGTATGTATGTATGTATGTATGTATATATATATTCGGTAGTCTGAGGAACTATGAGCTTTCTTATAATTTGTATGTAACCAAAAAATCAATAATTTGTTATCAATAAAAAACAATTAATCTTATATAATCGTCCAATTTTCAATTATAATTATATCAAATAATAATAACATGATACTTATATTCATCTAAAATTAATTTTATTTTAGATTTTCATCTTGTTATAGTAATTTAAATTTCTCTAGTATATTTTTATTCTTTTAAGTCAAGTTCTGGCTATTGATTTTTTAAATATATTTCGTTTCTGATAAACAATGACAGTAGAAATATAAAAGTTTGAAAGCTGAAAAAAATGTTAATCAATAATATTTTATTCACAAAAATTAAGTAAATCATAACAAAGAATGTTTTTATATGGTATAAAATTAATACTAGGAAAAGAAACTATAATTTTTAAAGTATGCTTAGAATTTATTTGATTATTGTTAAAATTATTTAAGCATCCAAATTTAAATACTTTTTCAAACAAAAGGAATTTTATAACATTATGTAGCTAGAAAATAGTTAGGAAAATATTTTGCAATCTCTTTCCAATACGATGAAACAACAATAATAATATAATATCAATATTTAAAATGATAAGAATAAGATAATAAGAATAAGCAATATTTAAAAAAATCATATAATCTTTTAATTAAAAATGTTAAAGTAATTTTTAACTTTAATCATAAGCGATTTTAAAATTTAAATATAACACTATTTCTGAATTTTTTGTACAACATTCGATATTCACAATTGTTTCGATTTTTCCGCGGTCGGTAATCATTTAGTGCCATTTTTAGAGGCAGGAAAATAGCTTGCTGGATGTTGTTTCTTTTGAACCTATTATAAATTATAAAGCCATGTCATTGAACTGTTATTGTAGTGAATTGATAATTGTTTACAATTGTATAGTTCAGATTTATCCCTCATTTAAGATAAGTTTTTAATTTAAGTGATCTTATATTGTACCACTTGTAATATCTTTAGTGATCTTTACTGACTTATAAGGACTGTATAGATAATTCTTGTTTTACTTATGACACCTTGACAAGTCAAGCTCATTTGCCTACAGCTACAAAATTAAGTTAGAAGGGTGCGTCTTTCGTTTTAACCAGAGCACCACCAACGTGAAAGTACAACTTTGCTTTAAGACTCCTCCGATAGAGGGTACCACCAGAGGATCCGCTTCCTCAATTTTGACTTTGATCTGGGATGGGAGGAAATTTCCAGACCATATTACAACCATGGTAATTACTCAAGGACAAGTGTTTCGATTCCACAGATTGGTGGGTCCTTGGGGGCATTGGGAATCGAAACCAGCCCTTCCGAACGGAAAGGCGATGCCTTAACCACTAGAGTTCTTCTGTTTGGTCCCTGCTTCAAAATCACGAAGACTCCACCTGGCGGCTTCTGTCTAACTGGTAGAGCCAAACTCATCACTAGGTACAGGGAAGTATGCTGGTGTAACAACAGCCCACAGATAATTCTTCTATTAGTACACAATAAGCTGTGAAATCTAGCTTACCATCCTCTACCAAGTCAGAGTTAAGACTCTACTAGTTATGTGGAAGCTGCTGGGGAAATGTATAGTTTAGAAGAGAGGATCAATCAGATGCCCCTTAATACTTGGCCTTCCACCCCTATTATTCTATTTAGAAAACGTTGCGGGGCCGTGGTAGCCTAGTGGTTAGGGTATCAGCCTTCCATGCGGAAAAGTGGGGTTCGATTCCCAATGCCGCCAAGGACCCACCGAGTACATGCGATATACGTGCTCGTTAAATCTGTGGAATCGAAAGTCCTGTGGTCGGTCGTTGAGCAGTTACCATGGGTGCAATGGTCTGGAGAAATTTACTCCCCCTTTAGATCAATGCCAAAATTGAGGGAGCAGATCCTCTGGTGCTGCCATCTATCGGTGGATTTGAAGAGTAAAAGTCGTACTTTCACTTTTATGGTGCTCTGATTAAACGAAAGACGCTCCCAATTGACTTAAATTCGCATAGCCAAGGCATAGCGAGCTTGGCTTGTCCAAGTGTCATTAGAAACAACAACAACAGAAAACGCTGCGACCACAATCTGTTCAATGTGCCTAGGCAGCTTCTCGTGAAAACGATAGATCTTCAGCTAAACTGGTATTCTAACTCATCATCTTCCAATAATCTGAACGACATCTCAGCTAATCTAGCCACCTCAGCCAAAAGAGTCACATTACTATTTCAAAACAATCTTTATATTGTAGCTACTAGCGTAAAAAATTTTAATCATCACCTTATCAAAGAATATGTACTGCAAGAATGTGAAAACATATATTCTCAAACTAGAGAGAACCGAATGTTCATAATTTTCATATTCGCTGATTTGTTGAATAAATAATCAACAAATCACATTATTATTACGTAAAATGAAATTAGTTTGTTAAATGTATTTTTATATAATTTTCTATACTCATTTGCCTTAACTTATAATCAATAAGTCTCAAGTGAATACATTAAAAATCCATAATTAATAGGATAAGGTCAATTAATTAAATTCCTAAATTAATATTCAATTTGTGAGTTGAATGTAAAAATTTGAAAACAGTTTCTTTCTAAGCCTTTTTTATCGAAATTATTAAATTAAATAAAAATTTTAATCAATAAAATGAAAGAAAATGAATGGAACCATGAGAGGGAGCCAATTATTCCTTCCTAAGTGTAGAAATGGCAAAAAATAAATAACATCACAATTAACCATTATTAATTTCGGCTTTTCAAGTTAATTTTACTGACTTAAAAAAATATAATTTCCGCATATTCGCAATTATAAGCTCATTCTGAAAAATTAATTTCAAAATGTATTAAATTTGGAAATTATCTTTGATATTTAAAAGTGCATGAAATAAATTATAATGGGTTATTATGTATTTGTGTTAATTAAAAAGATGAAAAAATTAAATTAAAAAAGAGAAAATTATTCGCAAATATTTTCTGAATTTCTTTTGTGCTTGGATATTTTATTTTTAATTAAAAAACCACTTTTCGGAATATAATAACATAGCCACTATAGAACTTAGTTAATATCTTAAAAATTAATAATTTATAATAAGGTTTCATTATTTTGTTAATCTAAAAATTACACGCTATCATGATAAGGATTCATTTAATTAATTTATTTATCTATTAATTATCCTCAAAATTATATCAAATGAAACTTAAAGTTTTTCCATTTAATTACATTCATTTATATCTAAATTGGTATACATTGTTCAGCATAATATATAGCAAATACAATTAGTTTGATGAGAATCCATTTAATCAGTAATAAATATATAATAAATTTAATCATCATTTATATTTTTATTTTCAATCCAAAAACCAAAATATTTCGGGGCAATGAATTTCGATCTTCTTCTTTTATTATTAGAGCAATAATAATTGTCTGCATAGCTTAATTAAATCTGTAACTAATATGTTTCCATCTACCTTTTTTATCTATATTATAATTTTACTTTTGTAAATTTATATTGCAAAAATAATTTAATTAAATGCAGCATAGGAATTGCATAATTAATTTAACCATGTTTACTTTTGAGGGATACATATAACCCTTTATTATATATATATATATATATATATATATATATATATATATATATATATATATATATATATATATATATATATATATATATATATATATATATATATATATATATATATATATATATATATATATATATATATATATATATATATATATATATATATATATATATATATATATATATATATATATATATATATATATATATAAATATATAGACACGGATTCATTTTATAATGTTATTGTGTATCGTGTGAGTTCATGCACTATAAATTAAATTCATACTATCTTTTATAGCGTGCTTACAATTTTTTTAAATTTCCCTCAGATATTCAGCCATAATATAAAAATAAATTCCTAATAATAAACGAAATACATTTATTTCTCAAAGATTACAGCACATATTGCTTATTAGAAAGGATAATCATCATTTTTTATTTAGAGAGAGAAATATTTTATGCTAATACGAAATAATATGAAATACAAGAATCCCACAAACAAAAAAATTATTTCGATGAAAAAAATTTAGAAAAAAAATTATTTACATAAAAAAATTTGTAAAATTAAAAAAATATTATTGTCAAAAACACAATCACAATTTGCAAATCAAATAAAGTTAATTTAATATGCAACGTGTATCTATCAAAGTAATAAGGCCACAATGACATTTGAAAAAAATATATGAATTCGAAATATGCAATGATGCTGATTATTAAGATAAATTTTAATATTCCATGAATCATAATGCAGATAAAGAAAATTAAACAAAAATAAAATTTAAAAAAATACATTAATTGATTTAAATAAAATCACTTTTAAATTAAATCAATTAATTTGTTACATTTCAAATAATTTTGTACTAAAATTCATCAAATATGTTTCGTTAATTTATAAGTTCTAGGACTTTAGATTACAAACTTAAAAATTATATATTTATGTTCATTGTTTGCTTTTCCAATACTTATTAAGTACAATGTATAATTATAATTAAAACATGCAAATAAAATAACTTTGACAGACCATATCGAAACTGCAATTAATTTTATAAAAGAAATTTAATAAAATCATCTTGAAGAATTCTCATTAATATTCTGATACCATTTTATTGAGTATTTTTGTTTCAAAGAGTATGATAGAACATGAAAAAGTACTGCAAATAAACAAGAAAATAAAAAGAGGAACTGATCATGAGAAAGAAATCATTGTTTCAAGATAGATTGTTTCAAGATGTCATATTAGATCAAAATAAATTAACATATAATGGAAATTACCTCTATCAAATGGATCTACCAAAATACTCGCTGCAAAAATTTAAATTCTAGACAATATAGACAGAAAATACTGGATTATGTAAGCTATAAAGTTTAAGAATCTAAAGTGCTTACCAATTATGGCAGTGATTACAAGTAAATTAAGTATGCGACATTTTATAAATAAAAATTACGAAACAAAATCGGGAAATAGAGCTAAGAACACAGTCTTCCAGAAAACTCTTTTTGTAACTTATGACACTTGGACATGCGAAGCTCGTTAGCCAATGGCTACGAAATTGAATCAGAAGGCTGCATCTTTCATTTAATCAGAGCATTAAGAAAATGAGTGTACGACTTTTGCTCTAAGAATCCTCCAATAGATGGCACCACCAGAGGATACACTCCCTCAATTTTGATTCCGAGTGGAAACAAATTTTGTCCAGATCATTGCACACATGATAATTCTTCAAAGACTGACCACATGATTTTCGATTCCACAGATTTAACGAGAACTTATATCTCATCGATGAGTCATTTGCAGCATTGGGAATCGACCCCAGCCCTTTCAGATGGAAGGCCGATGACCAAACCACTAGGCTACCACGACTCACTCTTACTAGCCAAAAGCAAATACTATTTAAATAACGGAAAACATGAGCATATTCAAACTCTGAGAATGGTAAACTGATTGGTATGATTATTTATACTGTGAAAAATGAGCCCCGGTAGCCTAGTGGTTAGGACATCGGCCTTACATCGGATGGAAAGACGGGGTCTGATTCTCAATGCCGTATAGACCTACCAAGCTCGTTAAATCCGGGGAATCAAAAGTCTTGTGGTCAGTCTTACCATGGGTGTAATGATCTGGAGAAAATTTCCTCCCCCTCCGGATCAATGTCAAAATTGAGGGAGTGGATCTTCTGGTGGTGCCATCTATCGGAGGAGTGTAAAGCGAAATCTTGCTTTCACCCTCGTGGTACTTTAGTTAAACGAAAGACTTAAATTCGCATAGCCAATGGTATAGCTGAGGTTTGCTTTTCCAGGTGCCATAAGAAACAACATCAACAACATCCTGAACAAATTACGATTCTATGTGTCTAAGTGTTACGAAAGCACGATTTTATTGTATAAGCAATTATTTTCTTTAAAAGAGTTTGAAGCTGAATTTACGTTTTTCTTTAACTAGTCAAAAGATTCAAGCTACTATTGCTGCCATATATTAGGACATGAAATTCAACATTAAAATATGAAAGACATTTGTAAATGATATAGAGATTATGATATATTTCTTCAATATTATAATCTATAGATGGTTCTTAAGAAGTTGTCAGATGTAATGTTAGAACAAAGGATAAAAATTGACTATATGTACAGTGGACGTTCGTTTTAACGAACCTCTAATTTACGAACACACAGTTTTACGAAGTAGTGGCTGAACTCAAGCAAGGTTTCATAGACGTAATAGTAGTTTTAATTTTCATTTAGGAACTGAAATTTAAAAAAAATATCTTTTTAGAAACACATATTTCATCTATCCAATGAGTTTTGGTTTAAAACTCAATTATAGAATACAGTTTTGACATAATACTCAATTATAATAAAATATCTTTCTTAGAATCAATTTTGACTAATTAGAGTTATAAAATGCAGCTAATAATAAAAAAAATAGTTTATGACATCTCTGAAATGATTTGATCTAACTTAGACAATTTAAAAAAATTATTTTCAAAATGACAGAAGCAAAAAATATTCATAAAAATAATGTGAGATAAATAATATTCTAATTATTTTACATAAGCAAACTATTTCTGACATTACATAAGTAATTTACAGAAATATGTGAATTGGAGTTGAAATTCTGAATACATATTTAAAAAATAGTTTAATCTGCATATAATATAATACAAATATTTTCTTAGTAAGTACCAATTTCTTATTGAAGATTATTTTCTGAATATTCGGTTTATTGCGTTCATTCTGTATTAATACATTAATTTATGAAATAGGATATATTAATTAATAAATATCAAGCCGCCCAACTTGTCTAGTGGTCAGCATGCCTGACTGCGGATAAGGAGGTCCTGGGTTCGAATCCCGGATCGGGCATGGATGTACTTTCTCTATCTATCCTGTCTTTGTCCTTTCCTTGTATGAATGAGGTGTGAATGGTTGCCTACCCTACAAACGGGTACCTATAGCATGTGTGTAGAGCAAAGTTGTACTTTCACCTTCATGGTGCTCTGATTAAAACGAAAGACGCTCCCAATTGACTTAAATTCATTCATTTATAGATTCATTCATTTATAGTTCATTCATTTATAGATTCATCCATTTAAAGTTCATTTATAGATTTAGATTATTATATAATTAATGTAGAATTTTCATAGCATTCTGTAAAAGAGAAAACTGTTGTAATATATTTTGTAATACTGAGTATAATCTTCAATCAACACAAATTTTCTATATGATATACACCCTCTCAAGTCCTGCAGGTCGCCTCAAAGTGTGTTTTTTAGCCGGCGAGGGGGTGTACCTGGGAGGAACGGGTGAAGTACGTCGGGAGAGTTTTCTCCTGCTAGGGTCACCCAAGGCGTGAAGGCCGTTCCACTATCTGCAGGCACCGGAGCAAAGTCAGTCTTCTCTCCAATGGAGCTCCAAGTCCCTTGCACCAAGAGAAGCTGCTTTTTCCCTTCTCCATGAGTTTGCTGGGGTGCATGGAATCATGGATTTGATCTAGCTGCCGCTAGATCCTGAAGCATTGGACACAACAACGTATGAAATACAGGGTGATTTTAAATTGTTTTTACCCATCCAGGCGAGCAATAATTACATAGGGTCGCATTCCACTTTGAGAGGCAGAAAGAGGAATTCCCACTTGAACTTCAAACAGTGTTAAGTAAGCGATTGAATATAATATCAAAAGTTTCAGAATCATATTTATCATTTAGTGAAAGCTTCACAGCAAATTCTCAAAATGCCTACCACGTGTGTCGTTGCGCAGTTGACATCGGAGAAGAAACTACTGGAGCACCCTCTCGAAAATTATAAATCAATCTTTATAGTCTATATCCGAATTGAAATCATAAACACAATATTTTTGGGAGAATGCCGTTTTCAAAATATTTTCTCACTTCTTAGAATGCCACTTTTATTTTGATTTTAATTTAATTTTTTATATTTTGAAAGCAATTCTGAATATGCATTTAATTCTCTGATTATTTCTTGCTTTGCTGTTGTCATATTATTCCATTGTCAATTCCCATTACATTTCTGCATTTCAAAAACAAAGTGATAATACTGTTTAAAAGTCAAATAATGAAGGATACCAAGTTAAATATGAGTTCTTATTACGATAATTCTAGGCTTCTTTATAATAAAAACATCAAAATTTGTATTATTTTCCTTTTTTATAAACCTTTTAAAGCAAAAATGTCCATTAATTTGGCAATTGTTTGATTTACAGATAAAGTATTCATTTTTATGAGTAATATTTTTACTGTGAACTCAAGGTTACAAACGAAAGTTTAATTCAATTATAAAATTATTCATTTTAAATTCTCATATTAATGTAATTTGTAAATTTTATCATGGAAATTAAAATATGTTACATTTTTCTCTTTTCATCAAAATTTTTTAAATTGTTTATATTACTGTATCGGTATTTGAGTTGCTGTAAATGTAAAGTCCAAAATATACCTTCTTCCACTCTTTATATTTTGATCGCTAAAGTGGTTAAAGAAATGTATAAAACACTGTTACATTCGATCTTTCTATCACATTTTTATCAAATATATATAGGTATAAATAAATGAGATTATAGAGATAAAAAAATTTAAAATCATTGAAGTTACATTTTACATTAAATTTTTTACTAGAAAAATTCTAAACGTAATGGGAAAATGTCTAGAAAATTATTTTTTCTATTGTTTCGATTAGCTCTTCGGGAAAAAATTCTCCTTTCTTCAATTTTCAAAAGATGCGAGCGAAAAGTAAACTTCAATTTTTTTAATACTTGGATTTGAGAATATAAAAATACATTGATACACAAGAGTTTCTTTATATTTCTACTAAAAATTGTTTTTTCATACTTACATAGAGGAAACATTGAGCAAAAAATAATGGATCACGTAATACTAAGAAGATTTATATATGTATAAAGCATAAGACGTGAAATAATATAACAATTCGAACTGCACTAAAACACTTTTTTAGATGCTAAAATATATTGAAAGTAGTAAGCCAAAGAATAAAGTCAATTTTTTAAAAAATGTTTTCATAATCGTGTTTTTGGAAAAATTTATTCCAAAAAATTCTACACAATAATATAATACATTTTTCAAAATCATGTTCCCATTTTGGTGGTTCATAACATTACATTGAAATATACCAGCTTAAATACTGTTCCCAATAAATAATATAAATATTTTTATGTTAATAATAATAATGCATTTACTTTCAATAAATGCAATAATTGTGTTCAATTTTTTTAACTTATGAGAAAAAGATTTAATTAAAGAACATTTTAATTAAAGTAGAATGCATATAAATGCAAGTTAAATATAAAGAATTAAATTCAAATTTTAAATTTAAAATAATATATTTAACATGGAATTAGTTACTTAAAGTTTTATTTTAATACTTTATTTTACATCAAATTAATTATAAAAAATAAATATTTTAAAAAAATTATGTTTGAATTTAATTATAAAGGAATTCATAAATTTTTCTTGAACTCTGTAAATGATTATTTTAAAAGTTAAATGATTATTACTTTAAAAATGATTACTAGAATTTTAAAATACTAGAATTCTATAAAAAATCATTTAAAAAGTAATCATTTTAAAAATAAATGATAATTTGTTTATAATTAACATTTATAATCAAATTAAAATGAAAGCAAACGAAGTGAAAAATTATTTATGAATACATCGTTTTTATTGAATATAATTAACTTTATTTAAGATTAAAAACACTGGAAACATTTATATTTTATTAGTAAATCAAAATCGTTTGAATTTTTGCATTAAACAATGAACATTATAAACTCATAATTAACTATTTATGTCCGTCATAAATTTTGTGTGAATTTATTAAATCATCACAATGACTTATAGATCTACACATAATATCATAATTACGATCATAGATTTTCCCTTTATATTAATTACTATTAAAAGCTGCTTCCATCAGAATAACTTTAAGACGTCAAAATTTAAAGTTTGATTGATATTATTTCTTCTGAAAATTTTGAAGTCAATAATAATATTAAATGATTCTGACGATTGGGAGTTTTGGTAGTGTTGACACATTTATTTCCAACAAGTATTTATAGCTTGCAAAATGTCAGTGAATATACAGTGCCACACACACACTTTATTAGGTAATCAATTAATGAGGCACGAAAGATGTGTTATTGTCATAAGCATCTTCATAAACATCGGGGTTCACTTAATAATCACTTTAAAATAAGAGTTTTTCAATTACTCCAAATAAAAAAACAGGATCATTGAATATTAAATCAAAAAGATTTAGAATTGTTGGTAAAAGTAATAAATGTTTGCACTGGATTATTTTTAATTGAAATCCAAAGAAATTTAAAATGCAATCAACAATAAAAATAAAATAGTCACTGTATAATTGAATTATAGTTTCAATAAATTTAAGTGCAATCATCTCTACATATTTACATCTGTCATTTTTAATTTTGATTCAAAATTAATTTCGCTATAAATTAAGAAGATGTCATTTAAAGTACTTTTAAAATAAATATATAAAACAAAAAGCTGTTTGGGTAAAGAATCTTAAATTTGAATATATATATATATATATATATATATATATATATATATATATATATATATATATATATATATATATATATACAGTAAGACCCCGCTTAACGCTGTTTCGGTTTAGCGCTCTTTTATTTCAACCCGGGGATTCCACGAAATCGCTCGCAGCATACGGGGATTCCCCGAAATATTATGCAGCGATAGGTTTCAAATACATATCTGAAAGAGTGTACTTGTGTTTCTTGTTTGGTGCGGTATTGTACAGACATATTTTTATTATTGGAAACATTTGTTGACATTATTGTAAGTAGGTATTAATTTACATATTTAATACTATATTACAGTGTCAAATATTTTGATCTTTAGTTTTTACTATGGGTGATAATGAAAAAGAAAAGAAAGCAACCAGAAAAAGCATTTCACTCAAAACTAAAATGGTAGTGATTAGAAGATTAGATTCTGGTGAACGTCAAACTCTAATTAGTGCTTCATTGAATTTGCCAACTTCAACAATAAGGACCATCATGAAGAATAAAGAAAAATACTGTCATCGGCAACTACAACTACGTCAAGCTTTGCAACTAGAATTAACCGTTCTAGAAATAATATCATAGAGGAAATGGAAAAACGACTGTCTATATGGATTGATGACGAAATTGACCACAATATGCCATTAAGCCAATCTATCATAATGGAAAAAGCTAGAAGAATTTTTAATTACATTCAGGCTGAGACAATTGACACAAGTGAAATTTTCGTTGCTAGTCGAGGATGGTTTAATAGATTTAAACATCGAAATAACCTTCACAATATAAAGATTACAGGAGAAGCAGCAAGTGGTGATACAAAAGCGGCGACTGAATTTCCAGCGATATTAAAAAAAATAATTGAAGAAGGAAATTATCCTCCAGAATTGGTTTTTAATGTTGATGAAACAGGCTTGTTTTGGAAAAGAATGCCGAAACGAACATTTCTATCCCTTGAAGAGAAACGGGCACCAGGATTTAAAGCTGCAAAATATCGCTTAACCCTTCTACTAGGTGTTAACGCAAGCGGAGATTTTAAATTAAAACCATTACTAATTTACCATTCCAAAAACCCAAGAGCGATGAAAGGCATATCTAAATCAACTTTACCTGTAATTTGGGAGTCTAATAAATAATCATGGATAACTGCAAACATTTTCCAGGATTGGTTCACTGAACATTTCTGCCCGTCTGTTAAACGTTATTGCGAAATTAAAAAACTTGCACAAAAAGCACTTCTGTTAATTGATAATGTTCCAAGCCACCCAAAACATTTATCAGACTTAACAACATGCATTCCAGTCGAAGTGGTTTTCTTGCCGCCTAACCTAACTGCCTTAATTCAACCAATGGACCAAGGCGTTATATCAATTTTTAAGGCTTATTACTTGCGGTGAACCTTTAATCAAATGTTTGAAAAAACAGACGGAGAAGAGAACCAGTCCATAAGAGAATTTGGGAAAAACTACAACATCGTGGATGCTGTAGAAAACATAGGCCTTTCTTGGAATGAGGTAACAGAAAGATCTTTGAAAGGAGTATGGAAGAATTTTTGGCCGGATTTAAGTAAGAGCGATGACGTTGGACACTCTGTCGATGAGGATGAAATAGTGGAAGAGATAGTGAAATTAAGGAAGCAAACCGGTTTTGAAGGGGTAAATGGGGAAGATGTCGAAGAAATAATTCAAGAAGCAGCGGCTAGTCTTTCTAATGATGAGCTCAAAGAATCAACTGAACAAGAAGAAAACAAAAATGTTGACAGCAGTGATTCAGAAGAAGAGCAAAGAGAACTTTCGATGGCGTTTGTAAAAATGAGTTTGTCTACCATAACTGAAGTAATGGATCAATTCATTGAAAATGATCCGAATTTTGACAGGAGCTCAAAAGTAAGGCGTGGTGTTAGAGATGCTCTATCCGTTTATGAAGAACTTTTAAAAGAAAAACGCAAACATCATTAGATGCTTTTGTCACAAAAAGGCAGAACACTGAGAACGCGGAAAGCTAACTAAATATGACTGACTTAGAATTTTATTTGTTTTTTCTAAGAATATTCGTTTTGTTATTTATATTTTGTTTTTATTTTTGCAAGAAATAATAATGTGGTGTTAATTTGGGCTTTAAGAAATAAATGTTTGGTTTTATTTTTATTAAAAAAACATACTTTTTAAATTTAATACCTAACCAATTTCCTAGCCATCTTCCCCTAACCCCAATATTTACATGTAAAGATAGCCTCGTTTAGCGCTGTTTCGCATTACGCTCTACTTTGATGGATCGTATCCCCCGCGTTAAGCGGGGTCTTACTGTATATATATATATATATATATATATATATATATATATATATATATATATATATATATATATATATATATATATATATATATATATATATATATATATATATATATATATATATATATATATATATATATAATATAGCACATGAAATCGAAAATCAATGTCAACTAATATACATTATTATCAATCCAACCAGCCCAAATGTAGCTAAAGAGTGATATGCCAGAGTGAGTAAGATACAACATGAAGAAGAATAAAAGTAGTAGGACAAAATTTGAAACACTGGCAAGAACAAACGCACGTAAACAATACAAAGAAAAGGAACAAAGCATAGGGACCTCGTCTCAGTCAGGAGGGAAATGGTCAGCTGTACAAATTAAACACTGCGTTTTCTGACATGCACCAATGATGTATCTTCTGAAGATCTTCGAGACCCCCAAAGAGTGTTCCTTTTAAAGGAAAGAAACACATAAAACTATTTATATCAAAAACTAAAGTAAAAAGCATATTAAGGAAATTTAAACACATCCATAGAAGAAAGAAATAAAGTAGAAAAATATCAATAGCAGTAAATCAGAACCAATTTAAACATTTTGATAAAAATATAGTTTCCAAAACTAGTTTGAAAAATTACGATTTAAATTAAAACAGTTGCTTAGAAACCATGTTTTAAATTCAAAATTAAATTACATTTAAAATCATTTAAATTGGAAAAAGGTGTTTCTGGAATTCTTGTAAAAATTTCAAGGCTTGGGTGGCCTTTAGATTTTTATATTTATTATGTATCTGTTTTCCTTTCTTTTGTTCACATTATTTTATATCTACTATATTTCATTCGGTATATAGGCTTTTAATATTTTGATAAGTGGTGAAGTTCTTATGTAATTATATGAACATATCATCCATGACATTTCATAGAAATTTAATCAGATTTATGTGAAAATGTTACTACATACTTAATGATACTGCATATTAAATTCCAATGAAAAATGATTTTTAAAGTTCAAGAAAAATATTCGTGCTAAAACTTACTACAAATATAAATGTACATATTGTTAAGGAGAGCATAAACATATTACTTGATTAATAATGAATTTAAGTAAGGTGGATTCAATAAACCTTTAATGCATTTTTTTCAGTTAGAGATATAAATGAAATACACAATGAAATTAATAACATTCGGTAAAAGACATACCCAAAGGGAATTAAAAAATAAATACTTTTCACTTATTAGTCCTTTATAACTAAAAATTTAATTGAATAAAAATTTATGCTTTATTCAACAATAGTTGAAATTAATTAACATCATTACTAATCAAATATTTCAACATTCAATTAACGAAATTTCTTATGATATCTATTCTATTGATCCAAGTGATAAAAAACAGCTTTCACCAAAAATTTTGTTTTATTTTATAATTGAAGCATATTATTTAAATAAAAACTTTTAACTTTAAAAGAAAACGAATACTTGAGATAAGATGAAGAATTTAAATTTCTGACGACGGAATCATATATTTAAGAACAATATGTTTTTAATAAAAGTGAATAGATAATGCTGTGATATCTTTTTTTTCCTATAAAAATATAAATTTTTAGTTATTTCTGAGTAATTGGATTTTAAAAAGTAAATAGCTCTTCGTTTAAATAAATATTCGTTTGGACACCAAATTCGTAAAAATAATAGTGAAGGAAATGAAAATATTTATGTTTTAAAAATTTTTTAGTTAAATTCAATTTTTTAAGGGATAACTTTTAGTTTGATTAATTTTTATTTTTATTTTTGCGTTTCATGCATAAATGCTGTACTATCGGGGAAAACTGTTTATGTTCTGATAATAGTTTTCTGGAAGATAATATTATAGATCGCTTATAATAACGAACATAATCTACTTCAATAATTTATGAAAAATAAATTGAAAGATATTCTATTATCATTAAGAATAAGACTTAATTTTTATTCTGAAATCTCAAGTGAAAGTGGTAAAATAAACAGGAAAAATCAAATAAGTTGATCATCTATTATAGAAATACATAATCAGAAACATTTACTTGAACCTTATCTCAGGTTGTTATTTTAAAAGTTATATTCATTTTCAAACAAATTATGAAAATCAAAGTCTCTATAAATAGATACAATCAGTAATAGCATATTTATGTGAAGTTTATAAATCAAATACGAATAAGGAAAAAATTCTTAGTTATTAGATTTTTAAAATTATAATTTTAGAGTATATTGCATATAATTTATTTACATTTTGTATTATATATTTACATTTTGTATTATATATTTCTTTAATTATTTAAAATTAATGATTTTTGTATGTCCTTTTAACGTATAATAAAGCCTTATTTAAGATTCTATGGTAGTCATTAAATTATATAAACATTTAGACTTATTTTTACAAATAAATAAATAAATAAATAAAATAAAAACTTTTGCAGTTGACATGAGATTTATTTTAAATAATACTTTATGAAAAGCACTAACTAAGTGTAAATAATACATAAAATTTAAAAAATAGCTTTAATTTTTATTTGGAATTTACAATAAATATTTTCTATAGGATCACAAAATTACAGTATTAGATAGTATGCTAATATATTTTTTAAAATATCTGTTTTTAAGAAAATAAATCTTATGTGACACTATAAATTCATAAGTTTCATACATCAAAAATTTAAAAATTTAAATTTTTGAAACTTAAATTAAGTAAATTCTGAAGATTTTTCCGGATACAGAAAAATAATCTAGAATGAAAATCACATCATTTGACAAGAACATGCTATATTCTAACATTATTCAAGATAGCAACTATGTCTATTGATAAAATCTATACCAATGAATAGGATTATGGGAAAAGCACCACCATTAATCCAAGAACATGATATTAGTGACAGCGTTACATGCAATCAGAAATGTCAAATGTTTGATGAATAGAATGAGAAATGATCCTGAAAGGCCATTAACAGTGAAGCTATGTGATAATTTAACAGATTTTCGCAGATATTTACTTCTGATGAGAACGAAATTTAAGCAGTATTTAATAAGTTAACTGTTGATATTATTAACTCAAATACAATAAAAAAATTTAACCAGTGGATTTAGAGCTTCATTTATTTAATTATTTTACAAAATAACCCATTCATGAAATCTTTAAATTTGTAACAATTGTACAAGCATAATTTTTATTTATTGAAAAAATAGTCACAAATTTAATTTTTTCATTTTCTTTTTTAAAAGTTGACCACATTTTATCAGTCGGGAGAATAAAATAAATAAATTTCTAAGCAAAATGATATCATGCCACACATAGATAGAATTTTCGTGCATTTTTTCCATGGTCTTGATTCTTTTTATCGTATTAAGTATATCCATTTTTCCTGAAAAAAATATGAATGAAACTTAAGAAAGTGTACATTTATATCCTTGAAATGATGCAGCTTTTTAAAACAAGAATAAAAAAATTTATAAGGAAAGTTATCAAAAATTATTTAATTTCATTCATAAACTTTTATAAGCTTACATCACTGAAGAAGCCATTTTAAATTATTGATATAGAAATTCATCGATTCCTTATAATACATCATATGGTCCTAAATTTAATACTTTACTGGAATTACTTTCCTCGTACGATAGATATAGGTTACTTTTGAATTTTTTTGCATCAAGGCAGATTAATATTCTATTTATCATACATAATGATACTTTTATAATTAAAAATAATTATTTATTATTCATCTCTTTAATATTAAAGGCAATATTTTTTAATTTTATTAAAATGTGTCACATATATTTAACTGTTTATGGAATGCATTTGCAAGAAGCAATAAAGCAATAAAAAGAAATTTGAATAAAATTAATAGTAATAAATAATATAAATATAAATGAAAAATATAAAAAATTCAAATTACAATTTTCACTTATATATCTATACAAACACATATACATACATACAGATACATGCATATATGTTGTTGTTACTTATGACACACTTGGAGAAGCCAAGCTCGCTGTGCCTTGGCTATGGGAATTTAAGCCTCCTTCGTTTTAATCAGAGGACCACGAACCTGAAAGTACGATTTTGCACAGGATGCACTCCCAAAAATTTGGAATTGATATGAAAGAGGAGGAAAAGGCATATATATATATATATATATATATATATATATATATATATATATATATATATATATATATATATATAAAGCTTAATTTGAAATAAAAGCAAAAATGCAAAAACATATACAAAAGTTATATGTTTAGCAATACATTCAGCTCGAAAGCATGTTTAAAAGAACAAATGCTAAAAGAAGAACAATAAAGTAAAAAGATGTGAAGATGAGACTACTTATATACAGCAGAAAGATAGAACATATAACCGATAGATAAAGAAATAAAATAAAAGTGAGTACTAACATGGCCAGTTTCGTGAGGTGTTGTTGACCGCATTGGCACAAAGTATGGCTTTTCTGCAGTCTCTCGACATACATTCTGAATGAACTGAATAAAGCCATGATAAAATTTTTTTTATTAAATTTGCAATTATAAGAAAGCTCATAGTTACTCAGACTACCGAATATATATATATATATATATATATATATATATATATATATATATATATATATATATATATATATATATATATATATATATATATATATTCGGTAGTCTGAGTAACTATGACCTTTCTTATAATTTGTATGTAACCAAAAATTCAATAATTTGTTAACAATAAAAATTAATTAATCTTATATAATCGTCCAATTTTCAATTATAATTATATCAAATAATAATAATATGATACTTATATTCATCTAAAATTAATTTTATTTTAGATTTTCATCTTGTTATAGTAATTTAAATTTCTCTAGTATATTTTTATTCTTTTAAGTCTAAGTTCTGGCTATTGATTTTTTAAATATATCGTTTTGATAAACAATGACAGTAGAAATATAAAAGTTTGAGAGCTGAAAAAAATGTTAATCAATAATATTTTATTCACAAAAATTAAGTTAATCATAACAAAGAATGTTTTTATATGGTATAAAATTAATACTAGGAAAAGAAACTATAATTTTTAAAGTATGCTTAGAATTTATTTGATTATTGTTAAACTTATTTAAGCATCCAAATTTAAATACTTTTTCAAACAAAAGGAATTTTATAACATTATGTAGTAAGAAAATAGTTAGGAAAATATTTTGCAATCTCTTTCCAATACGATGAAACAACAATAATAATATAATATCAATATTTAAAATGATAAGAATAAGATAATAAGAATAAGCAATATTTAAAAAAAATCATATAATCTTTTAATTAAAAATGTTAAAGTAATTTTTAACTTTAATCATAAGCGAATTTAAAATTTAAATACAGCATTATTTCTGAATTTTTGTACAATATTCGATATTCACAATTGTTTCGATTTTTCCGCGGTCGGTAATCATTTAGTGACATTTTTAGAGACAGGAAAATAGCTTGCTGGATGTTGTTTCTTTTGAACCTATTATAAATTATAAAGCCATGTCATTGAACTATTATTGTAGTGAATTGATAATTGTTTACAATTGTGTAGTTCAGATTTATCCCTCATTTAAGATAAGTTTTTAATTTAAGTGATCTTATATTGTACCACTTGTAATATCCTTAGTGATTTTTATTGACTTATAAGGACTGTATAGATAATTCTTGTTTTACTTATGACACCTTGACAAGTCAAGCTCATTAGCCTACAGCTACAAAATTAAGTTAGAAGGGTGCGTCTTTCGTTTTAACCAGAGCACCACGAACGTGAAAGTACAACTTTGCTTTAAGACTCCTACGATAGAGGGTACCACCAGAGGATCCGCTTCCTCAATTTTGACTTTGATCTGGGATGGGAGGAAATTTCCAGACCATTACAACCATGACTCAAAGACAAGTGCTTCGATTCCACAGATTGGTGGGTCCTTGGCGTCATTGGGAATCGAACCCAGCCCTTCCGAACGGAAAGGCGATGCCTTAACCACTAGAGTTCTTCTGTTTGGTCCCTGCTTCAAAATCACGAAGACTCCACCTGGCGGCTTCTGTCTAACTGGTAGAGCCAAACTCATCACTAGGTACAGGGAAGTATGTTGATGTAACAACAGCCCACAGATAATTCTTCTATTAGTACACAATAAGCTGTGAAATCTAGCTTACCATCCTCTACCAAGTCAGAGTTAAGACTCTACTAGTTATGTGGAAGCGGCTGGGGAAATGTATAGTTTAGAAGAGAGGATCAATCAGATGCCCCTTAATACTTGGCCTTCCACCCCTATTATTCTATTTAGAAAACGCTGCGGGGCCGTGGTACCCTAGTGGTTAGGGTATCAGCCTTCCATCCGGAAAAGTGGGGTTCGATTCCCAATGCCGCCAAAGACCCACCGAGTACATGCGATATACGTGCTCTTTAAATCTGTGGAATCGAAAGTCCTGTGGTCGGTCGTTGAGCAGTTACCATGGGTGCAATGGTCTGGAGAAATTTACTCCCCCATTAGATCAATGCCAAAATTGAGGGAGCAGATCCTCTGGTGCTGCCATCTATCGGTGGATTTGAAGAGCAAAAGTCGTACTTTCACCTTCATGGTGCTCTGATTAAACGAAAGACGCTCCCAATTGACTTAAATTCGCATAGCCAAGGCATAGCGAGCTTGGCTTGTCCAAGTGTCATTAGAAACAACAACAACAGAAAACGCTGCGACCACAATCTGTTCAATGTGCCTAGGCAGCTTCTCGTGAACACGATAGATCTTCAGCTGAACTGGTATTCGAACTCATCATCTTCCAATAATCTGAGCAACATCTCAGCTAATCTAGCCACCTCAGCCAAAAGAGTCACATTACTATTTCAAAACAATCTTTATATTGTAGCTACTAGCATAAAAAATTTTAATCATCACCTTATCAAAGAATATGTATGCAAGAATGTGAAAATATATATTCTCAAACTAGAGAGAACCGAATGTTCATAATTTTCATATTCGCTGATTTGTTGAACAAATGAATAAATAATCAACAAATCACATTATTATTACGTAAAATGAAATTAGTTTGTTAAATGTATTTTTATATAATTTTCTATACTCATTTGCCTTAACTTATAATCAATAAATCTCAAGTGAATATATTAAAAATCCATAATTAATAGGATAAGGTCAATTAATAAAATTCATAAATTAATATTCAATTTGTGAGTTGAATGTAAAAATTTGAAAACAGTTTTTTTCTAAGCCTTTTTTTATCGAAATTATTAAATTAAATAAAAATTTTAATCAATAAAATGAAAGAAAATGAATGGAATCATGAGAGGGAGGCAATTATTCCTTCCTAAGTGTAGAAATGGCAAAAAATAAATAACATCACAATTAACCATTATTAATTTCGGCTTTTCAAGTTAATTTTACTGACTTAAAAAAATATAATTTCCGCATATTCGCAATTATAAGCTCATTCTGAAAAATTAATTTCAAAGTGTATTAAATTTGGAAATTATCTTTGATATTTAAAAGTGCATGAAATAAATTATAATGGGTTATTATGTATTTGTGTTAATTAAAAAGATGAAAAAATTAAATTAAAAAAGAGAAAATTATTCGCAAATATTTTCTGAATTTCTTTTGTGCTTGGATATTTTATTTTTAATTATAAAAGCACTTTTCGGAATATATTAACATAGCCACTATAGAACTTAGTTAATATCTTAAAAATTAATAATTTATAATAAGGTTTCATTATTTTTTTAATCTAAAAATTACACGCTATCATGATAAGGATTCATTTAATTAATTTATTTATCTATTAATTATCCTCAAAATTATATCAAATGAAACTTAAAGTTTTTCCATTTAATTACATTCATTTATATCTAAATTGGTATACATTGTTCAGCATAATATATAGCAAATACAATTAGTTTGATGAAAATTCATTTAATCAGTAATAAATATATAATAAATTTAATCATCATTTATATTTTTATTTTCAATCCGAAAACCAAATTATTTCGGGGCAATGAATTTCGATTTTCTTCTTTTATTATTAGAGCAATAATACTTATCCGCATAGCTTAATTAAATCTGTAACTAATATGTTTCCATCTACCCTTTTTATCTATATTATAATTTTACTTTTGTAAATTTATATTGCAAAAATAATTTAATTAATGCAGCATAGGAAATGCATAATTAATTTAACCATGTTTACTTTTGAGGGATACATATAACCCTTTATTATATATATATATATATATATATATATATATATATATATATATATATATATATATATATATATATATATATATATATATATGTGTGTGTGTGTGTGTGTGTGTGTGTGTGTGTGTGTGTGTGTGTGTGTGTGTGTGTGTGTGTATGTATATATATATATAAATATATAGACACGGATTCATTTTATAATGTTATTGTGTATCGTGTGAGTTCATGCACTATAAATTAAATTCATACTATCTTTTATAGCGTGCTTACAATTTTTTTAATTTCCCTCAGATATTCAGCCATAATATAAAAATAAATTCCTAATAATAAACGAAATACATTTATTTCTCAAAGATTACAGCACATATTGCTTATTAGAAAGGATAATCATCATTTCTTATTTAGAGAGAGAAAAATTTTATGCTAATACGAAGTAATATGAAATACAAGAATAACACAAACAAAAATATTATTTCGATGAAAAACATTTAGAAAAAAATTATTTACATAAAAAAATTTGTAGAATTAAAAAAATATTATTGTCAAAAGCACAATCACAATTTGCAAATCAAATAAAGTTATTTGAATATGCAACGTGTCTGTCAAAGTAATAAGGCCACAATAACATTTGAAAAAAATATATGAATTCAAAGTATACAATGATGCTGATTATTACGATGAATTTTAATATTCCAAGAATCATAATGCAGATAAAGAAAATTAAACAAAAATAAAATTTAAAAAATGCATTAGTTGATTTAAATAAAAGCACTTTTAAATTAAATCAATTAATTTGTTACATTTCAAATAATTTTGAACTAAAATTCATCAAATATGTTTCATTAATTTATAAGTTCTAGGACTTTAGATTACAAACTTAAAAATTACAAATTCATGTTCATTGTTTAATTTTCCAATACTTATTAAGTCCAATGTATAATTATAATTAACACATGCAAATAAAATAACATTGACAGACCATGTCAAAACTGCAATTAATTTTATAAAAGAAATTTAATAAAATCATCTTGAAGAATTCTCATTAATATTCTGATACCATTTTATTGAGTATTTTTGTTTCAAAGAGTATGATAGAACATGAAAAAGTACTGCAAATAAACAAGAAAATAAAAAGAGGAACTGATCATGATAAAGAGAAAGAAATCATTGTTTCAAGATGTCATTATAGATCAAGATAAATTAACATATAATGAAGGTTACCTATATCAAATGGATCTACCAAAATACTCGCTGCAAAACTTTAAATTCTAGACAATATAGACAGAAAATACTGGATTATGTAAGCTATAAAGTTTAAGAATCTAAAGTGCTTACCAATTATGGCAATGATTACAAGTAAATTAAGCATGCGACATTTTATAAATAAAAATTACGAAACAAAATCGGGAAACAGAACTAAGAACACAGTCTTCCAGAAAACTCTTTTTGTAACTTATGACACTTGGACATGCGAAGCTCGTTAGCCAATGGCTACGAAATTGAATCAGAAGGCTGCATCTTTCATTTAATCAGAGCATTAAGAAAATGAGAGTACGACTTTTGCTCTAATAATCCTCCAATAGATGGCACCACCAGAGGATACACTCCCTCAATTTTGATTCCGAGTGGAAACAAATTTTGTCCAGATCATTGCACACATGATAATTGTTCAAAGACTGACCCCATGACTTTCGATTCCACAGATTTAACGAGAACTTATATCTCATCGATGAGTCATTTGCAGCATTGGGAATCGACCCCAGCCCTTTCAGATGGAAGGCCGATGACCAAACCACTAGGCTACCACGACTCACTCTTACTAGACAAAATCAAATACTATTTGAATAACGGAAAACATGAGCATATTACTCTGAGAATGGTAAACTGATTGGTATGATTATTTATACTGTGAAAAATGAGCCCCGGTAGCCTAGTGGTTAGGACATCGGCCTTACACCGGATGGAAAGACGGGGTCTGATTCTCAATGCCGTGTATACCTACCAAGCTCGTTAAATCCGTGGAATCAAAAGTCTTGTGGTCAGTCGTACCATGGGTGTAATGATCAAGGGAGTGGAACTTCTGGTGGTGCCATCTATCGGAGGAGTGTAAAGCGAAATCTTGCTTTCACCCTCGTGGTACTTTAGTTAAACGAAAGACACACCCTACTGACTTAAATTCGCATAGCCAATGGCATACTGAGGTTTGCTTTTCCAGGTGCCATAAGAAACAACATCAACAACATCCTGAACAAATTACGACTCTATGTGTCTAAGTGTTACGAAAGCACGATTTTATTGTATAAGCAATTATTTTCTTTAAAAGTAGTTTGAAGCTGAATTTAAGTTTTTCTTTAACTAGTCAAAAGATTCAAGCTACTATTGCTCCCATAGATTAGGACATGAAATTCAACATTAAAATATGAAAGCCATTTGTAAATGATATAGAGATTTATGATATATTTCTACAATATTATATTCTATATATGGTTCTTAAGAAGCTGTCAGATGTAATGTTAGAACAAAGGATAAAAATTTATTATATGTGCAGTGGACGTTCGTTTTAACGAACCTCTAATTTACGAACACACAGTTTTACGAAGTAGTGGCTGAACTCAAGCAAGGTTTCATAGACGTAGTAGTAGTTTTAATTTTCATTTAGGAACTGAAATTTAAAAAAAATATCTTTTTTAGAAACACATATTTCATCTATCTAATGAGTTTTGGCTTAAAACTCAATTATAGAATACAGTTTTGACATAATACTCAATTATAATAAAATATCTTTCTTAGAATCAATTTTCACTAATTAGAGCTAATAAAATGCAGCTAATAATAATAAAAAAATACTTTATGACATCTCTGAAATGATTTGATCTAACTTAGACAATTTAAAAAAATTATTTTCAAAATGACAGAAGCAAAAAATAATCATAAAAATAATGTGAGATAAATAATATTCTAATTATTTTACATAAGCAAACTATTTCTGACATTACATAAGTAATTTACAGAAATATGTGAATTGGAGTTGAAGTTCTGAATACATATTTAAAAAATAGTTTAATCTGCATATAATATAATACAAATATTTTCTTAGTAAGTACCAATTTCTTATTGAAGATTATTTTCTGAATATTCGGTTTATATTGCGTTCATTCTGTATTAATACATTAATTTAGGAAATAGGATATATTAATTAATAAATATCAAGCCACCCAACTTGTCTAGTGGTCAGCATTCCTGACTGCGGATAAGGAGGTCCTGGGTTCGAATCCCGGCTCGGGCATGGAAGTACTTTCTCTATCTATCCTGTCTTTGTCCTTTCCTTGTATGAATGAGGTGTGAATGGTTGCCTACCCTATAAACGGGTACCTATAGCATGTGTGTAGAGCAAAGTCGTACTTTCACCTTCATGGTGCTCTGATTAAAACGAAAGACGCTCCCAATTGACTTAAATTCGCATAACCAAGGCATAGCGAGCTTGGCTTGTCCAAGTGTCATTAATAACAACAACAATAAATATCATAATTAATAAAACAATATAATGTTTTTTTATAAAATTCTATCTCTTAAATAACAAATTCCTAACAAAATTTTAAATTGCCTTTTTTATTTTATATGCGTCTTCCATAATTTTACAATTAATTAATGAACTGCAGTTGGATTGATAAAATATTTAAGTAAATTTTCTTCCACTCTTCCCGAAGAAAGAAACATGGCCTTCAGAAAAAAAAATTAGATCTTATTATCCGCTAGAGCTGACTGAACTCGAATTCTTGCAAAGATTAGAAACGACTTTACGCGAAATCGGCTTATTGCAGAAGATCTATTGTCAAGATTAGGAAGCATTTCTCTACCACAAGCAGTGAAGCTAATCCTTTACGGCAGTGGTGTTCAAAAAAGTCAACCTTTTAAAACACTTTTTATTAGTCAAGCCAACAGAAACATTGGGAAAATGAGACTTTTAATTGAAGTTTCTTGAAATAAATATTTCGTGAAAAGGATACATTTAAAAAAAGAAATTATTCCTGGAGTATTTAAAGTCGAAAACAATATTATTATTTTCAAAAACAAAAAATACTTTCTTCGAATCGTTCAACAGAATTTAATACTTCGACAACTTTGGAATTATGATGTTTATCTTAAAACAAGGAAAGATATGAATATTTTAAGCAATAGTTAGTGTAAAATGTATTGTGTGTTTTCTTACGTAATTTATAAAATAGTGTGTTGAATCAAATTTTTTTTGTTTGTGTAAAGCACAATGACTTATAACACTCATCCAACACGAAATAAGAATTATACTTCCACAAACACCAGCTGTTTCTGCAAAACATTGTAATGATTTTAGAGGTTTCCAAATTAAAGTTAATTAAAATTTCTGAATAAATATGTTAATATATATAAAGAAACTAAAAAGTTATTCGAAGTTCATAGTGTATATTATATATTTAACACTTTAATTTAATCAAAATCAGAAGAACTCTCTTCTGATTTTTCTTATATCTTATACCTTGTAAGATTTGTTTCTGTTTTTAAACATTTTTGTGATAATAAAGGATGAATGTTTTATACTTTTAAATATTATCAAACATTTTAAATTACTATTCTGCTATAAAAACTTTATATCCCGTTTGCTTTTTTATTGATATGAAATTTTATATTCGAGTTTTTATATTTTTTACAGTATTTATGTAATTTTCTGTTACTTCTTTTGATTGTTTTTCCTTGAATAAGAACTTTAAAAATACGCAGAGAATACTTTAAAGCAAAAAAGATAATTCTTTCATCTCACTCGCATTCTTTTAAGCATGAATGATATTTCTCTTTCAACTGACTTAAATATTTGGAAAAAGAGGAGCTTTCTTTATGAAATACTAGCTGAATATACCCACTTCACTGGTTTCTGTTAGAATAATTCTCTTAATCCGGTTCAAGGAATTTACAGTTTGAACCCGATTTACCACATTCTTATTGAGTTAAAAGTTTCCCATTTGGAAACACGGATTACAGGAAACACGCTTAATGAGATTCTTGTAAAAATTAATTTTTAAGGCATTAAGTTGAGAAACATTTGATATTTTTATATAACACACATTTTTATATGCACTCATTTGATATTTTTTATATAAGGCATACCTCGAAAAAAACTCAATAGAACTTTAAAATTTTTGTTATAGTTTTAATTTAAACGTGAAACGTATCCTAAATCTTTCAAATATTAGATAAAAGCTGTACTGATTAATGATACAGACAGCGGCATGTAAAATTGACTCTTCATAATATTCATTATATTCTTTACAGGTATTTCTTTATATTCGTATACTACTTTTTGTCAAAAAAAAAACTTGTGGAAGGGCCCCATATTTTTTGAGACAAAAGTGAACAGGGAAAATTCGACCTAGTAATATTTGAGGAGTTTTATTCAAACTTTTCAGAAGAGAAGATTCAGTGATGCTATTTCCAGCAATTTGGTGCAACATGTCACTGATCAAATCATAATTGTTTCTTGTGCATGAGATCTTACACCTAAGAAAACAATCAGGAAAGGATTGTGGTCTACTGGGTCACATGGCCTGTCCATTCATGACTTTCATTGAGGAGACTATAGGAAAAATACATGAAACACTTGCAATCAGAAAAAGGGGAATAATCATATTTAATACATAATATTTCACTCCATGACTTGAATTTACGGTCCAGTTACAAATCCCATACTCTGCACAATTCAGAATTTTTCTTAAGCAACTTGTATGGAATCTTTCGCCTAATCTTAAAGCCCGACCATTTGAGTATAATCAGTTGCTTCAAGTGTAAATATCATATGGCATATTTGCGATGTGTAATCATTCTAGGAATCTCCTTATGAAATTGGCGTTCTTGGCGTGATGTTCTTATGAAAGCATGCATGGAATGATGATGCAGAAAAACGAAGAAAATTCTAAGTAATTTTAGAAACTATTATGTCCATGGGAGCCTAATGGTTAGGTCATCGGCATTCAGTCAAGAAAGACTGGGTTCGTTAAATCTGGATGGTGATGCCATCTATCGGAAGAGTCTTAAAGCAAAGTCTTAATTTCACCTTTGTGGTGCTCTGATTTAAAGGAAAACGCACCCTTCTGACTTAATTTCTTAGTCATCGGCTAACGAGCTTGGCTTGTCCTTGTATTATAAGCATCAACAACAAAAATTACTGTAACTTTAAAAGATCATGAACTTTTATCAAACAATTTGAATGAAGATAACATGCTCATCTATGAATTTCGACACACAGAAACAAACTCCTTCCTAAACTTTCAATTTAAGATTTAGGACTGTGAACTCAGATTTAATTTGTACGTGAAATGTATCGGAAGATGAAATTTTTGTGTGAATACAATCTATGAGAATGAAATAAAAATACTTTTAGATATCAAATAAGAAGAAAATGACGTAACGTTGTAATCATGTCTACAAACAGCAGATAAATATCAAGATTGAGGTACATTTTTGATGAATAACAACAATGCTTACCTATATAGAAAAATTGCAAAAATGTGTTTTCAAAAACGTAGTAGCTTAGGAACAAAATTAAATAAGTGATTATTTTCCCTGGTTTTTTTCTCAAAAAAATAAGAAATGTTTTAATAGTAAATAGAATTTAATAGAGAATCGAAAATTTTATTTTGCATAAGTTTTTAAATTGTTATTATGTAAATTTTCTGACTGTACTTTAAGAGAAAGAACTATTTCCTTAAAAAATTAGTTTGAAGTCCTGGCAGTTTTATTTGTCTATTTTTACGATGCTGTGATTTTAAGAACTTTTTTTATCGATTCTTAAGAGTTCCTAAAAAAGAGCGTCCAGTATATACACTGAAATAAATAGAAACACAGAATTAAAATTTTCTGACTGAAGTTTTGTTAAATGTGAAAAATGAAATTTTACGTTTTTAACACATGGAAAACATACATTACAAAATAATTTAATAAGAGCTTCACAAAACCATATTTTGCATCACGAAATGAAGCTTTGAATAGATTAGCTAAAAGCAAATCTAATGAGATTTATAATGCTAGAAAACGGCCGTGATATCCTGGTTGGTTAGCGTTCTTTCTCGTTATCACAAGGAAGTAACTTCGAATCCCAACCCAACCGCTGATGGCAGCTGGTACATGTTAAATATGTCATGGTCGCAATGTCCTTCATGTGAAATGATACTTCTTTGAGAGGCAGGACAAGTCTGGGGGTCTTCTGCTTGATCCTTGATCCTATGTTATAAAAACCAACTGTCTGGGCTACGATAGAACACCCATTTGGTTCCTCACTATATAAATTGACATCACTTCCGCCTGTTGTAGGGCAGAAGTGTGAAAATCCTTGTATGTGAACATTATACGAGGGTTACTCTGAAATTTTTGAGATACGGGCAGACGAGAATTTAAAAAATAAAAATAACGGTTTAATTTTAAAGTACAAAGTATTTTAACACAGAAGATGATTTTTTACTGACTTACTTCAACTTGTTTAGCGTGGAATAAATTTTAAACAGAAGAGAAAATGGAGTTGACGCGAGAACATTTTCGCGCTATAATTTTCTACGATTTCAAAGCAGGACTAAATCAAGCAGAATGCGTTCAACGGTTCCATTTAGCATTTGGTGATGAATCTCCAGCTCGTGCTACTGTATTCAGATGGTTTAGAGAATTTAGAAGAAGTCGCAATTTTCTTCAGGATGAAGAACACACAGGAAGGCCGCCGTCGGCAGTAATCCCGTATAATGTGTCTGCCATACGAAAAATGTTAATGGATGATAATCGCTGTACCTATCAAATGATACAGAAGGAACTTAACATTAGATTTGCAGCCATACACAAAATCATTCATGAAGAATTGCTTATGAAAAAAGTAGTTTGCCATTGGGTTCTCCATAATCTAAGTGAGCATCAAAAAGAGGAGCGTGTCAGAATCAGTAAAGAAACTCTTAATATGCTGAATGATGGTGGCCACCGCATCATTTCGAAAATTGTAACAGGTGATGAAACGTACATACCGTTTTTGGACGTTCCAACACGTCAAGAAAGCAAAGTATGGGTCTTTGAAGATGATCCCACGCCGACAATGGTGAAAAAACAACGCGCACTGAAAAAAGTGATGTATGCCGTTTTCTTCAGAAGTACGGGATTGGTCAAAGCCATCAGGTTGGAAGGACAGTAACAGCTAACTGGTATACCACTAAATGTCTTCCAGAAATTCTACAAGAACTGAATGTTAGGGGAATAATGCTTCACCATTACAATGCATCTTCACATACAGGCGGATTAACAGTTGAGTTTCTTAAGCAAAAACAAATTAAAGTGATCGAACATCCGCCGTATTCACTTGATCTAGCTATGAGCGACTTTTGGTTATTCTTTAATCTAAGAAAGAACTTACGTGGACGTCGTTTTCATTCAGAAGAAGAGATTTATGTGGCTATAAATACATTTTTTTCATCTATTCTAAGAAATAAATGGCTTGAGGCTTTAATCTGTGGAAAATTCCTCTACAAAAGTGCATTGATGCTGGAGGAGACTACTTTGAACACACCTAAAATTTTGTAAGTATAACTTTAAAAACCTAGTTGTATCCCAAAAATTTCAGAATGACCCTCGTATAACAACATAAGACTTGGTGAATCCCGTTTGTTAGGAAGTTATTAAAATCAGGATTTTTTTATCTTTCGAGAATGTTCTTCCTCGCAGTGACATCTTGAGAAAAAGGGAAACACATTCACTGAAGAGGGAAAACATTACTTTTCTAAAAAATTTAGAAACAAATAATAGTAGATATTGCTATTTAAAAAAGGGGGAAATACAATAAAAAGAGTTAATCCTTTGCTAAATACTTTTTATTTATTTCCAGAGGTAACGCATAAATGACAATTTTAAGGGAAAGAAACCAATTTCTCTTCTTTCATTAAACATGTGAGCAAAATATTACATAGCTTAAAGTAATTGAATGGTGATATAAGCAACATTACAAGAGTTTATGCTTTTAAACTATTACAAATATTGTAATCAAAATTTTGAATTTCAAAATAAAGAATAAAGTTATTTTTATTTCAAATTAGCCAGAGATCGAAATGCTAATGTATGCGTCACGCCATTGCATACAGCCAGTCTCGATTCAATCCAGGACAAAATTTCGGCAAACATAACAAATGCTTTATTTATATAGATCTTCTATTGCTTCATAGACAGGAAAAAGACTTCATATAATATCTTCTCATTAATGACTTTTTTGAGTGAATCAAACTTATAATATTCCCATTTTAATCTTGATAAGCCCTTAAAAACAAAAAGAGCAATCTATATTATGTAAACTCGTTAATGTTTAATTTGTGTTTAACGTTCTTATATTTCTAATTAATGTAACTAGACATCATAATTCTTTTCCAACGGCGGGCATTTGGGTGATGAACCCTATGCCACAACAAGGCCGGAAACTGCTACTTCTTTTCCGTTATCCAGCGGGCACCTGTGAACCAAGTTACAAAGGCGAGTAGCGTTGCTCGCGCCATACCACCACAAACCCGTTTATAGGGTGGGCTACATTCATACATCTTCACAGAAGAAAGGAAAAAAAAAAGAAAGTAACATCCATGCCTTAAACGGGATTCGAACCCGGGAACCACAGCTCAGGTGTCGGGAACGGTAACCACTCAGCCATCGGTCGGCCCATAAATTATAATTGCAATTATTCATGTCTGAGTCATTGGGATCTTGTTTTGCCATTTACTGACTATTGGCAAGCAATCTTGCATCGATTCAAACTTGTGGACTCTTCTCATTGCATCTTGTGTGAAGGCAGTGTTTGCATAGGTCCCGAATGTCTTTAAGATTTTTCTGCTCTCAGGGATATCCATGATTCTATTAGGTTGGTGCGTATGAAATGTCGGATTCTTAAGTGATTGTATAAAACTGTATATCTTTCTTCAAAAGCTGTTTATTCAATCAAAGTATGCTCCATTCGCTTCAATACACTTCTCCTAACGAGATTTTAAAGCGTAGATGCCTGTCTTAAAAAATTTTGGTCTTTAGAATTAATAAACTCTGATATCGAGTTTTTTAGACTGTCTTCATTTTCATAGTGTTTGCCCCTTAAAAACAGCTCTAAATGCTTGAAAAAATGAAAATCGGTCGGCGAGAGATCCGGTGAATAGGGTGGATGCTGCAATGATGAGCATACGTTTAACCGATCCAGCTTATTTCGCTCTGTCAGTGCGTGCGGTACCCACTTGTCCATCTTCTTAACCTTGCCAATCTCAGAAAGGTGTCTCATTATCGTTGTATGGTCAACTTTCATCCTGATAGCAAGTTCCCTCGTGGATACGGCTGGATCCGCTTCCACTAGAGCCTTCAGGTCATCATTCTTCACAGACGTTTTGGGTCTTCCGCGCGGCTCATTTTGCAGTGAAAAATCGCCAGTCCGAAATTTTTCGAACCAACGCTGCACTTTCCGATCGTTAACCGTATTCTCCCCAAACGCTTGGTTTATGTTGCGTGCAGCTTTTGCAGCACTATTACCAAGTTTGTACTCATATAAGAAAATGACGCGAATGTCGGCAGAATTCATATCGGCAATAAACTCAAAAGAAATAAAAAAGGGAAGACCTTGGAGAAAACCTATTTTGCTGAAATGAGTCTCTGGCAATGGACAATACGAGTATGAATGAGGTTATGCCAAATACAAAAGTATAACGAAAACAGGGAGGAAAACGTCCGCATGTAAAGAGAATCCGACATTTCATACGCACCATCCTAATACATCATTTAAGGCGTCCTCTCCTCTATGGAGATGCTTCATGGACTGTAAGACTTCACATATGCTCGAAAGATTCAAACGAGAAACGTGATTTTAAAAAAAAGCTTACAATTTATTGAAAAAATATTTATCTATAAATAATTAAAATTGGTTCTATGAACTTTATAATTTAATTTCTTTTTAATTAGTTGTGATTAGTTAACTTTTAATTAGTTGATTTGTTATTTTAATTAGTCCGGATTGTAAATTTGCTTAATTTTTTATTTTTAAGTTTTTTAATTTAAATGAAGAAACTGTAATATGCGTGTATATATTTTCGATTTTCTGACCATTTGTTTTGCTCATTAATTCACGTAAAATTCTTATTAATTCACGTGATCACGCTCATTAATTCACGCGATCATTAATCAGTGGAAACTTTGGCAGCAGTAAGATATCTGTTAATAACAGCGACTGATTGCTTAGATTCATTATTTCAGTAAAAATGTTATTCTAAAAGATGCTGTTCTCCTTGTAAAAAATTCTTGAATATTTTAAATTAAATGTCGTTGTAAAAATGTCTGTAAAGTTTTTCAATCTTTAAAAGTGTCTGATACTTTGTATGTTAATGTCTGTATGTGATAGTGTATTTTCTGGTAAAAACGACGTCTTCGTGTCTGAAAAACTAGTTATTTGCCACTAATGGTTTGTTTAAGTTATTTTAGTGCAGCATGATGGATCGCTAACTAATGTCGTCTTCATTAAGAAGTTTGTTTCTACTATTCAGACTCCGATTCATAAATCCATCAATAAGATAAATGATTCAGCAAAGTTATTAAAGTCGGTCCATGACAATTATTATGTTATTAAGTAATATATGGATATGAGACAATGCTATTTGCAAGTTGTATTAAAGCAATAATGTGAGAAGATACATATTCAACTCTATGAGCCTATTTATAATTTATCTATTCTTCACTTATTTATCTATTCCTCATTTAAATATTTTTGATGAAATTTCGAATCATTTACTTCTTGTGATGCGACTTTCTTATCTCAGTCAAATACAATTTCTTCAGCCATTTAATATCGTCATAAAGTAGAGATTTTAACATTTATTTTTGTCGTATGTCTATATGCTGTGTATGAGAAAGGACAAACACGAGGAAGTAGAAAATAATTATTGATGAAGACTCCTGACAAGAACAGAAAGGTGCGCTGCTTTCCTCTTCGCAAGGAGGATCCATTACAGGAAGAAATTCCAATTTTTTCCCAGTTTTACATCCAAGTCTTATTCGGGATTCGAAACCGAGAACGCTCGGTAACAGCCAAGGTTCATAGCCACCGTACATGCTAGTCACCATTAACATCCATTAAAATGCATAATTTCAAATTAATATAAATAATTAACATGTCAGTAAAAATATTCTTACAAAATAAATACTTAACAGTTTTTTTTTATTATTATTATGACTGAAATACTACTGCAGTAAGACTTTTGAAATTGAAGATTTACATGTAATTTACTGTCACAATAGAAAGGTAATTATAATTTAGCATTAAAGCGCATTTAAGGCAGAGCATTTTTCATAGTTTTCAACATAAACATTGTTATCGATAATTCGTTTATTTATTAAAAATTTCCTCTTCTTTGAAAAAGCAAATCTAAGGAAATTCTTCGTCAATATATATATATATATATATATATATATATATATATATATATATATATATATATATATATATATATATATATATATATATATATATGTGTGTGTGTGTGTGTGTGTGTGTGTGTGTGTGTGTGTGTGTGTGTGTGTGTGTGTGTGTGTGTGTGTGTGTGTGTGTGTGTGTGTGTGTGTATGTGTGTGTATGTATAAACACAATTGACCAACTAGTGTGTGTGTGTGTATGTATAAACAATTAATATTAAAAACAATTGACGACCAACTAGTATTTCGCATAAAATCTATAAGAGGATTAATATCACTTTTTAACACAAATTATAAAAGTGATATCAATATTAATCAAAACTAAAAGACTAAAAAATAACATAGTCAAGGCCTAGAGCACCCATTTCTTTTTTACGTGACCCTGGTGTTCGAAGCCCCGGTTAATTAATCAGCCGAAAGCGAAGTCCCAGTGTTTAGTTCCCCAAGCATGCTTAGTACTTAGTGTATCAACCCACTGAAGGGAGAAAGGCTGATCAATATAAATTTAATGATTATATATTTAGCACGTTTATTTTAAAATCATCATTTTCCGTAGAATGGATAAGTAAAAGAATTTACATTATCTCAGTTTTAAAATAACAAATTATTTTTTATTTCCTGCAAATAAATTTACTTTTTGGCTTAAAAAAATTACTCCTAAAAATTATTTTATTTAACGTTAATAATTTTATTGCTTAAATATCCTAAGCTGAAATGTAAAGTTCTTTATATTTATATGAATCTTCTTGTAGTTACTCATTTACTTCTGTTGAAAATTTGGAAATGAAATGCAAAATGCGTGTTACTTGAACGAATTATGAAGTTTCTATGTATTACGAATGTTTTTCTTGAATAATGATCCTCTTTCTTCAAGTTCATTTTCTTTTGTTTAAAAAAATTTTAATGTTTTTTAATGTAAATTGATTGGAAAAATTTTCTTTGAGTGATTAAAAATATTTTTTTTCAATTTTATTCGTAATATTTTTTAGATATTTGTCAGATTTTATCAAGAATTTTCACATGAATAAAATTTATGCTTATTTTGAGAGTAAGATACTTCTTATGTTTACAATAAGCGTGCATTCATATTGAGTTAATAACTTTTGAATAAAAAAATTATCATTAATGTATTATTTTTTCATATAATATTTTATCAATTTTTGCGCTACAATAACTAAATGGAAATTAAGTTATAGTAAAATTGAAGAAACGCACCGAAAATATTTTTCATTGATCTAAGCAATATATTTCAATTTGTTCAAAACATGCAACATATAGAAATCTATCCACTATTTGCCAATCATAAAGCCAAAAAAATTCAAATATAAGAACTAGTTTTAGCAATTAGTACAGTTAGTTCAACATCATAATTCAATATTCTATTAAATACTATTATTTCAAGAAAATAACCGAACTTTGCGTTCAAATTTAAGGATTATCCATATTCAACCTTATTTATTATTATTATCCTAAATTTAAAAAATATTCTTAAATAAATAAAAATAATTTTTCATGTTTGGAGCTAAAGTTAATGAATGCAATATTTGATTTTACATTACCAGATGACTTGTAAATAAATTGATATTTAATTGCGGCATTTTGTATAGAAAAATAAAAACACACACAACGCAAGACATTGATTGCATATTGTCTTAAGGAAAATAAATATTTCAACAAAATAACATTTCAATTAATTTTTTTCTCAATATTGTTAAATGAATTTTAAAAGGAAATATTCAACGTTAACATTTCATACAAAGATTAATGAAACACATAAATTCATTTTGATTTCTTATTAATTAGATATTTTCTGAACTATTTTAGAGATAAATTATGTAGCTGTAAATTGATTTTGAATAATTCTTAAAGCTTTAAATTCAATTAAATTAAATATGGAAATGCAGGAAAGCTTATCAAACTTTCCATAGTTTCAAATGACCTATCAATTCATCTAATCAGTTAGTTTTGGAGATTAATTTTGAAATCTTTCGCTTTCACCGCATCAGCTTGAAGCCATTTGCCATTGAGTTATGGTGAAAAGTGGTCCTTTTATTCTCACCAAACATAATTGATTTTGTGACTCTTTGGATTAACATAAAACGAATTAATGAATCATATTCATGAAGAATGCAAAAGGGACACACAAATCATCTTATTAATTTCTGTTACTTCTTTAATTTATGATAATTTTAAAAGGTATATTTCACAAGTTTGATTTAAAAATCCTGGATAAAGTTTTTTTATTTCGTTCAAAAATACATAATTGTTATATTGTTTTGGTAATATATATATATATATATATATATATATATATATATATATATATATATATATATATATATATATATATATATATATATATATATATATATATATATATATATATATATATATATATATATATATATATATATATATATATATATATATATATATATATATATATATATATATATATATAGTATATATATATATATTTATTTAAGAAGTCAAAACTTTCAAATCACTACGTTGAACGTAAAGAAGAATTTGGACATTAAAGTCATTGTCTTAACAGAAAAGAAAGATTGAAATACATTTTATTAAATGTATTTGTTTTTACGTATTAAATTTAAATTTTAAACCATAGCAATGTTTAGTGGCTCAAGGTTATCAACTGTCCCTAATGTGTTTTAACCAAAACCATCATGTACATCAAACCCCATAAATAAATATTTATGGGCAGCGATTAAAGAAAATATAAAATGATATTTAATAATTATCTGTTATTATAATCATTAAGAAACTGTGTAAAGTCATGTGTAAATGTTTTACTACATAATTTTATATTATTTCCTTAAATTCTTGGTTTTAGATCTGTAAATCAGGGACCATTTAATAATGTTATAATTTTCCAAAATTTGACGTGTAAACTAGTAAATTTATGAAGTTCCCATATCATATAAAAATTATAAATTAAAATTATATTGTTAAAGTAAAGTATATAAGATAATTTGTATTAGCATTAAAATTTGTTATATTTTTCATTGTCTATATAAGCTTTTAAAATTTTTAAACGTAGTCATTCAAGATGGTAAAAAATTGAAAATGAATAAATAAACATTTTGAAGTTGATATTAAAAAAATTAAAATTTTCTATATTTAAATGACGGCAAATATTTTCAATTTTTTTTAAAGTAATCAGGTATAAAAAGTTTTGATCTTTATATGCAGATTTCAATATTTTTGTGAAACACTGATATACAATATTTATTCCCATAAAAATAATGACGAATAGATGCAGTTTGTGAAAAAAATTTTTATAATTTGAAAAAAACAACTAACAAATAGGATTAAAAAATAGGATAGAAAAAAATATCCTTAATATTTTTATTATTAAAAAATTATTTTTAATCTCATATTATTCATGAAATCATGAATGAGTTCATTTCGTTTCTGTCCTTTCAAAAGTAACAGTTTAAATTAATTTTATATTGATGCTATATTAATAATTTTGAACAAAATTCGTACTATTCAAAATATATTTTTTGCTTTTTCAAATTTTATATCAAATACGTAAACATGCCATTTTCATTACTTTTTTCTTGTTCAACAACAAAAAACTTTTCGCTCGCGTTAAATAAGAATTCTAAGTAAAGTGTTCTCTGACATTTCATTGATTATTTTTACGCATCAATAAAAGAATAAAAATTCTGAAAATGGAATGTACAAGAGCATCATGATTGATCGGTCCTCCCGGCTGACATGAAAAAAAGTTTAGTAGCTTTACATCCGAAATTTATTTCCGGCAAAATATATGTTTGGTTACACATAAAAGATTAAAAGTAGAATCACCATGAAACTAAGCGCCAATCATTATTTTGTGAAAAATTTCATATTTTTTGCAAATAAATTTTTATTTTGATGCATATTTCTCAGAGCATTATCATTTATTTTCGTTTCAGATATTATTATTTAATATAAGCATCATCCACGAAAAGACAACAAAGCGGAATTGAATTTCATTGAATTTTTAGTAGAAAAGTATTCAATTACTTAAATTAACTCAATTTACGTCTCATTCAATTTGCTGATTGTATATTTCAATGCCGCAGTTGTTATATTTAATAGCATGACAAGAATGTAGATTTTTAATACTTTTTATACACAGAAAAACATAATTTATTAAGTCTCAATCCCTCTGTGTAATAAACAATATCTTTAGATTTCCATTTTAAATGATGCAAAATAAAATTTACGAATAGTGGCCAAGTTTTGATTTAAAATATGGAAACCTATATGTATATATACATATACATATATATATATATATATATATATATATATATATATATATATATATATATATATATATATATATATATATATATATATATATATATATATATATATATATATATATATATATATATATATATATATATATATATATATATTTGAATAGGATAACATGCATGATGCCAAGATATACGTCTGTAATGCTGTTGCTATCAGTTTTTGATTTTTCCAACGATTTCAATCGATATAATATTGAATACTTTCATATAGCACTTTAGCATTCCACACACTATAGTTTAAAAGATTTTCTTTATAACAATAGTTCCCAACATTATCAAACACTTAGAAGGAAAATAAAAATGAAAACTTCACGGACCATTAGATGTCAATTAAAAGAAGACTTTCTCTAAAGAATAGCCACTGCAGTCATAATATCAAAATTGGAAAGTTGACTGTTTGTCGTAAGTTATATTCTCTGATGTTTTCCCAAAATTAATTTTTATAGACCTGAATTATTATGCGCAAGCAAGGAAGCGTGGTGACGTGATAAAAATATTCTTGATAATAGTATAAATTCTCGACTTATTATGGTATGAGACTCATATTGTGCATTAATCAATACACATTTGTCAAATATTATTAGAGCTGTAGTTATATATTTCGTAATGAATAAATACATAAATCTCTAGTGAAGAAGGTTTCTCTTGAAATATTTATGCAATTGTCATTGCTTATTCAAACATACCTTTTCCTGCGTATAGTTGAATATGTGCAATTATGCTTTTTTTTAAATTTTAATGCTTTTCCAATCAAATAGTGAAATAATTAGGTACAGGAAATATTAGTATGTTGTTACATAAAATATACTTATATTATGTAAATAATGCTAAGAAATTATGCAATAGATGATATCAGTAACTATGTACAAAGAAATCTTACTTTTAACAGTGAGTGAATTTGTTTTAGTTCACTTGCTTAAGAAAAGAATTTTGATTTTAAATATCTTTTATTAGATATCAAAACAAAACTTTTTTCCCTTTAACATTCTCAATAATCAAACGTCAAAATCTTCTTTCTACTTATTTCGCACTTCATCATGATACAGCATTAAAACAGTGGATTAATATTAAGATTTAAAGACGAAATCGCTATAAAAATATGCAATTTTTAAATAAATATCACATGTGGGAACGAAATATTTTTAGTAAAATGAAAAGTAAATTTTCTGAATGTTTAATCGATCTACTTAACATTTGAGGCATTAACACACTTTTGTAACATGTTTGTTTGAACATATGGAGATAATTCATAGTAAATATTTCATGAAACAAATAGAAAAATTACTTATATTTAAGTGATATACTTAATATTTAAGACATTATTTAGCCTTAGTAATGAAATGAAATGTGTGTTTACAGCTTTTTGAATAATAATTTTATTTTTGAAGAATAAATGCTCATTGCTCACTTTAATTTCACAACGTTAAATTGAATCTTACTTTGAATAAATTACTTTGAATATATATAAATAAGAATATATATATTTTCATAAATTTTCTCCCTTAAAATATACAAAAATATATGAAGTATAGAAAATTTCTACTTCAAAATTTACTATTTTATTAGAATTTATTGTTTAAGATAAGCTAAACCAGGATCAGTAATGAATCAACAGATTTCTTTTACGGTCATCTTGATGTTTACTTTTTCAACTAAACATTGCTTAGATTCAATATTTCCAGACAATTTATTCCTCTATTTTCCTCTTTATATCAGCTACTATACAGTTCGCAAGTGATGGTATTAAAGCAATATATATATATATATATATATATATATATATATATATATATATATATATATATATATATATATATATATATATATATATATATATATATATATATATATATATATATATATATATATACACAAACATTACTGGCCATTAAAATTGTTACAACAAGAAGGAATGCAAATAACAGAACGATATTTATTGGACACATACATTATAGTGGAAAGAACAAGTGATTAGATTTACAGGAAATTAGGATGTATAGATCTTGTGAAATCAGTACCCAGAGCAGCCACCTCTGGCTGCAATAACAGCATTTATCCGCCTAGGCATGGAGTCAAACAGAGATTGTATGGCATGTAAGCGGATTTCAGTCCATGCAGCTTCAACACTATGCCACAGTTCATCGACAGTAATGGATGGTGAGTGATGGCTTGCGAATCATTCGGCAACCATTGACCACACGTTCTCAATTGGTGACAGATCAGGATAACGTGCTGGCCAGGGTAACAGTTGAACCTGTTCTGTATCAAGGAAGTTCAGAACAGTACGGGCAACATGCGGTAATGCATTATCCTGTTGAAACAAAGCATTAGGGAGGCCTCGAAGATAAGGCAGAGCCACGGGCCTGAACACATCGGAAATGTAACGGTTGCTGTTCAAAGTGCCGGTAAAGCGAACAAGAGATGATCGAGACGTGTATCCAATGGCACCCCATACCATCACTCCAACAGATAGGCCAGTATGGCGGTGTCCAATGCAAGCTAGCAATGCGCGTTCTCCTCGATGCCTCCAAACACGGATGCGGCCATCATGGTCCTGTAAACAGAACCGAGATTCATCTATAAAGATGACGTGATGCCATTCCCGCGTCCAGGTTTGTCGCTGATCACACCATCGAAGGCGCTCCTGTCTGTGATGCAGCGTCAATGGTAGCCGAAGCCATGGTCGCCGTGCAGACAATCCATGCTGCTGCAAACATCGTCGAACTGTTCGAGCAGAAACTTGTTGCCTTGCAAATGACTCCATTTCTCGACTCAGGGTTCGTGACGTGGCTGTACGATCCCTTGTGACCATGCGGATAAGATGTCTGTCTTCTCTGTTGTTAGTGATGGGGGGTCACTGAGATCCTGCATGACGTTCCGTATGATTGTCCTGAACCCATCGATTCCAAATTCTGCTAACAGTCATGGTGTCTCGACCGACGCGAGCAGCAATATTGCGGTACGATAAACCGCAATCCCGGTACGCTATAATTCTTCCTTGAGCAAAGTCAGACACGTGCTGATAGGTATTTCTTCTTCTTACACGAGGCATTACAACAACTTTCTTTGTCGAAAACTACGTTGAAACGGAAATTGAGAATGAGAAAACTGCTGTCAAATCTCTGGCTTTATACACATTGTAGATGTCGCTACTGTCGCCTGCTTTGTATGAATGCGCTGAAAATCTAATCATTTGCATATCACAGCAAGTTCTACCTGTCATGCAAATTTCACGTGTTTGGTGTGCCGCTTTCCTGGTGTAGCAATTTTAATGGCATGTAGTGTATATATATATATATATATATATATATATATATATATATATATATATATATATATATATATATATATATATATATATATATATATATATATATTATTGCAATGCATTTCTTGCACAAAATCTATAATATTCTTTACTAAATGTTCCTTTTTAGAATTATATTTCATTTATGAAATCAATACAAAACAAGTTTTTTAATAGTTTAATTAAATTAGCTAGAATTTAAATTAATAATTAGCCAAATAAATAATAGGAAACATAGATATATGAGTCATAACTTCCTTTTCTAAAATATTTTCTCCTTCTAAATTTATTTATTTTTTGAAATAATATTTTATTCTTAAATTTGCTCAGTTAAAAGTTATTAAACTTTAAGGACATAAGAAGGTTTCTTTCCTTAAAATATATTTGTTTAGCGGATTTTTATTTTTAATTTTTGATTATATGATCTGTTCATTTCAAATAACTTATTTTGAAACTTCAAAAACATAGGTATTTTAGTATTCTATCGTAACACAAACAACATAAGACTTAAGACTAATGAAATCATCTCATTAGTTACTATTAATTACTTCGAGCATAAAAATTGGTTTTTCTTCAAACTTATTTGCTCACTAATAACACCCATTTTTCTGTTAATTACAACTTCAAAAAGTGGTCTTTGATAGAGGTGAGCAACATGAGTAACATTTTTTATTAAACAATGAAGAATCTAGTTTTGAGAAAATATTAGCTTCTAACTTTCAGAAACTTTTACGGTGTAAGTTAATGGAAGCAAATCCCTTGCTCTTTCACTAAGTTAATAAATTTACTACAAGCGACTGTGTGCAATCTTCAAAACAAACACTAATTTTCTTTCATTTTTCTTACCAAGAATATTGTTTAGTAATTCAAGCAAAAAAGAAAGGATTTTCTCTACAAGATAAAATTAAGTATTCAATAATAATTTACTTCCTGAATTTTCTCAGATAATTATTTTAAATAAAGAACAGCTTTTAACCTTAAACCTTATAGATTATTTCTTAATCATGTTGTTCTAGGTAGCACAACAATGACAGCTATTTTTTTGTGTTGATATTCTTATATATATATATATATATATATATATATATATATATATATATATATATATATATATATATATATATATATATATATATATATATATATATATATATATATATATATATATATATATATATATATATATATATATATATATATATATATATATATATATATATATATATATATATATATATATATATATATATATATATATATATATATATATATATATATATATATATATATATATATATATATATATATATATTTACTCTTGCGAATAAAAAGGAAATTGTTGAATGCGCTTCATAAGGATTCAAATATGAAAATCTATACCAGCTTTTGTTATAAATAGAAATGTATATGTTCACAAGTAATATAATGTAGCTTCGCGTTGCAGTTTTGTTTGTCTTGGATAATTTTTGAAACCATAAAATGTTGGATTGTTTAGATTTTTAGTGAAGCCAAATTGAAGTCGCGCGGGCAACAAAAGCAAGTGAAAATGTAACATTTCAACTTTTAGGTGTTTCGAGACATATGGTGTCTTAAGTTATAATATCATACCTAAAGTGCGGCAATGTAAGCTCGGAAAGTAAAATAGTGGTCAGGACCAACAACTCAGTGAAAGAGACAAACGGGCATTGAAGCAGATTGTATTGTCTAAAATGTGAACAACTACAGAACAGAGATAAAGAGATTTTATCGCAGAACTTAATCAACATCCGATTTCTCCAGTTTCATTGCTTACAGATAGAAGAATCTTTAATTAACAGAACATTTACGTGTACATCAGGAATTCCCAAGCCATTGCTAGACATTATGTCGTCCATAGTTTTAGTCATAATCGTTGTCAATGAACATGTCTTCGATGATGTCACATTCGCAACACCTGATCAATTGATAAGTAAAAGAAAATAATATTCTTTGTGGATTTTTCACACTTTTTATTATAATAGAATGGGAATATGTCTTGAACAGACACCTGCAGAAAAGTATGATCCTATTTGTCTCCTTCTAGCTTCCAAATATGACGGAGTTCTAGTCACTCAGTAGCTCCACACCGCTTCTCTTTAAAATTAGCAAAGTGTAGCATCATTTCCGCGGACAGTGATTTGGTGGGTGAACAGTTTCTGTCCCTCAATGGCTTGCCGTATCTCCCTTGGTTGTGGATGTGTCCAGGTTAATATGGGATGGCCAAAGGTCTTCCGCTGATGTTACGTGGATGTGGGGAGGAAGATGACAGCTCAGATGTGACCTCATCACCTGACCGTGCTTCAAAATTACGAAGCACCTAGTAATGGACGAGTATTTTAAAGCTGTGCACCTAAAGGAACAGTCCGGGACTCGCCTGCACCGCTATGTCAAGGATGACGGAGGTTTTTCCTGCTATATGCAGCCGTGTTGTAATTTTATGCATTACCAATCAAGAACCGAGAAGAGGAAGGATCACTGACGACAATTATAGAGAGATTTTATCCCACCAAATCCATCCTTTATTGTAAACTTTGTTTTCTGTAGAAGAAAGAATTTTTGTAGCTGATAATATACTTATCCATGCAGTGGGACTTGTCCAATAGTAGCCTGAAGATCCCGAAGTTAAGTATCCATCTACAAAAACCTCTAAGAAATGAGAAGAAAAATTGTTGAAATGTATCCTAAGACATTAATCTCGGATGTAATACTGTTTCCAAAGTTATCAGAAAAGTCATATTGAAATTTTTAGTTACGTTGGAGTTTCTCATCAAATCATTGAACAATATTTTCTCATTACAGCAAACTATATCTCTGAAATTCATAAAAGGCATTAGGCTACTTTTATTGAATGATAATAACTTGAAATTGATATGTGAATAGTCAAATCATTTAAAATCTAGGTGGTCTTTAAAACTGTGTAATATGTTTAAACTCTGAAACTGTTTAATGTGTTCTCCAAATCAAACATGAACCAATTTCGGGTTGATGACACTTGCCTTAATTATTTTGGAAAGATCTTAGGGTTCAATTGTTATCCACGAAAAAGGAATTTCAACAGTAAAAACAAAATTCTTTCAGTTATTTGAAGTCTGATGGAATATGGCATCAGTGGAGACACTACAAACATAGTATAGTACTAGGAAGCCCACATGATAACAATCAGCAATTACATTGCATCAACACCAGATTTAATCATTCACGACATCATTAATCACGACACAATTAACCTTGGGAACAATTTAATCAGTTAGTGAACCTTTTTTTGTTTTATTTGATGTATGTTAACCTATAGAAATGTATAGGTATTAAATATAGATTTCTATAGGTTAGCATAACATATATAAATACAGGGTAAACCAGTTGCGCTATTTTTAGTGGGACATGATGCAATAAATTATATATTCTTAGCATACTCTTCTTCTTCTCCTTCTTCTTCTTAGAATTGGGTTTGTATGTCATTGGGCACCTCTGCTTTTATCAGCATTTTGTACCATTAACTCCAAACCCAATGTTTCCTAGTTCCAGTTACTCGGGTCACCCACTTTATTAATAAAGTCCGATAACCCTTTAATGGAGTCTAGGTGTAACTCTCTAGTATGGATGATGCCTAAAAAGGTTAATCTAGGGAGGGCAAGAGCCTCGCATTCATAAATGATATGCTCTGCCGTTTCCTCTTGCGTATGACATTTCCTGCAGATAGGGTCTTGCTGAAATAGTCCCATCTGGTCAGAGAGTCAGTCATACAAGGGATAGCTTCCTGACTTTCACCAGAAGATGGTTTGGAGGTCATTTCTACCTCAAGTGAAGGATTCATTACTGCCCCTTTACAAGACAGCCTCTGAGTTCACTTGTCTTTTTCAGCAAGGTCAACTTCAGAGGCATCACCTGTAGATGCAGAAAGGATTGTTATTTCTTGTGTCTTTTCAGCCACAAGATAACAATTTATAAGCTCAGGTAATATAAGTCCACCCAGCATTGCCTGAGATACTGGGCAAGGCAAATTACTCTAGAAGTTTGCCAGGCAACTAGAGGCTCCGTTAAGACACCAATACCGCTACCGCGGTGCCAATTAGCCCTAGGCACGGAACGCATAACACCAGGGTTTACGGGAGCTGGTTCGCGGCCTCTGATTCTATATTCAAGGCTATCCTGTCATTCCTACAGGACGTTCGGTGATCCACCGCCTACCGACGCGCCTGGTAGCTGCTCAGGCCCCAGGTAGCATGCTCTTGATAATTAGAGAGAGAAAAATAGAATTATTTCAGAATTTCTAAAACAGAAATCTATATTGTTTTAGATTTAACTAAAATAGCACATTCTATATATTTTAACTTCCTTTATGTGTTTTTCATTACATTAAAAAAATCAGCTGAATCACTTGAATAATGATATAGCTTATTTACATACTTTTGGAGCATAGTTCGGATAAACAGATATTTTAATGTTTCCCTCCTTTGACTTTTGATATTTTAAGGTATACATTTTTTATCTACAAAGAAGAACAAATTTTAAAAGTGATTTTAGGAAAGATTTTTTACTAATATCATATACATCATATAAATTTTTCTATTTTTCTTTATATAAAAACATATATCAAAAATATTGAAATAAATAGAAAATGTATAGATTTGATTTAAATGTACTCTCTTTTAAAATTAAATAATAGATAGGTATTTATTTCATTTTAATTATTTTAATATTTATAAATGCATATCTAAATTTTTTGAAGAAAACAATTTCAGCAACACTATGTATTTCTCGCAAATTAAAATATTTTCATACGCTACTCTTTAATTAATAAAGTTTTTAATTTAATAATTTTATATTTTTTTGCAAAATGTGGATACAAATATATCATTCTTAAGCTATATATTTTTTAAAAATAAATTTCTTTATAATTATTTCTGCATACTTTCTAAAAAAACAATTCATTAGTTAAAAAGTAATATATCTTACGTAATTGTAATTCACAGTTGATAAGGTAAATTTCTTTATAGTTACTCATAAATATGAAATATATTCATAATTGCAAAACTTTTTTTTCTTAGTTGCCAAAAATATTTTGTGCTGTTAAGTATTTTTTGAAGCTTAATTAAAATACATAATTTTATGCAACATTTTTTAATTTTATTTTTACATTTTTCTATTTATGTACATCGATTATTCTTCCCAGAATTCTTTCTAGTATAATTTATGTTGATATTCTTGTATGCTCGTCCAAACAACCAAATTTATAAATAAAAACCCCAAACACTCAGATATATTTTCCATCATCATATAAAAATACATAATAAACTACAATAGGAAGGAATTTTTTTCGTACAATGTTACGCAGTTATATCTTAATATTTAATGTTTATGCTTCATTTAATATCTGAAGTTTATTTAAGAGCAAATAAAGTTTTGAATTCAAACTCATTTTATTGATATTTCTATATTGAAATTTTATGGAATTTATTACTCTACTTTTTATATCATATTCCCTGAGAAACTATGACAAAGTAGTTAAAAAATTTTAAAATAAAAATTATGTATATTAAAAAAAATAAAAAACTACCAAATTTTTGTGCATTTTATTTTAATTTTTATTATATTCTCTAACTAAATACATCATTTAAGTGCGGTTTAGTGGGAATTCCTTACATATTAAAAAAATAAATTTTCTTAAATTTTTAGCTATCATCCATTTAATAGCAATTTTAAAAAACATAATAATTCTCGGTGATTTATGTTGTAAGTAATTAATATGCGTATTCTCTTAAAAATTAAATTATTTTTAAGAATATATAGGATATTTTAACACTTGTTTAACAAAAACATTCATTTTTTTTTAAGATTTGAAGTTTGATATACATTGTTTACTTTAGGGATTGAAATTAAACATTTCTATATTCCTAAAATAAATTTATTCTTATTCAAAATTCATAATATTGACTATGGTTCATTTGTTTGCAATAAAATATAAACCATATTTTAACTATATATATATATATATATATATATATATATATATATATATATATATATATATATATATATATATATATATATATATATATATATATATATATATATATATATATATATATCACAGGGTGATTATAAAAAAACTTTGCCAACATCTGCACTTCTAGCGTCCATACTATTTAACCGATCAAGATGATATTTCAAATATAGTTCTTTTGAGATATGCGCTCGAGATTCTGTGAATGGCAACACAGTGGCCCTCGCGGTTACAGTTATAGTGACAGAAACTTGAAATTTTCGAATGGCAACGTCTACTTTTTACCATCGCAAAATGTTCAGCACATGCGAAAACCCTAAATAGCGTTGAAACGGTACCGATATGTCTAAAAACGGACGTGTTCTGCAAACACAAAAAAGAGTTCTGAAAACCGGCCAATAAAACACGATCTGGGCGCACGCAATAAATTTGCATGTGACAGAGTCAAGAAACCAATCACAGAACGCCGGTCGCCAGATATTCAGCGTAGGAAACCTATAAAATACCAAGCGGGTATGCGAAGTCGTCATTCGGGAACTCGCACATGCCGACGATATGAGTCTTCCTAGGAAAGTTCGCGGTGAATTGATCAAACTCTATTACCAAAATGGGATGAACGCTGCGGAAGCCTTGCGTGTGTATCGCCGCAATCATCGACAACGACGCGGCCCATGTACTCTGCAAGCTCTGCGTGATTTAGTGCGGAAATTCGAAGATACAGGCTGCACCTGTGACAAACAGCGCTCCGGACGGCCAACTGTTTCTGAGGACGTTGTCATGGAAGTGCACCATATAGTGACTGTAGGACACACAGAAACCGCAAGAGGCATAGCGCGCGTGTTGGATATTCCGAACTCAACGGTCCGCAAGCTCTTGCGCTCGGTACTTCACTTGTTTCCCTATCGGTTCCAGCGCGTCCAGATGTTGGAGCCGGGTGACCCACAACAACGTCTGGACTTCGCAAATGCATTTTTGTTACGATATGATGCGGATAACGACTGGCCACTTCGCATACTATGGACGGACGAGGCGCATTTCACCTTAAATGGCAGCATTAACACAAAGAATTGTGTGCACTGGGGAGAGACGAATCCTCATGCTGTGGCGCCAGTACCATTATTTGACGCCAAAGTGACTGCGTGGTGCGGCATTACAGCTACATTTGTTCTGGGCCCGTTCTTCTTTGAGGAAACGACCCCGACTGGCCCTGCAACATGTTCTGTAACGGGCCCTCGGTATGCAGCCATGCTGAAAAATTCTGTCTTACCGGAGTTGCGTCGGCTGAATGCACTCAATGACATTGTTTGGATGCAAGATGGCGCACCTCCACATATATCGAGGTCAGTTAAAAGGCTCCTGGATCAGCATTTTGGTGATCGCATCATCTCACGCTATTATCCTTTTCCGTGGCCTGCGCGATCCCCAGATCTGACACCTATGGATTTCTGGTTTTGGGGCTATCTCAAATCCAGAGTTTATCTGTGCAATCCTCAAAACATTGTCGGACTTAAAGGATTCTATACGGCGTGAGATTGGAAACATCCCTCGTGCCATGTTGCGTGCAGCGACATTGTCCACCGTCTCCCGCATGCAATGCATAATTGCCTGTGATGGCGCTCATGTGGAAAATGTTTGAAATTAATAAAGATTTTTTTCTCTATGTGTTCTCATCATTGAGCAGTGTCTTGTCTCTGTCGTATGCATTATTCCTCCGTGCGCCTTGAAGAACTGTTTGTATGTGTATAACACGTCGGTTTTCGGTCATATCGGTACCGTTTCAACGCTATTTAGGGTTTTCGCATGTGCTGAACATCTTGTGATGGTAAAAAGTAGGCGTTGCCATTCGAAAATTTCGAGTTTCTGTCACTATAACTGTAACCGCGAAGGTCACTGTGTTGCCATTCACAGAATCTCGAGCGCATATCTCAAAAGAACTATATTTGAAGTATCATCTTGATCGGTTAAATAGAATGGACGCTAGAAGTGCAGATGTTGGCAAAGTTTTTTTATAATCACCCTGTATATATATATATATATATATATATATATATATATATATATATATATATATATATATATATATATATATATATATATATATATATATATATATAGATAGATAGATAGATAGATAGATAGATAGATATAAATTATATATAAAAGAGGAATCTTGATCAGTAATATGAAAAACTTTTCAATTTAAATATTTTGAATATTTCTAGATTTGTAAGTATTAATAAAATCCATTTTTATGATTTAATATTGTACCGAGCTCCACGGGTTTGGTTTTGATGGAGGTGAAACAGTAACTTGGCGTACCGAAGTATTTATCAGCTGATAGTTCTTCTCTACTCTAGAACAGTATCGGCAGCTTTCATTACACGGCTACCTTGATAGTGCATCAGCATTTCCATGAAGAGTTCCTTTGCGATGACGTATTTCAAAGTCAAACTCCTGGAGTCGTTGAATCCATCTGGCTACCTGTCCTTCCGGATTTTTAAAATTTAAAAGCCAGGTTAAGGATGCGTGATCTGTCCGGAGCAAGAACTATCTTCCATAGAGATAATGGTGGAAATGTTCTATGGCTTTAACGATTGCCAGCAATGCCTTCCTGGTTGTACAGTAATTCCGCTCTGGTTTCGATAGACATTTACTCCAATAAGCAATGACATATTCTTTATCATCAATTTCTTGCGACAAAACAGCTCCGATATTTTCGTTGCTGGCATCCGTATCTAAAATGAATAATTTTTCGGGCTGGGGATATGCAAGAACGGGCGAAGATGTCAACGCCTCCTTCAGTTGTTTAAAAGCTTTCTCACATTCATCTGTCCATAGAAATCTCTGTTTAACTTCTGTCAACTTGTGAAGAGGTCTGGCAATACTTGAAAAACCCTTAACAAATTTCCTGTAATATGTGCATAGTGCAAGAAAACTTCTTAATTGGTGGACATCTTTTGGACGACTCCAGTCCTTAACTGCGGAGATCTTTTCAGGATCTGTTCTTACACCTTCAGCAGAGATAATGTGTCCCAGATAGCTTACTTCACGTCGGAATAAATTACATTTGCAAGGATTCAGCTTCAGGTTGGCCATTTTTAATTTTTCCAGCACCTTTCGGATGTTTCTTAAATGGTCTTCGAATGTGCGCCCTACAATAATGATATCGTCCAAATATACCAAACAGGCTTCGTAGGAAAGTCCTCGTAATACTGTCTCCATCAGGTGCTCAAACGTTGCAGGTGCATTGCAAAGCCCAAATGGCATAACCTTGAACTGCCAAAGTCCTTGTCCTGTGGTGAATGCAGTCTTTTCTCGATCCTCAGGATGTATCTCTACTTGCCAATAACCACTCTTGAGATCCAAAGTCGAAAACCATTGTTTTCCGGATAAAGCATCAAGTGTATCGTCAATCCTAGGAAGAGAGTAACTATCTTTTTTAGTGATGTTGTTTAACCGACGATAGTCAACGCAGAATCGGGTAGAACCATCTTTCTTCCGAACTAAAACAATAGGCGAAGCCCAAGGACTCTCTGATGGCTCAATAATGTCATTCTGCTGCATTTCCATCAGAAGATTATCCACCTCTTCCTGCTTAGCGAATGGCAATCTTCTCGGATGTTGTTTAATGGGTGGATGATCTCCTGTATTGATTCGGTGCTGCGTCAATTTGGTTCGCCCAACATCATCTGATTTCTTGGAAAAGAGATCTCCGAATTCTAATAATAAATTTCTTGCAGCATTCCTCTGTTTATCATCTAATTCTGCTCTCTGAAGGAGTTCATTAATTAGAGTGTCAGGAGGCTCAGATAGTGTGGCTTGACAATTTCGGTTAATACAGGTCACTGGAGTGCAAGTCGCTAGCACTTCTCCTTCTTTTATAAGTTTTACCTTATTACTTAGATTAGCAACTCTTACCGGGATTACATTTCGTGAAAGGTCGACGAGTACTCCTTTAAGCCACTAGTACTCCTTTAACGCTATTGTCGGAATCTGGATATTCAGTCAATCCATAATGAAAATTATTATCTTCTGAAAGAGCTCCGCAAACTATTGTCTCAGTTCTTGGTGGTAATGTTGTTTCACTCTTCGCAGTTATATGATGGACTGTTTTAATATCTGAATATTTCGTCTTAAAAATCGCTATGTCTTCAGAACATGAGTGTAGTTCATTATTTTTAAAATCTAACTTGAAATGGTTTTCTTTGAGAAAGTCCAATCCGAGAATAAATTCGTCATTTATATCAGCGACATATGCCATATGATGGTACACGGCATTACCAAATGCAATGTTTAGATTTATTTTTCCATGCACTTTAATCTTGTCACCTGTCACAGTTTGGAGGGTAATGCAGGGCGGCGTCAAGATGAGTTTGTCACCAAGTTTGCGAGCCAAATCTGTCCTAATGATAGTTACGTTGGCTCCAGTATCGATTATCATTCTGCAGGGAACTTCGTTGACATGTCCCATAACGAAAAGTCCGTTGTCGCCGCTACTTACGGAAGAAATATGAAACAATTTGAAATGGGGCTTCTGACGAAGATCATTTCCATCATCTTTTCGTTTTGGGCAGTCTCTCTGAACGTGTCCGACTGCACCGCAAGTCCAACACTGAATTTTCGTGTATCTGCCACCTTTACTCATTTCTAAGTTACGGAATTTTCGCCGCAGATCTTCGATTTGCTTTCTGAGATCATAGTCCTTATCAGTAGTAGAGACGGCTCTGATTGAGTGCCGGTCTTTACGCGCAGCCTGCTGGGCAGCCTCTATCTTATGTGCGTAGACTAGGGCAGATCCAATATCTTTGACATCGGCGAGTCTAAGTGTTTTCTGTATCTCCGGATCCCTCACACTATCGATGAAGTGATGGAGAGCCAGATCCTGACGTGTCTCAGCTGGGCAGTCCGAAATTGCTAGATGGGAAAGTCGCTGAATATCGGCAGCCAATTCTTGAAGACTTTCACCCGCTTTTTGATAGCGTGACTTTAACTGTAGTCTGCTATATTCTTTAGTGCACTTATCTCCAAACCGCAGCTCAAGCGCACTCGATAGGGCTTGGAAATCGTGCCTCTGCTCCTCCGGAAGCGTCTCGAGGATGTCAGCCGCGTCTCCTCTTAAAGAAGCCGCCAGGTGAAAAGCTTGGGCTCGGGGATTCCATCCATTAGCTTCCGCTACCATCATAAACTGGGTCTTGTATACTTGCCAGGATGATTTCCCATCAAATGTTGAGAGTTTAATATTGGCTAGGGAAGGCACAAATGTCACGTTGGGTTCCTCATGTTTGTTTGACATTTGCTTCTTCAAGCTTTCAATCTCCTTATTGATATTGTCTAATGCTTCTTCCACGTTTTCTTCTATCTCCAGAACTTTAGTTTCTACTGAAGTTACCTTATCTTCCCTTGCATTCATCTTCTCCTGAATGATGTTGGAGAATTCTTCTTTAACACTTACAATGTCCTTCTTGAGCTCATCCTGTCCAGATTTTATCTCTTTCATCATCTCGGTGTTAATCTCTTCTTGTCTAGCTTTCATCTCCTCTTGTCCAGCTTTCATCTCTTTCATCATCTCGGTTTTAATCTCTTCTTGTCCAGCTTTCATCTCTTCTTGTCTAGCTTTCATCTCTTCTTGTCCAGCTTTCATCTCGGTTTTCATATCTTCTTGTCCAGCTTTCATCTCAGCCATCTGCTCCGTTAATTTTTCGAGAAGACTTTTCATTAAATCCATATCCATTTTTCTGGAGAAACGCTGCATCAACTCTTCAACCCCACTTCTGACACCAGTTGTACCGAGCTCCACGGGTTCGTGTTGATTGAGAGTTGAATAAAGCAACCACTTAATGAACACAAGACTTTTATTCGTAAAAAAACTTCACTAGATAAACGAAATTCCCGCTGTAACAATCACAATTATACAGCTACAATTCGTCAGATACAATAAGAAATAGCTTCCAATCACAGGTCTCAAATACCTCAGACAGAGAACAACTAGCAGTCACAACTAATCGTCTTCACTCACTGACTGTCTTCACAAAACTCTACCCCTATTCCATGTCGGGCTGCGGTATTTATACCTGACTTGGCGGAGAAATCTACCAATTTCGCCAAGGCTCTGGAAGCTTCTAGGCTATCTCGGAAAATATTGGTCCTAGAGCTTAGGTGATGGATGTTTCCAGAAGTATCGATTTCTCGCAAAGTCGCCAAGAATCTCGCCAACCGTCGCCAAGTCGCCAAGAATATCGCCAACTGTCGCCAAGTCACCAAATCATTAGGAAATCCGCTTTTAAACTACAACACGTCTAAATACCGCAATTTTTGCCCAAAATGTGAGAATTTCTGATCTGTCTGAGATATTTTAAGACAAATATAATCATTATTTACAAATTTGTAACAATATATATATATATATATATATATATATATATATATATATATCTTTCTTAAAATCTAATTGATTTCAAATTTCACGATTCTATTCTTATTAGTAGAAAGTATTTATTTCTGTGTCCAGGTTTTGATACTAAAAATCCAATAAAATTGTAAATTATTTGAAAATTTTACTAAATTGTTTGGTATATTATTTATAGAAACAAAAATTAAAATTTTATTTAGCATAAAAATATCTTAATATGATAAACAATTAAGAATGTCGTCTAAAATTTAAATGAAATTGAAAAATATTATTTTTATATTCTATATATAATATTATTTTTATATTACTTTTAAATTAAATTTTAAAATAATCCAAACATAGTTTTAGAAAATGAAATATGAAATTATATCATTCATATTTTCTTAATGTTAGATTTATGGTCACATTATTCGATAAATATTTTTCAAAAAAGTAATTTTATTAAAAATTCTAAAACAATCTTCGTTTTTATGTACATAATTTGATGTTCTCAGTTTCAAGTTTAAAAAAAGAATAAGAATTTGTATGTGAAAACAAATTGATCTGTTTTTTGTCAAAAGAAACTAAGAGCTATTTCGTAAGTTTTTGCTTAATTTTTTTATGTATAAAAAAACACCCAGTAGTCAGAAGCAAAAAGTCTTAAAAGCTAAGTAAAATCTTGTATGAGCTTCAATTTTTGACAAAATTAAGTAATTTTAAATCTCTTCTTCTATAAAAGTATGTACTTTTTTATCCACACATTAGTTCTGTCCCCTATTTTGTATTTATTATTTACATATTAAGTTTTATTTTCTTACTTTTTGAAATTTTATTATTTCAGTATATTTTTTAAAATTTTTTTTATAAAAAATAAAAATTTTAATTTAAGAGAGAAAAAAGAATTTCTTTTTTAAAAATATAATTAAATGTTCTTGTCTAATGTCTAAGTTAATGCTGGGTATTTTATGCTTCAAATAATATACTGGGAATTACATAATAGGCAATCAATTGCTAGAATACATTCTTAATTTTCAAAAGACAAATAAAATGTATCTTAATAAACTCTGTTTTTAATTTGCCCAAATGAACATTTCATAATGATTTATACTAAAGTATTAAGTTTCTTATGAGATAATTAATTTTTGATTCTCTTTACCATCTTCCTATTTGCATTATTGAATCAAACTTTCTAAAAACATGATTTTTTTCCTAGAATTAAAACTTTTTTCTTGATATGATTCCCTCGAAATAATTTCTCCATATGTGTTTTTAAGAAACGTTATTTTTATGTTACAATATTATTGATAGAAGATGTTTTCTTACGATATGTAAATATGTCATATATTTTTTTAAGTAATAAGCTAAATTTTAAGATAAATACTTATTATAACATAGAGTTATATATATATATATATATATATATATATATATATATATATATATATATATATATATATATATATATATATATATATATATATATATATATATATATATATATATATATATATATATATATATATATATATATATATATATATGTATACATACATATATATATATATATATTATATATTAATATATATATATATATTCATGTTCAACCATGGTAATATTATGTTTTAGTTCTTTTTCAAATATTTTTCACGTATTTGTGATCTATAAAGACATATGGTCAAATTTTAAAGCCACGTTCTTACATACAGTTAAGATGAATTTTGGAGGAAACTTCAAAATTATACTTTTTAATTTTTTTGTAAAAATTCAATTTTATTGTTTTCATACTTATACATTAACTGCTATACATTCATAAAATATTCACTTTATTTCTCAATATTACTTGTCATAGTTATTAAGGCTCTTTTATTTCAATTCAATTAAGATTTAACTAAGATTTTCAATTAAATAAATAAAAGCAATGCAAATTCACAATTGTTTAAACTTTTTTCAAACATAAAATAAAATGAGGCTAATAACTAAATTCAGTAAAAGTTGTGGATTAAATTAAATTAAATTGGAGTCAATTAATAGCATATTTTATTACTCTGGAAAATTTCTCTTAAAAGATAATCACGAATTTAAGATTTTAAAATAAATAGAATTTTAGGATTTTTAAGAAGTTTTGGAATTTCTGGAGAATTTTTCGAAGATCGTGAATCATATCGTAATTTTAATATAATATTACAAGGTTTATATATTTTGATGTAGCTTACATACTTTTGACGCATGTTTTAAATATATATTTGATATATCCTATTTTTATTCACATGAAGAAACAAAAATGTGCAGAAAACCATGCCAAATGGTTTGAAATCAATATTTTTTCTAAGAATACTTTTTATTTAATCACATCAAAACTCAATAATTTTTCTTGAGGTAAAATAAAATTCTTCGCTTGCATAATTAATTTTAATTTTTAAGACAATTGTTCACAATTATCAAAAGCAAGTTTAGGGAGTTATTTTTAATAAATCCTAGATATTATTAGGATATATTATTTAAACTAAATTTGGAACTATTTTTATGCAATTACTTTGAAATAAGCTAAAGTAAATTGTATTTCATAACTGTCATGAGTTTAGTAAAATAAGAAATGTGCATAACTAATTAAAAGTTATACGTAAGGATCTGAAGCAGTTTTAAAGACAAAATTATTTACCCATGAAATAATTGTTAATCAATGTATTATTTGATAACACGAAAATATATTAATATAACAATTTTAAAATATATAGATAAACATATAAATAGGGCTTTGTTTTTCCCTGCAAATTGTGTGTAAAAACCAATTCAGAAATTTTTAAGTTTATTTTAATCTCTTCAATGATAAAATTTTTTAATTATAATAAGATCAAAACAACTAACGATTTTTTAAAACTAAACAAAATATAGTGAAACCTGTGCCAAATTTGTGCATTCTAGTCTTGTTTTAATACAGTTTTATGCAATAATGTAATTTCAAGATGTATTTTATTTGGATTGTTTTTTTCTTAATGCATCTTTTATAATCATTCCTGAATTATATATTTTAGTTTAAATATTTCTAGTATTTTATGCTGTTTTAGATAAAAAAAAAGGGGGAAATGTTTTATATACAAGCAGAATTGGTATGTAGCCTCATTGCAAGAACAACTTCATTTGTAAAAAAAAAATCAGTTACAAAATAAGAGTTATAAAAGTACAATAAGGAGAAAATTTTCGCAATAAAGCAAGACAAAGAACATTAAAAGGAGAGGAAAGCAAAAATTATGAAACTCACATAAACAACTGCGAAGGACTAAAAGAAATTTCACAAGTTTGTAAAATGTTTGTTTCAGCAGACGGTGTAAGACTTTTGCTTACGTGCTTTTTACTCAGTATGTCTAGAATGCGTTTCAGATTCTTTGTTCATATTTTTACTGTGATAAATTTTTCTTTAATTTTTAATGCTCTTCTACTACTTTCCCAACACTTTATTTCCATATAACTTACAGAGAATCAGACAGCTTTCTTCATAAAGATTTCTAATGAAAACGACCTAGAACATTATCACCTCATTTGAATCTGTAATAATTTCTTTATATTATTTCAAATAAAAAAGATAAATATAAAATTGTTCAATAAATTTCTTTAATTAAGATATTATTTAATACTTCTAAATAATGAATAATTTATTGCTTTCTAAATGCAAAATAGTTCTTCTTAGGCAATTGTTAAAAACCCAAGGAATCCACTAGAGTCGATTAGCAGTTTTAACAAAAACATCGATTATCTTTATCAGATTATTCAGACCAATGACGTCGAATGTTGATCATCTCAGATCAGTGACGTGGAACATCGATCATCTTAGATGTATGAACTCACAAAAACCAAAAAAATTGTTGACAATCATAACTACCAAAACACTAAGTGAACTTTCACGTATTCTCCTTAAAATAGGAATATAATTTAATATTTTTCTTACATTTCGTAATTTCAATGATATTGTTTAAGAAAAGTTAATCCAAGACTTCTCTAAAAATTATGGATTTCCATCAAGAGCATGATATGTAATCTACAAAATAAATATTCATTTTCTTATACTTCACCGTTTTATTAACAAAGAGTGTCAAATGCAGCTGAAGCTTAAGAAGAAGAATTTCTAAGAGAAAAAATTAATACGTATCAAAAACGTTCATTGCTTTCGAAATTTCTCAAAATATTTATTTTCATTAGAAAAGTCTTTAATCGTATTACTTATAAATCTGCTTTAACAATATTATCCTTCCATATTACTTTCATTTCATTAAAATCTAAGTGAAAGTATGTTACATAATTTAAATTAAACTGCCTCAATTTATTGAAATTATCATGTTATTAATTTTAAAATACTGCAATTAGAGATAAACATCAAAGTTGGAAATTTTTTGCATTTTTTTTAACAAGGAATCGATAAATTTCTGTGAAATGCTTAAAGCATTGTCAAGGAGATTAAATTTTTTACGCATGCATATGGTTAATTTTAAAATTGCAAATTATGATGCAATTTTTAACAGTTTAAATCATTTATAGTTTAAATAAATTAAACTCAGTGACATGGGAACAGATATGGGGCGAAGGCTAACAGTTCTCATATCTGTTCCTGTGACCTAGGGTCCTGGGGTGCGAAGCATATATCCCGGTTAGGTGGTCAGCCTAATACTAACTCCCCCCCCAGTGTTTTGTTCCTAAGCATGCTTTGTGCTCAATTTTAAAGACCCAATGTAGAGATGAAAAGTGAGTTAAACTTACCCAGCCCAAGGATCAAACGTCGGACCTTAAAATTTAAATACGTTTGTATATTATTTTGCCACTAAAAAGACATTAATTTTTATCATTGAAATAAAAAATTTTAAAATTTATTAGAAAAAACTTGCTATTATTTGTATTTGAATTTTTTAATACATATTTTTTCAGAAAAATTTAAAAATGATAAAAAAAATGTTCCATTATCACAAATAATTCCTCCAGTAGTTATTGTCTATACTTATTATCTATATACAAGAAAAATAAGTTCTTATTAAAGTGCAGTGAAATTGAAGCTATAAAAATTAAAAATATAGCATAAAAATAATATATACCATTTTTATGTCATGTATTGCAATCACTTAATTAAAAGATAGAAGATTGCAAAAAACTATTGTTCCTCATTTTATTTCGGAAGAATCATCGCATAATAAATACATCAAACGATAACCAGAGTCAAATGTTTTGTTTCTTATTTTTTTAGCTATGTTCTTTCTGCTCCAATAACGTCTTGAAAATATTCTCCAACAAATGGTTAATTTCAAATCACCATGAGAATGTAATTTATGGGAACCATTGTTTCGTTTATTTTCACATATAATATATATATATATATATATATATATATATATATATATATATATATATATATATATATATATATATATATATATATATATATATATATATATATATATATATATATATATATATATATATATATATATATATATATATATATATATATATATATATATATATATATTCATCTTTTATTGAAACAAAATAAAATCTCCCATTTTTTAATTTTTAAATATTAAGAAATTTATTTTTTAACAATTTGAAATAAAGTAAGTTGTTTAGACGTACACCATAAATATTAAAATTGGTATTATAAAAAATCAAGCAAATAATAATTATTTGTCCAATTTATATCCTCTTTTACATATATTTAATATATATATATATATATATATATATATATATATATATTATATATATACATACATCGATATATATGCGTTCAAGTAAAAAGTATATAAATATCCATATGCTTTTAATAACGAGAAAGACGTAAACATATCTTTTCGAATAACTTAAAATATGAAATATGATATTACTCTAAACGCAATATATATAATCAATGTTCTTTATAACTTCTAAAATGTAATTTTTTTAATTTTCCTCTCTTGTGGCAACAAATACTGTTTTGTTTCCTGTGTGTTTTTCTTGTCTATTCAACAAAAAAACGTAAATTGTAAGAAACAATGTTAAACTGAATTTTTAGAAGTTGATAGGCCCCATACATGGCCTACCACCACAGGAAGTATCATTTCACATGGAATATATTACAACTATTACATACTTTATGCGTGTCAGTCCCCTTAGCGAACACTACAAATCTTCAGTTGGGTCGCACAATTAGAATTCACTATATTTCTATAACGAAAGCTATTTCTCTAACCAACCAGAACACCATTGCTTAATCTATAAAAATATTAACCTAATTATTTTAAATTAGGTTAAAATTAAATCTGAGCCAAACACTGCTTTTTAAATTAATATTTGATATGTTATCATGCATTATTTGTAGTAGGAAGTTCCATATAGCTTAACCTTATATTTTAAAGTCTATAAGAAATTACCTCCATAACATTAATTCGAAAATATACTCTTAAAATCTAATTTTCACTTTCATCTCATACAGAATTCAAAAATCATGAATTATTGCAACTGACTTGCTTAAGATTGTAATTTCTTTGGATGGGGAGTGTTAAAAAAACTTATTCAAATGAATGTTAAATTTCTTAAAACACGTTGCATTTGTCTCCAAACAGTGCACTTTTATTTATTATATCAAAGCATTGGTTTTTGTATGTGTGTGAGTTAGAAAATGTATCATATCTGTAGGATATTTTATTTTTTATCAAAGATGCGATATTAAAATGGGAGATTTTAATAAACATGGTAAGAAAAATTTGATATTTTAATAAGCAGATTAAATGTTATTTATTGGCTTAACTTCAATAATTTTTTTCGTTTGAGGAGAATAAGAATTTACTTATAAATTTGATTGCAGTTGTCTTGTAAAGAATGAAACCAAATTCTTTTTGTATAAAAAAATATTGTGAAGACAGTTTTAATTTAAGAAACTTTACATTACTTTAGGCATTTATGGTAATTGTTAAAATTTAGAGGGTAGATAAACATATAATTTTCATAATTTTATACAATTAATTTACTAATTATAATTTGTAAATTTTACACATTTAATTTGCTATTTCATTATTTTAGTGAATTCTATGGATATTATGAAATATTATAACAGACAAAGTACTTTTATATTCCTTTTCAATCAAAGTACTTATAATAAAATGTAATTGTGAGCATTCCCTTTTTTATGCATTACATAATTCCATTACATTTTATTAACATAACTTGAATTGTTATTAACACAAACTTTTATTCACAGTTATGCTACATAATTAAATTATATAATTAAATCGATCGCATTAAACTAGAAGCTTTCTGAAATTATTAACAATCAATTGCAAAGAACATAAAATTATAGGAACAAATCATTTCTTTTACATATTACTTTATTTATGTTGTTGGCTATGAGTTAAATGTCTTCAATTCAAAATATGACTCAATATTAAATATTATTTATTTCAACTTTAATAAAATTTCATTCAAATTGAACCTAAACTAGAATTTAAAATTTATTTTCATTATTTTATAAAATTTTAAAGCTTAAACATATCAAATTTTAAGTGCACGATTTCTAACTAATTGTTTGTAAATTTTAAAATGTATATGTTAACCTAAAAATATGTAATATATATTATTTAGTTAAACTCCTACATTTGTTTACCAAAATTTAGAAAAAAATTAAGCTCTTATCATCTTAAATTGCTTAAAATTTGTATATTTTATACAACTATTGCAATATATTTTAATAAAACCTATTATAAAAACTTAAAAAAGGACTTTTAAATTTTCACATCTATCAAATAAAAGTTTCTTGAAGAAACAATCTTAGTTAGTTTTTTCAAAATTAAAAGGTATGAGATTTTTTAATGAAATTTTCATAAGATGCTGTTGTAATAATTATTTTAATTTATGTAAATTATTAAAACAATTATTTCTTTTAAGACAATCGTTAAATTTTGGATAAACAAAACGAACATTAAAGCATAGTTCTCAAAAAAGTTAGGATAATAACATTAAAAATTGATTTACCTTTAAAGAAATTACTGAACAAAATAAAAAGAACTAACATCATAATAGAATTGATCGATATTCTGTTTTCATTTGAATATTTTTAATAAAAAATTGAATTTTCTGGGTTTTTTTAAGTTAATAATTAGTAAGTTATTCGAAATTAAACTAAAGAGAACTGTTTTAAAATGCATGAAAGTTCTAAGAAATTTAATCTAACGAATTTTAAAGAGCATAAAACCTTAAATGCTATTTTATCCTCAATAATGTTGCTTAAAATGTTTTTATCAACATTTCAAATTAGAAAATATGTATACAGAATTTGGAAACCAATTATATACGATATTGTATATGTTATATAAATATATATAACAAATATAGAAAATATAACATTTCCATGAAAACAGGAAAACAACGTTTTGTGCATCCTATTAAATATTTCACAAAGAAAAATTATTTTCCATCTTTATTTCTTTAAAGGAAAATATAAACGCAAATTAATTTTCACTTTGTTTAAATGTTCGACATGCATTTTATTTTCTATGAGTGAAAATAAAACCTAATTATTGCATAATAAGCACAAAGAAAATAAATAATGAATCATCAATTCAAATTTTCACACTTTAAACAAGCCATAATTAATAAAGCATGAGATAATTTGTGTTGTTCTTATTCAGAATGATGGGTTGGTTGTAATTTTATTTTCATTCTGAGAGTAAATTTCGTATAAAATCCCTTAATGCAAAGACATTTTGGTATATCAAAAGGAAATTAACTGTCCTAGAATCTTCCAAAGTTAAGAATACACTATTGCCATATTTACCAAAAATAGATATTATTTGTTAGAAATACTTCTTTCTAAGCAAATTTTATCGGTCTGTAACAATCTAACAATTTCCAAACAACCAACTGTTGTTTTTCTTTGGATTTACACAAATAAGGTTAACTCACATGTTATGATGAATTACAGATGTTTTCAAGGACCTCGATCTAATTTCTTAGATTTATATTCGCACCATTTTACAAAAGCATTTTTTCAGCTTGAATTAATTCATAATAATTAATCCCTCTACAATATCCCTTTTTATTTTATAAATTACTATGCAAAACTAAGAGCACAAATAGGCTCAATGTATACAAAAACGTTTTTATTTTATCCTGCGTTCTATGACAGTATAATAATTAGTTCTTCGCATCATTAATGGAATTTTGGAGCCACAGTTGCTTTTGTTTGTTCTACCGAATATCAATACAGAGACTCCTGGATAATTACTAAATTAAGTGTAAATAATTGTCACAGAATATATTCTGTACTAAACGCCGATTTTTCTTTTATTGTTTTGTCCTTTTGTCAAACCAAGTTGAAAATAAAATATAATTGTGACTCTGAAATCTCTCTGAGTTTAACTCACTAACTCAACAATTATCTATCTATCTATCTATCTATCTATCTATCTATATATATATATATATATATATATATATATATATATATATATATATATATATATATATATATATATATATATATATATATATATATATATATATATATATATATATATATATATATATATATATATATATATATATATATATATATATATATATATATATGTATATATATATATATATGCATATATGTATATACATATATATATATATTTAAATATAAATATATATATATATATATATATATATATATATATATATATATATATATATATATATATATATATATATATATATATATATATATATATATATATATGCAAATTATCTTATTATATAATTTTTTAATAAATATTATTTTGAGTTTTTATTTTAATAAGTAGAGAAAAAAATATGCCAATAACAATTGCAAAACAAAAATATAAATCATTCATTTATTATTGCATATAACCATTAAAATTTAATAGTAATATTAAATTATGTAACATAATATATTTAAAGTGCTAATATCTATAATATAATGTAGTAAAATGATGCTTATGCAATATAATAAAGCAATTTATTTCAACATTTGTTATTGTAAATGTATCATAAACTTAACCAAACTTTTAATGAGAATCACAATCGTTAAGAATAATTTAGTTGTCTTTGTTATTACAGTAATGGAAAAAACAATAAAATTGTAATCTTAATCGTAAAATATATTTTATTCTCATATTGAAATATATATATTTTTCCTAAAATTTTTTGTGTAGAGTGATCTTAATTCTCATACCTTTATATGTAATTTCTGTTTGAAAATTGTAAACTGACATAACAGCACACACACAAACTAAAGTAACATAAAAGAAACTGAAATAGTGAATAAAAAGTAAACTGAAACCGTAAAGAATAAGAATGAGTTTTAATTTTCATTGTCATCTTTTAATAATTAAGCTTTTGTCTTTTTCTTAGCTATCATCAAAGACTAGTTCTTTATTGTTTTTTTGTAAAATGCAATTAATCTAACCTAAATTTATGAAACTATTGACTATATAATTATAATGTTTTTGACTAATAGAAACATTTTTTTCTAAAAATCACTATAAAAATTTCTCTTACTCTTGTCAGAGAAAAGAAGTGAAAAAAAAACATTATTTCTTTCTTAAAACTGTTATTTTTTAGTTTGAGTGATAAAATAATATGAAAATTCCTGTGTTTACTTTTCACTTAACTTACTTTTAAATAACCATTATATAACCATGAAAGTTGGAAAAAAAGATTAAGTGGTTCTTAAAAAATGCTCGTTTTATTATATATTTGATAAATTAATTTCATGCCTTTTATATCACGTCATGTTATTATTATCACATCATGTTATTATTATCACATCATGTTATTATTATCACATCATATTATTATTAGCACATCATGTTATTGTTATCACATCCTCTTATCATTACCACATCATGTTATTATTAATATTTTTACTGTATGATTGTCGAATTTTTGTAAAATAAGGATTTCTCCCTTTCTAAGGGAGTTCTTTTTAATTTTATCGATCTTCTTCATTTCTTAAAGATTATTTTTAAGGATATCTTTTGAATTAATATTCATAGCAAAATTTAGTATTGTCTGTTTTTGATAGAAACTATATTTAAAAAGGAGCTACAGTATGTATATCAATTCTATTTAAGAATATGAAAATTAAAGAAAATAATTCTATTAATTATCCTCTTGATTACAAAATCATTATCAAATAATTCGGCTTTTTATGATGAATTGAATTTATTAAATTTTTTCTCAATAAAAGCTATTATTTCCGATTGTTTTAGGGCAGAATTGTCAACAAAAAGAACAACGATTTTCAAAAATATTCAGAGCAATAGACATTTGTATGAATTCGCATAGTTAATTTTTTCACATACATTGCTATTGTATTTTAAGTTAGCTATGTATTGTTTATCGTATTTTATAAGAAAAAAGCATTTTGATTTGCGAGAAGCCAATAAAGGAATCTTCACAAAAAATTTTATTGACTTAAAATAGCAGATATCTATTCACCACATTTATAAATAGCATTTATCGATCCATAGTTGTAATTAATTATATAGCATAAACAACATTAATAATTTTTTATTATAATTATTTGTGGTAACAATCCTATCGAGATAATTTAAGTTTTTGAATGCAATTGTTTACTCTGCATTTAGATAATTTAAGAGAAAACCAAGTATAAATTGTTAAATCAATTATTTTTCTTTCAAAAATTACTTATAATATATCTGTATAATATTTATTAATTTTAAAAATGCGTAGCTTAATATTTGCTTAACTTAAAAAAATTCAATGATTTCTGAATACTTTTATAATTTTTATTTTAGAAATGCATGGGAAACAAAGTTAAATCAACAATTTTAAGCAAACAGATGAAAATGTTATTGTAATTCTTCTTCAAGATATTTTATCTAAAATAAGCATATTATTACGGCTATAACTCTATAAAAGAATTTTTCATATTTATCACTAAAATAAAACCAATTTGTTTACTATTAGCAAAAAATAAAGTTTCTTATTTAATTTATACACCTCCTATTTAAATTGTATTTGAATACTCATAAAAAAGTAAGAATAATTTTTATCATTTTTATTTAAAGTATACCATTTTATTATAAATAAAGAAATTTAAAAGAAAATACAATAAAGTTTAATGCTTGAAATTCTAAAAGCTTTTAATGTTATATCTTAATAAGATTATTAAAACTTCTGAAAGAATTTTTTTAGAGATAAGTGAGCTTATTTCTTTGCTTACTTATATTAATGTTGCAGAAAAAAACAGCTTGGAAAATTTCACAAATAGACACATAATCTTTATTAAAATAGGAATGATTAAGTTTATCTTCGAAATTGCAAATATATTTTAATAAGGTTTTGAGACTTTAATAAATTGAATAACAGAAAAATTGGATATAAGAATCAAAGTTTAAAACAATTTTATGTGCAAATTGTTTCGACAACTTTTCTATTGTTGTTTTCTATTATTTTTTCTATTATTGTTTTTTTAAATTGTTTTTAAAGTTTTTGAGAGTGTGAATTAATTTTTGCAGCTTTAAATCTAAATAAAATTATTTTGTATTGTCAGATTTACCCTGGCATTAGTAGCTTTAATTAGTTTTATAAATGCTGATTCAAACACGTTATCAAATTTTTTAAATGAAAATAATTGAAGATATTTTGTTAAGATTTGAATAAGAAGATATTGTAACATAATCTGAAAATTTGAATCAAATATTTCTTTTAATAATTATTTTTTTGTAAACTAATGCATCATATTTATAATAACTGCTCTACCAATAACTGTCTAAATATATAATGACAACTAGCACACACAAGTTCTATTATGCTATTTTGATTTCTTATTTTTTATTCATTTTATTTCAAATTTTTATATTTTCGATTTTATTTAGATAAAAGGAGTGTTTTCATCATTTCCCAAAATAAATTATATAACCTAATATAATAACAAAAACAGTAACGAATTAGTGTAAATGTACATTTTGCTGCTTCACAAATCAAAATATTCCTGAAATAACTTTAATACTTAAGCAAAGGATATTTTAATTCCGAAAAATAAAATCTTAAAAAAGCAAAAATAAAAGAGAATTTATGTCTCCATTTAACTAAAAGTTTTCTAATTTTATGATTTGAATTAATTGTTTTTCTTTTTATCACACACACACAAAGAATCTCAACATTTATAATATTTCATGTACCTTTTTAAATAAATATTCCTCTATTTTGTGGGTACCTTTTGAGTACCATTTATTACAACAGTTACACAATTTTAAACATACAATTAAGCTACCATATTTTACAGGAATCTTAAATAAATCCAACGCAATATGTTTCGATACATTCTATTTATTTCTTCTTCTTCTTCTTCATAAGCACAACAGCTTTTGGCAAGCTAAGGCTGACTCACAGATCTTCCTCCATCAGACCCTGTCAGGGGCAACAACCTGCTATCGGTTGAATCTCAATACCTTGAGGTCCTTTTCAACATCATCTAACATTACAAGTTCCAATAGTCAGGTCTGATTTCATGCCAAATCGTCCACGAAGTGTCAATCCGGTTGCTTTGAGTTTTCAGAATCAGTCATTTTTTACAAGGCAGAGGCCCTTCTTCTTCTTCTTCTTCGAGTTGGGTTTGTATGTCATTGAGCACCTCTGCTTTTATCAGCATTTTGTACTGTTAACTCCAAACCCAATGTTTCTTAGTTCCATTTGCTCGGATCACCCACTTTATTAATAAAGTCTGATAACCCTTTAATGGAATCTAGGTGTAACTCCCTAGTATGGATGATGCCTAAAGAGGTTAATCTAGGGAGGGCAAGAGCCTCGCATTCATAAATGATATGCTTGGCCGTTTCCTCTTGCATATGACATTTCCTGCAGATAGGATCTTGCTGAAACAGTCCCATTTTATGGAGATGTTTTCTGAAATAGTAGTGCCCAGTTATGAAGCCTACGATTAAACGTATCTTCTGCCTAGAGCATCTAAAGGCAGAGGCCCTGCTCTGAACCCACCAACAGGGAGGACCAGTAAGTTTCTCTTGAGAGGAGTTCCCATTGAGGACCAATTTGAGGGCAACCTTCGAGTCACAGATTATGACAAGGTCTTTTGCCTGCTTAGGGGGAAGGGCTTTGTATATGTTAAGTAGCTCTACAATTGGCCGAAGTTCCCAGAGGCTATAGTTCTAGAACTAGAGGCTATAGTTCCAGAAACCAAATTTACCTTAGGTAATGTGTATCCCTAAGGTTGTTAGAAATTTTTCCGGACACACCATTGATGATAGTTTTATCATACAATTCTAGTTAATGATTGTAATTGTTTTAACCAGTAAAATAAGCAACAACATGACTAAAATATAAGCAAATATTTATATTTCTGATATATATGTATTTCTATTTGCTAATAATCTTCGATTTCTTATAAGGCATTAGAACATATTTCACAAACTTAAAAAAAACTAGAAGATAAATATGTGTTTATTAAGTTTGTTTCGTTTATTTAACAATATATTCAACTATGATCTACGCACTTTTCCTTTCTAAAATGAGAAAAATAGTTTATTTTCGCAAACGCAAAAGAATATATAATTGTTAACAACACGAATTGCACTGTTCTTTTTTAGTTCATCTATTGAACTGCTCTTTATCAAAATGTTCTAAATTCAAAATTGTTTTGTAAAATGAAAAGATAATGAAAAGATAAGTTTTATTTTAACATGTGAATAAGCTGTAAGAACTTCCATGATAAATCTTTGATATATGATTTTATTTAAATTTTCTATAAACAAAACATAATATGTTAAAATTTAAATGCTAATAATTAAAAAAAATAATATAATAATAATAGTACACAAACATATACTTATGCACTCAAAATCACAAAACAAGTATATGCACACACACACACACACACACACACACACACATATATATATATATATATATATATATATATATATATATATATATATATATACACTACATGCCATTAAAATTGCTACACCAGGAAAGCGGCACACCACACACGTGAAATTTGCATGACAGGTAGAACTTGCTGTGATATGCAAATGATTAGATTTTCAGCGCATTCATACAAAGCAGGCGACAGTAGCGACATCTACAATGTGTATAAAACCAGAGATTTGACAGCAGTTTTCTCATACTCAATTTCCGTTTCAACGTTGTTTTCGGCAAAGAAAGTTGTTGTAATGCCTCGTGTAAGAAAAAGAAATGCCTATCAGCACGTGTCTGACTTTGATCGAGGAAGGATTATAGCCTACCGGGATTGCAGTTTATCGTACCGCAATATTGCTGCTCGCGTCGGTCGAGACCCCATGACTGTTAGCAGAATATGGAATCGATGGGTTCAGGACAATCATACGCAGTGTCATGCAGGATCTCAGCGACCCCTCATCACTAACAGCAGAGAAGACAGATATCTTATCCGCATGGTCACAAGGGATCGTACAACCACATCACGAACCCTGAGTCGAGAAATGGAGTCATTTGCAAGGCAACAAGTTTCTGCTCGAACAGTTCGACGACATTTGCAGCAGCATGGATTGTCTGCACGGCGACCATGGCTTCGGCTACCATTGACGCTGCGTCACAGACAAAAGCGCCTTCGATGGTGTGATCAGCGGCAAACCTGGATGCGAGAATGGCATCACGTCATCTTTACAGATGAATCTCGGTTCTGTTTACAGGACCATGATGGCCGCATCCGTGTTTGGAGGCATCGTGGAGTACGCGCATTGCCTGATTGCATTGGACATCGCCATACTGGCCCATCTGCTGGAGTGATGGTATGGGGTGCCATTGGATACACGTCTCGATCACCTCTTGTTCGCATTACCGGCACTTTGAACAGCAACCATTACATTTCCGATGTGTTAAGGGCCGTGGCTCTGCCCTATCTTCGAGGCCACCGAAATGCTTTGTTTCAACAGGATAATGCACGACCACATGTTTCCCGTACTGTTCTGAACTTCCTTGATACAGAACAGGTTTGACTGTTACCCTGGCCAGCACGTTCTCCTGATCTGTCACCAATTGAGAACGTGTGGTCAATGGTTGCCGAGCGATTGGCACGCCATCACTCACCATCCACTACTCTCGATGAACTGTGGCATAGTGTTGAAGCTGCATGGACTGAGATCCTCGTACATGCCATACAATCTCTGTTTGACTCCATGCCTAGGCGGATAAATGCTGTTATTGCAGCCAAAGGTGGCTGCTCTGGGTACTGATTTCTCAAGATCTATACATCCTAATTTCTGTAAATCTAATCACTTGTTCTTTTCACTATAATGTATGTGTCCAATAAATATCGTTCTGTTATTTGCATTCCTTCTTGGTGTAACAATATTAATCGCCAGTAGTGTACATATATATAAAGCTCTATGCGTGTATGAGTACATTATATACAATTAATATATTATAATATGTTTGCATATGTGTGTATGTATGTATATATAAACATACATAATCTAGAAGCATAATTACAGCTTTTGTTTTAGGTTTATTTGTTCCTAGTTTATTTTAAATGTAAATAATTATAGCAATATTCATTTTGCACTTAGCCTAATGCAGCGTTTTAATAGAAAATTCATTTATGCGCTCTCAAAATGAGCCTTATTACATAGATTAATATAAAATTGTATTAATTTTGCTTCTCAGTAAATAATTTTTATTTCAGTGTATTACAATCTAATTTATAAAAAATATTTCTCATACTTAAATAATTTTGCCCATCTTTTCAGTTTTTGAACATATATCATTAAATTTCATAAAATAATCTTTAGTGTAAAAATTATGTTTAAATATTTCATTTTATCGGGAAGGAAACTTTCATTTTATACATTATCTCATATAAAAATGGTTCCATACTTATGGGTTCACATATACTTAAATATACAAAATAAATTTTGGCTCCCTTTACTCATTTGAAAACCTCTTAATATGCAATTTTTTTAAAAATTATCATAAGTTTTTCATCATAAGCATAAGTTAATTTCATAAATTATTATATCATTCAGAATTATCTATATTATGATATATTGTGTTGAGAAATAAATGAGATTCCTCACAATTAACAATTATATAAAATTTATTACTTGTTATTAAATAATACACATTTTTATCATTTGTCATTTTAAAAATCATGTACTAAAAAAAAGAAAAGCAATAAAAATCTTTTCTATGAAATTCATATATGGCACTTCTTTCTTTTTATGTTCATATATTTTCCTGTAATTTTATCTCTTCCGTACTTTTCTCATAAAAATTTTAGTACTTAATTTTTGCTGTGATACTTTTTAATTAATAATAAAAATATTCAAACCAGGAGGAGAAAATTTCATTTTTTAAGACTTGCATTTAAATTTAAAAGTATTGAAAACCCATAGATAAATATTTATTCATTACGCATACTTTTTAGCCCAAAATTTGCATGCTTCTTACTAGAAATTAACTTAATTATTCTAAGCTACAATTCTCCCCTTTTTGGCATTATTTACATATTTTTATATTTTCCACAGTTTCTTTTGCAAAATATATTACCCTCATGATTTATATAGTATCCAAACATCACATCAACTTTTAAATTTATTTACTTAACATAACTCTCCATTTTATGAATTTATTTAAAAGCACACATTCATATGCAAATGTAAATTTGAATATTATTCTAAATACTGCAGACTTTGTGTGAATGCTTTTGATACGTAAATAAAGTAGAAGTTATGGATTAAAACTTTTCTTAACAAATATTTTGTAATTTAAAGTTTGTTTTATGAAGAAGATAAATATTTTAAGAAAACATACCGCATTCAATTAAAGTCAACCTCATTAATTTAAAAAAATTTGACTTACATATTTTTTGACCGTTTATAGAGTTGAATTGATTCCTAAAACATTTCATAAACTTCAATTTATATTTTGAATCTGAATGTATATTTTCTATTATCTACAGGTAAGAAAGCTATAGAAATATGTATGTTAAGTCTATAAACTGTTAAATCCCTGTCTTTTGTTCGATTAGATCATGCAACAATTTCCCAAAGTCCTATATCTTACATCTATGAGTATATACACGGGTTATATATATATATATATATATATATATATATATATATATATATATATATATATATATATATATATATATATATATATATATATATATATATATATATATATATATATATATATATATATATATATATATATATATCTGTCTGTGTGTGTGTGTGTGTGTGTGATTTGTGATCTCAATTTTTAATGAAAACATGTTAAATTAGCAACTCTTTATATTTGATTTCTTTGCATTGAGAAAATGTTTGGTATATCTATATTAAAAAACATTTTAAGCTATTTCTAAAGAACAATCTTTCATTTTAAAAGCTGCATATAAATCTTAAAGTTGTTCTGAAAATATTGTAAAAAAATTCTTAATATTAAATAATTTGAAAAATATTTCTTCTGTTCTGAAATGTTATAATAGTAAATTTACATTTGTTTAAATTAAATAAAATGTATTTTATCCAAATTTTTGAAAACATTGGTTTAATTTTTACTTTAACTCTTATTTTAAGTTTTATAATACATTACGTTTCTTTGAATAAGGCACAACATTCATTGATAATTAGAATATTCTTTTTAATTTATAATACATAATAAGGAAATATATGCATAAATATAAAAATTTATTGAAAAATAATAAACATAGTACTGCTTGAGAATACACAAATAAAGACTTTGTAATTGAAACATGTGTTTCAAAGTTTATTCGCATACATTTTGAATTTTTTTCTTTAATATAAGAACCATAAATATTAGATATTTAAATTAATTATCTTTAAAATATCATCATTTTAATTATATTGTAACCGAAACATTGATGGAAATATCTGATACTAATGCTAATGTCTTATTACTACTTACACTTAGATGTTGGTTTTAGGTAATTTATCTTTAATATGTTTTTGATTGTACTTTAATGTAAAATCTTACATATTACAATAACACTATAAACAAAATGTTTGCTGTCCCAAAGCGATAAATATTATAATCTTTTGAGTTGATATATTTCTAAAAAAAGTTTTATTTACGTGTTCTAATAAAAAAAATTAAATAAATTTAACCTTCGAATATAATTATCACAATTCTGACAGAAATAAATTTAATTCAATCTTTCTTGAAAAACTACAATTTAAGATTTATTTATTTGGGGTATATCTAATACAAGTTTTTAAAAGCCTATACCATTTTCAGTATTCATTCATGTATAAAAAATTCACTTACAATTGAATTCTAGAAATTTTAGTCTTATATCTATTGCTTCTTTGTTAAAAAAGAGTTTACTTAAGTATTTTTAAAAGAATAATAAATTTAATGCAAGCATATAATATAATTTTCAAAACAAACACCTAAATTTTAGCCGCCAAGAAGGTTGCTTGGCTGCTGAAATCTTTGGAAGGAAAGTTATCTTATGATCCAAAATGAAGGAATCTCAAATAATGTGATGCTTTCTTATTTTTGCTACATTAAAGTTTTAACAGCAAACCTTTGATGTTGGGGCTTATTGATTTCATCTTAACAATGTTATTCTTTAGATAATACCCGGATGTCCTGATTCTGGCGAGAAAGGTATTTGGCGAAGATAATCCACTTGTATAATTGAGAATATGAAAATGTTTCTTAAGACTGTGAGTTTTCTTCTTTCCTCAGAGTAATTATTAATTAAATGAAGTTTTACTTTGATAAGTATAACTATTATTAAAATTGCTAATGTATTTTTTCTGCTTGTATTTTCTTAAGTTAAGAAAATTCACAGGAATATATTTTTTATTTCATAAAATATTGTTGATTTTAGTACACATTTTCTCAGGGCAGTTGCTTACTGAAAATTATAATTAATTTGTAATCAAATAATTTAAAAATAATTTATAACATTTTAACTTAAATAAAACTGCCCCTTTTTATTTTTATATTTTTAGAATTGTTTATATATGGATATATTATGAAGATATAACTGTATCACGAAAGTATTTGCATTTTTTGAAAAATGATTTTGAAATTGTTTACAATTTATAAATGCATTTCCATTCCTTTAATTTTAATCTTTAATTAGTAACATTCTTGAGCATTTTTTCATTTAGGAATTTTTTACAATTTATTTTATAAATTTTCGAACTAATTTTTGACAATTTTTATATATTATTGTTAAAAAATAGTTCCAAAATTTCATGTTGTGGTAACAAACAATTAATATTATATGAATATATTCAAGTAATATATTTAAGTAATTTCCTTAAAAAATTAATTTTCTAACACCTAATGGTTTTATAAAATTATTCAAAACAGCTTCTTCAATATACGTCTTTGCTCCACAAAATTCTAGTTAGGGTCAAGTTTTTTCTATGACAATAAAATCAGAAATCTTAAATTAATTCCCTTAACTAATAATAAAAACATTTAAAAAATCTACTCAAGAAATTATTTTAATAAATTAGAAAATCACATTAATGAAACAACTATTTACATTTCTAATTCAGTTAAAATGTGTCTACCTAATAATGAATATTGGGAATATGCAGCATAATATTTCATTTAATACTTTTATATTTGCTAATTTTTTTCCTTATTATAAATAGAAAAAGAATTATAAATTAGAATTTTCAAATTAAAAGAATAAAACATAAATTATTTCAGTAAAAAAATTGATAGAATTAATTTTAATTGTTAATTTTAAAAGGGAGGTATCAAAATTTATAAAGCTCGCATTAATTGTTTGAATAATAAATAATAAAAGAAATAATAAATATCTAGAACAATATTGTAAGCAAAAATATTCTCAATTTAAATACAAATTGTTTCTTCTCTTGAAATCTCAATATAAATGGACTAAAATTTATAAAAAAAAACGTTTTGTTTTGAATTTTATGACTATAGTTTAAATTTTCCTGAGTTTTTCATAGAATTGAGAAGAAATATACACAGAAAAAAAAACTGAGAATATATGCATAAAATTAAATAATTCAGAGTAAATTTTGCATAATTAAGATAATTTTCTTATAAAGTTCCTTTCTTTTCAAAACGCTAAATGGATTATACTTCTTGAATTATTTTTAAAATTATTGTAAAAATAAATTTATGATGAAATTTGAAATAAATAGATATTAATTTTTACAAAATTTATGTTTTTCGGAATAATCAATTTCATAATTTTATTTACAAAATATTTTAAAATATATTGTGTTGCTATTACAATATGAATAATATTAATAGAAATTTCTCAAAAAACTATTTTTATTGAATTTAATGTCTCATGATACAATAGCATTTCAAAATAAATGTACCATTAATCAATTTAGAAATCAATCCTTGTTAGAAATAAATTGAAGTCATATGAAATTCGAAGATTTTTCTCGTCTGAGAAAAAGAAACAACACTTGATTTTTATTATTTCACCGACACAAAAGATTAAATCAATGACATATAGGGTGATCTTTTTTAAAGTGACAGTGTTTGGAGCGTCCTGTAGCTTGATCAAATAGACGAAATGACACCAAGCTTGGTATTTAGACTAATCAAGACATGGGAAAAAATTCCGTAAAAAAAGTTTTAGTTTCAAAAGTCACCTTTATGGCATTTTGTGGCGCTGCTGTAGTTTACAATAACGAGAATTAGCATAAAACACAGGTATCAAATCAAAATGCAAATGTTGTTCGATGGCAATGCCAGTAATAGGGGCTATAAAAGCAAGTAGTAGACAGCTCCGACAAATAATCTCAGCTGAAGTAAACGAGCTCCAGTGGCCATGCCTCTCACGTTACCGGAACGTGCGTTTATGTTGGTGGAGTATCAAATTTGTCTATTCTAAAGGACAGCATAACAAAGACATTGCAGAATATTCCTCGTGACATGTTACGTTCGGCTGTGGAGTACGCTGTACGCAGAATGCACGGTGTTATTTCTGAGAACGGAACTCACATGGAATGTGGTCTAATTCCTCACCGGGAAAGTTAATGTAATAAATAAAGATTAATAATTTAATTGTACGATTGTATGTGTCAGTATTTCTCTTTTCTCACATTTTATGCATTGTAAAGCACCACAAAATGACCTAGCGGTGATTTTTTGAACTAAAATATTTTTCACGGAATCATTTTTCCCGTGTCTTGATTAGTCTGGATATCAAGTTTGGTGCCATTCCGGAAATTAGAACGCGCTACAGGTCCCTCCAAACACTGTCACTTTAAGAAAGATCACCCTGTACTTAAAGTTAAGGTTTAATTTGAATTATTTTTTCATAAGCGAATGTATTTTAAATCCATCATTGCATAAAATTGGATCATTGCTAATAACTATGCTCTTATTGATATTTGTCGCCAGTTTATATATAAGTATTTTAATTGTACATAAGCATAATAATCTTAAGAATTCTAGGATATTTTTACATCACATAGGAAAGAAATTTATATAATCATAAAGTAATTATTTTGAATGGAGATTTTAAAAATTGAATACCTAAAAATACAAATGTTTTATGCTTTTCGTTTTACGTAAATTTAGTAAGCATCATAAGCTTTATCAATTTATTGCGTCATGAAAAACTTGCTTATAAATATTCATAAATGTGTATAGGAGTAGTTGTAAATTTATTTACATAAATTTGAATTTTACATGTTTTGAAAAAATATCTAAAATAATAAGATAAATGATCTTAAATAAAAATATTTATTTTCATGCGACCTTTAAAAATTTATAATGAAAATAATTTCTCATATAGCGTTACAGTAATAATTTTCTGACATAATTTTTTCTTAAAAGCAAAATATAGTAAGTAAAGAATTAATTAAATAAATCATATTGCTTAAAATTAATAACTATTTACTTATCAATATTTCTTGCTAGTTTATTTTATATTTTAATTGCATAAAAATAATAATCTTAAGACCATATTTATTTTTAAACAGAAAATTTATATTGGTAAATCTAATGTCTTTTTTATGTCATTCAATTTTAGTTTTTCAACCTAAGAACTTTATAAATCATTAACAATAAATTTTATTCATTACTAGAGCTGAAGGATTTTAAATTTAAAGTAATTTATTGGTTATGATCCTCCCAATCTTATATCATAAATCAATGAAAATCAAGCTAGGAAAATAAAAAATCATCTCTTTAAAATTAATAATATGCTCAAGTGTTCTTTTCTTTATGTTTATTTTAGAAATTAGTATATATGATCAATTATGTATAAGATTTCAGTTGTTGTTTTTGCAATTCTTGGGATTCAATATTTCTCAAAATTAAATAAAATTTACGTATTAGTAGAATTTTTTTTAATTTCAATAATTTACATATTAGTAGCGTTATAATTTTTAATGATTTATTTAAGTATTAGGGAACATATTTTTTTCTAAATACCAATACCTTTCTCATAAAATATAGCTTAAAAAAGGTAAAATATATTTTAAAATGTTAAATAATAAATGCTTCAGTTTCATTAAAGTTTTTCAATGGGAAAAAATTACCAGAATTTTTAAATAACTATTAACTAGGTATTTCAAGTTCAGGTATTCAAGTTCAAAAATAACTAGGTATTTCAAGTTCAAAAATAAATTAAAATCATAAAAATATAAATTGTTACTCCAAACATTTTATTGGGTTTAAGAGTTGCCGTAGATAATTCAATAAGTCTTTAATGATGAATTTGAAGAAATATCATTATCATTTTAAGGCAGAATATTAACATTGCACTAATTTTTCTTAAATAACCACAACAGTCATTTGAGAAATTCAGGAAATTAGTTTACTACTTTATTAAGAAAGATTAAAATTCATAAAAATGAAAAACTTATTTGATTTTTATAAAATTTTTATTTATAGGATATTTTTCATTCGTGTTTCAGTGTAGATTTTTATTCTCTATCATTTATTTAATCATGGTTTAAACAATAGAGTCAGTACAGTAATATGAAATGTATGCTGAATATGTGTTCTGTGTGATCCTGCCAAACACGAATACTATCTTCACATTGCTCGGCAAATATAATTAAAATTCCTCAGAAAATGTGACGTCACACTGTTCTTTCGTCTAGGTTCACGATTTGCCATTCGCCTGAGAGGTATTATCTAGAACAATTAAACTTATGATCACCGAGCTGACAATCTATACTGCTGCAAAATTAGTCAACCTATTCTTGCATTACTTGTTGTCTTAAAAATAACTTGACACAGATGCTATATAATCCAGCATGTCAAATTCAAAGTTTAATGAATTTTTGGTGAATTTTCTTATGTATCTGGTAACCTGGTTTTTTATTACGTCATAAAGATGGAGATCTATGAGAATTATGTAAAAAATTCTATTTTGGCATCCATGGTATTTATTAGGTTGGTGCGTATGAAATGTCGGATTCTTAAGTGATTGTATAAAACTGCATATTTTTCTTCAAAAGCTGTTTATTCAATCAAAGTATGCTCCATTCGCTTCAATACACTTCTCCCAACGAGATTTTAAAGCGTAGATGCCTGTCTTAAAAAATTTTGGTCTTTAGAATTAATAAACTCTGATATCGAGTTTTTTAGACTGTCTTCATTTTCATAGTGTTTGCCCCTTAAAAACAGCTCTAAATGCTTGAAAAAATGAAAATCGGTCAGCGAGAGATCCGGTGAATAGGGTGGATGTTGCAATGATGAGCATACGTTTAACTGATCCAGCTTATTTCGCTCCGTCAGTGCGTGCGGTACCCACTTGTCCATCTTCTTAACCTTGCCAATCTCAGAAAGGTGTCTCAATATCGTTGTATGGTCAACTTTCATCCTGATAGCAAGTTCCCTCGTGGATACGGCTGGATCCGCTTCCACTAGAGCCTTCAGGTCATCATTCTTCACAGACGTTTTGGGTCTTCCGCGCGGCTCATTTTGCAGTGAAAAATCGCCAGTCCGAAATTTTTCGAACCAACGCTGCACTTTCCGATCGTTAACCGTATTCTCCCCAAACGCTTGGTTTATGTTGCGTGCAGCTTTTGCAGCACTATTACCAAGTTTGTACTCATATAAGAAAATGACGCGGCAGAATTCATATCGGCAATAAACTCAAAAGAAATAAAAAAGGGAAGACCTTCGAGAAAACCTATTTTGCTGAAATGAGTCTCTGGCAATGGACAATACGAGTATGAATGAGGTTATGACAAATACAAAAGTATAACGAAAACAGGGAGGAAAACGTCCGCATGTAAAGAGAATCCGACATTTCATACGCACCAACCTAATACTTCATCGTGAGATGTCACAATACGTCATCCTGGCAACATTTCTCCGTAATTAAAAAAAAATTCAGAATTTGGCATGCTGGATTACATGGTATCTGTGCTCCCTTCATTCCATAACTATGGTCTCGTAATGCTGTTTTAAGACTCATTAAAGCCATACAAGTAACATACCTTTTTTGTCGTCATGGATAGTAGGACATTGATAACCAAAGTAAGACGTTTCACGTGACCATTCAGATTCAACTGATTTCATATTCAGCAAACAATCATTTGATCTCAAACGGAATTAGGATAGCAGTACTGCTATACAACAAACCACAATTATTGTTTGCAACAGTTTGACTTTTATTATTGTCAGAAATTTAAGGATAAGAATTTTTGTTTATCATGCGTAAATTCGCAGCAACTTTAATCCAGACATTGATGTAAACATAATTCATCGTAAGAAACCGTGCTGTAAAATGTCTTTATTTAAACAAATGTAGGTGTCGCTACCTTTAAAATTTCTGGGTTTAAAAGTTACCCATTTGAATATCCCAGTACCTTCTTCATGTTACATAAATTTTACGTGCCTAAAGTACTTCTTTTTTAGAGATCCATTTTAACGGCCAATATTGCATTTATTTCTCATTTGATTATGTATTCATATTTTATATTTGCTTATTACTCTACCTTTACGTATATCAGATGTACTAAAATGGGAAACATTTTGTTTAATATTAGCCCAAAAAATACAAAACCACGAGGATTTCGTGTTTAAAAATGCGCTAGAATAACGCCAGTTGATCAATAAGTAAAAAGAGTAAAGTGATAAGAATCATAGAGATTCTAACTAGAAATTTATTTTAGTGTATACTACTCACTTATGGATTACCTTATATAAATCATATCCATCGTAGAGTACACTTGAAGTCAAAGCTGAGAAATGAATAATTTTAGAATAATTAACTATTACCCCTTTCAAAATAAACTTGGTGTAACATTTCAGTAAGTGTTTTCAATTACGTATGGTATACAAGTATTCTAGAGTGTTTCTTCAATGAAAGTTATCTGCCTGCTTATTGCCTTGCTATTATTATTTATCATGGGGGGGGGAGTTAACAGAGTAGAAACTTAAACAATGTTGTTGTCGTGTGCCAGCTAGGCTGGCAACATGGGGTGCGCTGCTCCACTTTTCCAACTGAACCGTAATTTAGTGTGGAGTCCGACTTCCTCAGTACACACATGCCATAGGTACCCGTTTATAGGGAAGGCAACCATTCACAACCCATTCATACAAGGAAAGGACAAAGACAGGATAGATAGAGAGAGAAAGTGCATCCATGCCTGAACCGGGATTCGAACCCAGGACCTCCTTGTCCGCAGTCAGGTACGCTGACGACTAGACAAGTTGGACGGCAACAATGTTGTTATTCAAATCATATATAAGATGCAATATAATATATAAATATCCAGACTATACTACAGCATACAAGATAATAACATCCAACAAAAAGAACATGAAAATTATATTTAGTAATTTTGTTTTGATTAGATTTTCGAAAAATATACTAATGTACTATGCTTATATTTTCCTATTTGCTAAGTCTAATTATCTCAATATTTTATTTAGTTCAGTTATCCTTAAATCCCGTATCAAAAGTTATATGTAAAGTATTAACACACATTACTATTATATTATCACAATTCAAATATAACAACATAATAATTAATCTCAAAACACTATTCGAAAACAGAATATAAGTAAACCAGCTAAAAAACAACATAAGTAATTTATTTTGTTTTTCCTGATGGCAATACTTGATGGTAAACAAATATTTTACGATTACTGCTATAAATCTTTAAACATAAAGAAAATACTTTTCAATATGCAAATTTTTTCTCATCTTACATTTATCTTTTCTGAGCGTCAAATTTTAAGACAGTTTTGCCATCGATATTTTTATTTCAAAGCAAAATACGTCCTTTCCTTAAATGAGAATTGTCTCAGAAAAATCCAGCCTCCATAGTTCATTAATTATTCTTATACCTCAGGGAATGAAGAGGGAATGCAGAAGTCGAATGTGCAAGAACTATCTAGTTAATGGTTCTCTCAGATTAGCATCAAGGTTTTCTTAAATAATTTTTTCGCCAAAGTTTGTTTTTTGATAACGAAAAAAAGTCTTATGGTATCGTGATTTAAAAATCTCAGTAAAATAGAAGCTATAAGAGCTTAAACATATATCCCTGTTTTTCTAAGATTTTTCTTTTCTTAACGAAAATTGCTTTTTCCTCTGATTTTGGTTTAGTTATGTATTACACATTCAATAATATGATAATTTTACAAAAAAAGATATTTCATTTTAAATGTATCTATCGAGTTTTAAACTCTGAGAATGGCTTTGAGAATGAAAAGCATTTGATTTTTAAATATTTATGATTGTAAAGAAGTATTTCATTTTTGAATTATATATAACATATTAGATTAAATTAAATGATAACAGTTTAAGACATTATTTTCATTAAGCATAAAGTTATCATACCTTTTAAAATATGACGGACGAAACAAAATATTATGCTTTAATGAATTTACGCAAGTTTAGTAAATTAATAGTTAATTTAATTATTTCCTTAAGTATCTCAAATAAATGAATTCTATTTCTATTTGAATCAATTTTTTCTTTAAATTAAAATATTACAAAGCATTTTAAAACTATTTTAATAATGAAGTAAAATTTCTAATGTAATAACAAAATGCAAAGAATATAAGTTACTTTATCATTAATTTCATAAAGTTTGACAGAGTTTCCCTTTATGCTGATGCGGCTATAGACAGACAATTTAAAACTCTACTTGATGGGGAAAATAAAATCCCTGGCTCTTTACCACGAGCTGTTGATGTCACTTGTTTCAGGGTGACAACTGGACATGACTATCTACAAAGGCATGTGTGTCGAATAGGTGTAATGGACTCTGCTCGTTGTCCATTGTGCAATCATGATGGCATGGATGCTGCTCACCTCAAGAACTGCCCTGAAGTTTCAAAGTTTATGACTGGCAACACTTTTGAGGCTACTAAAGGATTCTTGCTTTTTTATACTTGTTCATGTTTTTATTGGGTTGCTCTTCAATTAATGGTACTTATGCAGAGAACGGGCGTAGGATGTAAAAAATGTTTAATTTACATTTTTAATACACTTTAATAGACAAAGTATAGACACAAAAAATAAAATTATGATAGCATCTAACTATACAATATTCTATAGGCAAAAATTAATCTTATAATTTATTATTCATTAATCAATCACTGGTTTTTAAAATTACATCCAATTGATTAAAACGAAATAATCAAATGATTATCACAAACCGAGATATCCAATTGAATATAACCAATATTTTTTTTTACTATTTATCAATTATATTCGGTTATTACAAGTGTCAAAAACAAAATGAAAAAAATCACATTTTCTTTTCATTATTTATTGATTTTCGTTTTACTTTAATTCTTCAATTGTAAATTTTAATCAAAGTCTGATAAAATGTTTTTCTTTTATTTCTCTCTTAACTAATATTTCTTGAAAATTTTGTAACCTTCAAAGCATTAATATCATAAGATCCATAAAGCCACTTATGAAAAAATCATTTTGCATTTTTAACAAATTTATTGCTGTTCTTGTTTTTGTTTTCGCACCAGCATGGATCCTGTTCGTAACAATGAGTTATTCTTTTCCAAATGCTACAACAAGTCGAGAGATTAGTCTGCATAATTTAAAAACAGGGTCTGAATGGAAGAATACACAATACTTGACATGACACTTGCATAAGTATCATATTCCTTCCTGCGGCCTGAGCAGCTACCAGGCGCGTCGGCAGGTGGTGAATCACCGAACGTCCTGTAGGAATGATAGGATAGCCTTGAATAAAGAATCAGAGGCCGCGAACCAGCTCCCGTAAACCCTAGTGTTACGCGACCCGTGCCTAGGGCTACTTGGCACTGCGGTAATGGTGTCTTAACGGAGCCTCTAGTTACCTGGCGAACTTCTAGAGCCTTTTTTACCTTGCCCAGTAACTCAGGCAATGCTGGGTGGACTTATATTACCTGAGCTTATTAATTGTTATCTTGTGGCTGAAAAGACACAAGAAATAACAAACCTCTCTGCATTTGCAGGGGAAGCCTCTGAAGCAGACCTTGCTGAAAAAGACAAGGGAACTCAGAGGCAATCTAGTGAAGGGGCAGTAATGAATCCTTCACAGGAGGTAGAAGTGACCTCCAAACCATATTCTTTTGGTGAAAGTCAGGAAGCTATCGCTAGCATGACTGACTCTCTGACCAGAATCCTCTGTGGATCATCAGCGAGGATTGCCTCTGAAATTCTAAGATGCTCTAGGCAGAAGATACGTTTAATCGTAGGCTTCATAACTGGGCACTAATATTTAAGAAAACACCTACATAAAATGGGACTGTTTCAGTAAGACCCTATCTGCAGGAAATGTCATGCAAGAGGAAACGGCCAAGCATATCATTTACGAATGTGAGGCTCTTACCCTCCCTAAATTAACTTCTTTAGGCATCATCCATACTAGAGAGTTACACCTAGGCTCCATTAAAGGTTTATCAGACTTTATTAATAAAGTGGGTGACCCGAGCAACTGGAACTAGGAAACATTGGGTTTGGAGTTAATGGTACAAAATGCTGATAAAAGCAGAGGTGCCCAATGACATACAAACCCAACTCTAAGAAGGAGAAGAAGAAGATCATTTTACTTGGAGGATATTGTAACCACCCAAAATATTTTACATACCGTCGCTTAAGCCGGGATTCAAATTCACAATTTTTAGATTATGATAATGACTCTCTAACTAACCAGGCCACTGCGACCTTATTTCAAGCCTTATTCTCACTTGAAGAATTCATATTATGCAACCAAGTTTGACAGAAATCATTCAGTAACGAAACATGCATTCGAAATGTGTGCAGGATATAATTAGATATTAAGATTGTCCGAATTTGTGAAATATTTATATTTATTAATTAATTTTATGAAATATATATATTGCTGTAAACAATTATTTATTTTATCAAATAATAATGACAGTTATCTGTAATTTCTATCTAATAAGATTTTTCAAAGTACTCAACACTTTTTCGTGAACCTAACTTAATCGAAAAGTTTTTCGTATTAATTTTAAAAATGTTTGCACCAGTGTAATTGTATTTTAATATAATACCAAAAAAAGCTTCATTGAAATACGTATTTTTATTTCTCATACTTAAAGATGAGTGAACTCATTTAATAATGTAAGTAAGGAAGAAAATTTTTAACGCATTATGAATATAAAATTAATTTAAGTACATGTTAAACCGAAAATTGAGAACACAAATAATTTTTCTTAAATCCCTTGAATTTTGTGTTTTGAAATAATTTTCACCTAAATTTTACAATTGTAAGACGGGCTTTGTAATTATTATACAAATAAAGCCTCAAAATATTCAGGATAGAATAATTTTTATTTTTAACCTACCGACAGCATAAATTAGCATTTAAATAATTATTGCAGCTACATACGGTGAGGTAGGTCATAAGCTGACGTAGTTCACAACGTCTTGATACTGACTGAATAGTTCATCTTTAGGGCAATAGATGGCGCTCATTGAATGTTAAGAGGGGCGCTACTCGCAATTATTATTTCAATCTTTCATTTATAATCTCAAATTCTTTGTACATACAAATAATACCAAAGGAAAATTATTATAAAATGTAATTAGTTATATTTTTCTCCTAACTGTGTAGAGGTGGATAAGTATTTCACATGCTTCCAAATTTCATCTGCCTAAAGCTTTTTTTTTTTTTTTTTTTTTTTTTGATAAATATTGAAATGTAAGAATATATGCTTAAGAAAATATGCAAGTTAGTTAAACAGCAATTTTAAATATAAAAATACAATGTACTTAAAAGATACCTTAACATCTGTTTTATTAAAATGTTAAATTTTAGATAAAGAAAATATATTTAAATTTTTTCAAAGGCGTAATAAATTAAATGCGTGTCAATTAATATAATCTTCAATGTAAACGCTAATTTTATATTTCACAATAACTGCTCATCAATTTCTCTGGAAAATAAATCATCTCTGGATTTATATCTTTTCTCTGAGGGTTTAGGTGAAAGAATTTTCTACGTGCAAAATAAATCATATCTAAATAAATTTTGGACCTCTAATATCCATGCATATATTTATTAAGAACATATTTTCATACCTTTTTAATCTTGTTATTCTTAAAATTGTGTATGCTTGTCGATAGACCTAAAAGAAAATAATTCGAATTGATAATCCATTTGAAATTAAAAATATGAAAACGATTTTTAAATACTAAACTTATTCGATCAAAATTAATTAAAGAAGCAATTTTTTTTTTGAGGAAAAGAATTATTTTCATGCGAAATTAAAATATATTTAAGCAATTTTTGCCTTTCAAATTTGCATACATGTATATTTTTATTCGAGCATCTTACGTATTTAATTTTTTTATTCTTCTGATAATGCATGCTTGCCAATAATCCGAAAGAAAAACAGTTCGAAAAGACAATTCGTTTGTACTTTAGAAAGTATACACACAAATGGCTTCTTAATTATAAATATATCGCATCAAAATTAATTAATGAAAATATTTTCTTTTTATTTAATTTTATATGATTGTAAAGGGATGTAATTAACGATATATTATTGTTACTATCCCTTTTTGAATTGTTAATTAATTATTAAAAATAATTTACACAATTAAAATTTATCTACCAACATTACTTAAAAATCATCTAAAATAAAATAAGTAGTTCAAAATAAGATAATGAAAATTTAATAAAGAGAAAGTTTTTGAGACCCGTAATTTAAAAATGGCAATTTAATTGATTGAATTAAAAATAGAAATTAAATTGATTGCCATTTTTTAAGTTATAAATCATTTTTCATAATCCGTATTACGTTCTTTTTTAATTTTATTTTCATGATTGTTTCCAATAAAAATCTTGCTTATTTTAATAACGTATTATCTAATATATTTATGGTTTAAATACATATTACAAAAATCTGTAAGATATATTCTTTGAAATTCATTAAGTTTGATTTAAATTCAAATTTTATTAATCTGAAACCGTAAATTTTCAAAGAATTTATTACTATATAGTTCCAATAACTACTATGTTTTTAATAAAAAAATCAATAACTCCAAAATAATATGTCAGTATAATAAAAGAAGATTCGCAACATCAATATTGTTTTTTAAATTGTGAGTAGCATATAAAATCTAATATATTTATTTATAATAATTGTATATGCGGATTTTTTGGTAATCAATAATAGGTATATTTATGAGCAAAAAATATATTTTTAGTTTTTGACCTTTCTGAATTTTATTTTAACTAAACTGTAATAATTTCCAATTTGAAAATACTTTTAAAGAAAGAAATAAACTTTAGTTAATGTAAAGAAAAACAAAAAAAAATCTACATTTTTATTTTAAACGTTGCAAATTCTACTATTTAGTGCTGTCTAAATGATAAAGTATTTATGCAACACTGTAAAAAATGCAGTAAATTTACTCCACATTAGATTCAAAGCATTTCACAAGAATAGTAAAATTCAAAAGCTAGATAAATGTTTAGTAATCAATAAGAGTAAATTAAAATGCATTGAAAAAGGTATACATTTTTGAAAATTTATAAATAAAAAGCATATATCGTCTAGTTAAATATTTACTCAACACTTTTATAATTAAAAAGCTCTATAGACATTATTATTCAGTAAATTATATATTACTAAAAGAATAAATATGTTCTTTTATATTGCATCTCATTTTAAATCATGGTTTTTAATAAAAAAGCAAGGTATTTTTCTGAAAGATTAAATTTGCATGAAGGTGATTTGATGATATTTGTTTTTAAACAATATTTTTTTAATATCTTATTAAAGTTTTTAAAATGGTAAAATGGGATATTCGCATCACATAAAGAAACATAAAACTATACATATTAGCTTATGCATTAAATCAACTTATTTCAATTTTTTACACAGAAAATTAGGTAATATAAAATTAATATAAAAGAACATCACAACAATACAGCTCTTTTGGGCTCTGACACGTCTTTCCAGTTAAATTGCTGTTAATAATTTAAGTTTCCCATTTTCCAGACGTCTCCCAGACATGTTTGAATACAGCAAACTCATATCGCTTAACACTGTAAATACTTAGTGTAAAGTATTTTTTTTCTTAATACTTATTTTTTAACACTATACCGCTAACTTAAATCAGAACTCATATTAAGAAATTTAATATACACTATATTTAGTTAAATTAAAAAGAAATTTAATTAACTATCGAATTTGCTTAACACGATAAAAAACAGTGCAGTTTTAATGTTAACAAAATAAAATATATTGTTAAAAATTTTAATAATTTTAAGTTTTCTAAGTTAGATTAGTATATTTTATACCAAAAGTAGAGCTGTACTCATAAAATAATTTCTGAAGAAAAGTTAAATTCTTAAATATTTTAAAGTATTGTTATTTTAATCTTTTATACTCTATGTGCAACATATAAATGTGACATCGAAGTTTTTTTTCCACAAAATAAAAATTTATAATTCCAGATTTTTTCTATTTTTTATTATTTTTTAAATCAATATGCATGTCTGTTTCATCTGTCAAAATGTATAGCATAAAAATATAGTTCTCAAATTTAATAAATTAATACAACAATACAATCATTTAAATTGAAATATTTCTGCTATAATTTTCTGAAATAGCAGAAAATTTAAACTAAAATTTTCTGCTATTTAATTAGCATTATAAATTTAGTTGAATATAATAAATTGATATATATTCAACTAAATTTATAATGCTTAATAAATTTAGTTGGAATGCCATTATGAGTTAAAATATTTTCTAGTCTATTTATTTGTTTATTGGTGTTGTTTAAATTATTACATATATGGTATATTCTATTAAGTTGATTAAAAATAATACTTTTATGAATTTTTATTGAAATATTTGAATTTCAGAAAATCAGCCTATTAGCTTTAAAATTAAAATAATTAGTTTTATCATGTATGTCAGTAAATGTGTGGTTTTCTTTTATCGTAATTGAAATATCTAGAAATTCAGTTTTTAAGTTATCAATATTAGTTTTAATTAATTTTAATTCTTTAGGATATATATTATTGTAAATTTTATCAAATTCTAGCCAATTAAAAATTAAAAATCACCAATATATCTGTAAACAAAAGGCATTTGTATAATAAATGATTTTTCATAGTAGTTTAAAAATAAATTTGCTAATATACTTGAAAATTTGAAGCCCTGGGGAATGCCGTTAACTTGTAAATAAATATTTTCTCCATGAGAAATATAATTATTATAAATACAAAATAAACTAAGGCCTTTCCAAAAATTTATATTGATATCCAATATTGAATTAAAATCATAAAAATAAAACATAATAATATCAAAAAGTTTTTCACGTGGAATACTGGTGAATAAATCTTTGAAATCATAAGTGGAAACAGTATTAATTTTATTGGCAGAAATAAATTCAATGATAGGTTTACTATTCTTAATTATCCATGTATTATTTGAACTAGTAATGTTATTTAAAATTATATTTAAATAATAAGAAAATAAATTACCAAATTTGTCTGCATAAGTGCTGCATCCACATGTAAAGAACTAAAATTTAACAGGGTTTATATGGAATTTCGGATATTCTGTAATATATGGAATTTTAAAGTTTATATTTTTAATTTTGAGTTTTTTAGCAAAGGCAAGAATTTTTTTAAATATTGTTGTTTTGTTTGAATTACTAATTTTGTAAGCAATTGAATTAGATATTTCTTCATTTAGTAATTGGTATTAAAATGTTTTTCAAATAAAGGCATAATTATTTGATGCTTTATCTACAGAAGTAATTATGAAAAGTTTTTGTATTTCTTGTATTTCTTTTATATACATTTTTAGATATTTTTTATTCATTGCTTTAAATTTTAAATTATTTACATTTGTTTTAAATTTGCAGTAGAAATTCCATTTCCATTGTGAGAAAAATTCTATTGGAATAGAATAAGTATTAGAGGTTTTAAAAATAAATTTATTGATATCATTGAGAAAAAATTTAAGAATTTGCTTGTGGTTATGATAATTAATTTGTCGAAATTTAGTACCTTTATTAACGATATTTTTTAATTCATTATTCAATATAATATCCGTTTTTCCGGTAATTATGTGTCCAAAAGTTAAATCTACGAATTTATTGTATTTCGGGTCACTACAGAAGCAATCGGCATTTTCTTTATTAATATTTATGTTACTACAGAATTTATTATAGTTAAAGATATGTCTACCAAATGGTGAATCATATTGAAAAGTACATTAAATTTCATTATTATTTAACGGAAAGATATGTTTAAGCTCTTTAATAATGCTCGCTTCTTTAAGACTATGTCCATTGCAGAAAAGCCATAATTTGTGCCAATGTGGTCAACAACCCCTGAAAAAGCTGGCCATATTGGTTCTTCATTCCATTTTATATCTTTCTTTGATATTTTCCTTGAAATTCAAGTACTTTCGATGTATTGTTTTCCATTTAGTGTTTTCAATGTACTATTCTCCATTCGACAGTTTTCATTGTATTTTATAAAATATACTATTAACTATATCTTAGTAATACTATTCTAGCTGCTTTTGTGCTAAATGAATTGCTAAGCATAAATGTTTTTTATATATTCTTGTGCTTTTCAGTTCAGTATCTAACCTTGCATTTTATATACATATATATATATATATATAAATATATATATATATATATATATATATATATATATATATATATATATATATATATATATATATATATATATATATATATATATATATATGTGTGTGTGTGTATATATATATATATATATATATATATATATATATATATATATATATATATATATATATATATATATATATATATATAAACAGGACATTTCTATAGTTTCATTGAAATAAAATAATAATTTAGTCAACAGAAAGCAGTAAATATTATTTGGTAATTTACCTTTAAGAAATGTTAAAAATATATTTCTTATTTTACATTCTCAAAAAAAAATAAAACATTAATCTTGGTTATTTCCTTTCTCTATGCAAAATATTCATTCGTTTTTTTCCTATTTATTTTTCTTATACCTCAAATTTTACGATCAATTTTTTCCATCAACTTTCTTGCTGGAAAGAGAACTACGTGCTCGCCTGAAAGAAAAACTCTGAGAAAAGTCCCACTCCCACGCTTCATTAATTATTTTTATACCTCAGGAGAAAAAGAGTAGGAGTACGAAACTTGAATGTGTATGAACAGTATGATTGATAGGCCTTTCGAGTTTGATGTTGAAGATTTTTTCACGTAACATTTTCCCTGAAGTTTATCTTTCATGTGAAATCTATGGGATCGTGATCCTGAAATCATAATTGAGTCTAAGATATATTTGTAGTTTATTCCAATTTCTGGTTTTGATGATAAAAGAAATAAAATATTTTTATTCTTTAATATAAAATAGTGTTTCTCTTTTTTCTGATTATTTTCATATTTCTTCATACTTCATATATATATATATATATATATATATATATATATATATATATATATATATATATATATATATATATATATATATATATATATATATATATTAAACTTTTGTGTATTTTAGCATCGAAAATTAAATTTTTTTTAACATGTTCAAAAAAGAACCATTATGAGCAATAATTAACCTTTTAAATAATCAAAAACCTTGTGTAATTTTAATTGATATTTTAAATTCATTTTTTGCGCACAAATCTAATGAGTCAGAGATTTATATTTTGAAGTGAACTAAGAAATTAATAATAAATGCCAGATCCCTTGTGGGAATTGAGCAAATGGCTGTTGAAACAAATTACATTCAACTGCTACATAAGCTTTAAGGTGAAAGTTGAACAGCCAAACCTACTACAGAATTGACTGTATAAATTCTTTTTATTTTAGGTATGAAAATTCTTGTAATAAAAAAATAAGAAGTTAAATAAAATTTGCCTTAAAAGCTAATAATTAAAAGAGTGTATCGTAAAACAAAAAGACAGAACCTTAACCATTCAACTGTTATAACAGCTTTTGGGTGAGAGTTGAGCAGTCAAACACACTACAAAAACTACTGAATAAATTCTTATTATACAAAGTATGAAAACTTTAGTAATAAAAAATAAGAAGTTAAATCAAATTTGCCTTACAAGTTAATAATTGTACACAGATTGTACCGTATAATCGATCATTTTTCATATTATGAGTTATTTTATTTTTAAAATATCTCTTTCATCACGAGAGAATATTATATTAGAAATTTATATTTCTTTACTTCAATAAAACATTTAAACTAAAAATTATATAAATTCATTATATGAAACATGAAAAATAACTCGAAAGCTAATGGACACTTTAGAGTTGTATTATTACTACCCCGCTATTTGATTCTGCATTAAATTTAATATTGCTTCCTTTTTGTAATATTCACTAAAATTCTTTAAAAAATAGAAGTAAAAAAAGGAACAAAATAAGAACGACATAAAATCACTTTCTAAAATTCAATTATGAATTCTTATTACTATAAAAGATACTAATATCTAAATATTTGCAGTTCATTTCTTTTTGAATGAGCAATTACACTATATTAGAAATTCAAAACAAATGGATTCTTATCAATGTAAAACCATATGGAATATTTTTGAAAGAATTTTCATTCAAAACTAACATCCGTTTTTAAATTCTTTTCCTTATTGCAATCAAGCATTTTAAAACAGAGAGAAAATACGATTTATAATGATTTCAGCACTTCTCTATTTTCTTATTCTTTATCGACCAATAATCTTTGCTCTAATAGAAAATAATTTCTAAATGTTTGCTTATAATAATGCTACCTTCAGGCAACCACGCCATCTAAAAGAATCAATCAATTCAAGTGAAACCAGCTTTAATATCGAGTGTTTTCGATTATATTAAGATTAAAATGTCAATTATAGATTAATCATTCTAGCAAAAAATACATTCTTTACTAGCAGAATTCTGGATTTATCTTTATACAAAATGATTAACAACAACTTCTGAAAGTAACATTTGCTCATCTGAATAATCAATCATTTTTTATATTTTATGCACGTATTTTTATATATTATTTTTATATAATAATCATGGCAATATCTAATCTTAAGATGTAATGCACCTAAATACATCATGACTACAAACTGATAGGAATTGATAACTAAATTTAGCAAACAGTTAATAAATTGAGCAGAATCGGCTATTCTATATTTTTGTTATTATTTTAAATGTCTAGACATTATTATTCAGTGCTTTTAGAATAATCTGCTGTCAGAATATTATCTATAAAATTTGAATTAATAGCAATTAAAAAATTTTTAATAGCTTTTGGATAAAATTTCATAATTATTTATTTATTTCTCTTTATTCAATCAGCTTTAATTACTATTTGATTAATATTACACCTTTTTCAGTTTGTGTATGGAACTGAATATAATCATCAATAACTTCAGAAATCTGAGATTTTGAATGAACGTGAATACATTTGCATTTCATGGAAGTTTTGTAAAGGCTAATGAATTTAACTACTGAATATTACCATGGCATAAAAATATAATAAACTGAAACTTTGGGTACATTTCCTATTCACCAGTAGAAATCTCGCCGAAATGATATTTTTGGCGACAACACATAAAACAGATTAAAAAAAATAGTAAATAAAATAGTTGTTGTTGTTACTTATGACACTTGGGCAAACCAAGCTTGCTATGTCACTGGCTATGCGAATTTAAGTCAGTAAGGTGCGTCTTTCATTTAACCAGAGAACCATGAAGATGAAAGTACGACTTAGCTCTAAACTCCTCCGATAGATGGCACCACCAGATGATCCACTCCCTCGAGTTAGACATTGATTTAATGGGGGAGGAAATTTTCTCCAGACCATTGCACCCATGGTAACTCCTCAACGACCGACCACAGGACTTACGATTCCACAGATTTAATGAGTGCCTATATCGCATGTACTCGGTGGATCTTTGGTGGCACTGGGAATCGAACCTCGCCCTTTCGGACAAAATGCCGATGCTCTAACCGCTAGGCTACCACGCTCCTAAAATAGTACTTACTTTAAGATAGTAATAAATTTTTAAGCTCATATAAATATTTTGATATCATTTACAATTTGAGCAGATGATAAAGGGCTTATGAACGAGAGGTCAGAAAGTTTATTTCCTATAAAATCGGTAGTAAAATTTTGTCACTTTACTGTTAACTCTAATGTACCAAGTAATTTAAAAAAATTGTAAATAATATAATATAGTATTTAAATTTTTTATTTTTAAAAATAGTTCTCGAGTATCATTTGAAGGACCTGGAACCAGGGGGTACGTGTACCTTCCTGGGGCATGAGCACAGCCACCAGGCGCGTCGGTAGGTGGTGGATAGCCGAATGTCCTGTAGGAATGACAGGATAGCCTTGAATATAGAATCAGTGGCCGCGAACCAGCTCCCGTAAACCCTGGTGTTATGCGATCCGTGCCTAGGGCTAGTTGGCACCGCGGTATTGGTGTCTTAACGGAGCCTCTAGTTGCTTGGCGAACTTCTAGAGTAATTTGCCTTGCCCAGTAACTCAGGAAATGCTGGGTGGACTTATATTACCTGAGCTTTTTAATTGTTATCTTGTGGCGGAAAAGACACAAGAAGTAACAAACCTTTCTGCATTTGCAGGTGAAACCTCTAAAGTAGACCTTGCTGAAAAAGACAAGGGAACTCAGAGGCAATCTTGTAAAGGGGCAGCAATGAATGCTTCACTTGAGCTAGAAATTACCTCTAAACCATCTTCTTCTGGTGAAAGACGGGAAGCTATACTTAGCATGACTGACTTTCTGACCAGATGGGACTGTTTCAGCAAGACCTTATCTGCTGGAAATGTCATATGCAAAAGGAAACGGCAGAGCATATCATTTACGAATGTGAGGCTCTTGCCCTCCCTAAATTAACTTCTTTGGGCTTCATCCATACTAGAGAGTTACACCTAGACTCCATTAAAGGGTTATCGGACTTTATTAGTAAAGTGGGTGACCCGAGCAACTGGAACTAGGAAACATTGAGTTTGGAGTTAATGGTACAAAATGCTGATAAAAGCAGAGGTGCCCAATGACATACAAACTCAATTTTAAGAAGAAGAAGAACATTTGAAGGAGATTTCTATTTGCTTTCACTCTCTAATACTATTTACACGAAAAAATTTCCCTTTACAATAAAACAATACTTCCATAATACCTTTATCAACAAATGACTTTTAATGATATGATCAGGGAATCAAAACTTGTTTAATTCTTGAACGCATATATAATAAAGGGAATTTTTGTTTGGAATCGATTTAATCCTCAACCGCCATGAAATGTTGGTTTGGTATCAAATTTATTTACTCTTCTTTGTTATCTGTTCACTAAAACCTCTTAAAAAAAACTTTGAATCATGAAATTGAAAAATTATTCTTAGGCGACGATAAACTAACGCTGCAGTTTGTTTCATTCTCAATACATTCTTCTTAAAAAATACTTTTCAAAAGAATATTGCCTTCTATCTTGTTTAAACTCCATATCCTTTGACTATAAAAAAGTTAATCCTTTACCTTTAAAAAAAATTAATTTAATGAAGTGGGTACCATACTTTTCAAAATAAACACTATGTAACCAATATTTTTCTAACCAAGATCAAACTTTATCCCCTCTTGTCTCTGAGGGAAGTATCTTTCACGTGGTAAAATGAAAGATTCTAAAATAAGTTGTTGCTTTCTTAATTTTTCTGTATTCAATTTTTTAATAAAATCACCTTTGGTATTAAGGCTTATCAATTTCATTTTAACAATGTTATTCTTTTGACAATACCCGGGTGGCAGAAATCTGAGAGCAAAAGAATACTGAAAGCACTTTAGTAATCCACTTACACAACTGAAAAATGGAAAATGTTTTGCTAAAATTTACTTTTCTCGCTGATTTCGCATAACTCATTTTAAATATTTTTTATAACTTCAACATTACAAAGTATCAAATTAATACTTGTTTATTTAGATTCACTTTAAGGACTATTTTTATAAAAACATTAATTTCAATATGAAAAGTAGTACTCTGGTGATCATATTTTAAGATATCTATTTTATATTTCTTTTTTATCCCAATCGCAATAAATCCATATTAAAAAAATAACTACAATACTTTTTTTTTAAATCTAGAATGTAAAAACAAAATAAATTGTTATCGTTCCATAATAGATGTGAATTAATATTAGGGGCATAGCATTCTGGAAAATATAGAAAAGAGACAGTGCCAATAAATAAAAAATTCATCAATATAATACTTTGAATTTAATTTTACTAAGATGCCGGATACTGCTGGTGAGTTTATAAGTTGATAATTTCATATCTGCAACTACCATCCAAGTATAAAATATTAAGAAAAAAAAATAAAAAAGAATTATTTTTTAAATTCCTTTTTGTTCGTTTTAATTTCTTAGAATAACTGCATTTTTATTTCATAGAGATAATAACTGTATATTTATTTTATAGATAAGTTATGAATATTCAAATAGCATTTCATTTATATTTTTATTTTAATTTCTATATTTTTATTTATATTTAGTTTATATGTATTTAATATTCATATTTAATTTCATTTTAGAGGAAATGAGTAAATTTTTAATATGGTTATAAACATATATATGTGTGTGTGTGTGTGTGTGTGTGTGTGTGTGTGTGTGTGTGTGTGTGTGTGTGTGTGTGTGTGTGTGTGTGTGTGTGTGTGTGTGTGTGTGTGTGTGTGTGTGTGTGTGTGTGTGTGTGTGTGTGTGTGTGTGTGTGTGTGTGTGTGTGTGTATATATGTGTGTATATGTATGTATATATATTTTACTATGTATATGTATATATAATTTAAAACACAAAATCACAAAATTAAAATCGCTGTGTTAAGAAAATATTTAAGATTCTTTTAATATATTTAATATAAAAGGAAATTCTGTTTGTAATGAATGCTGAAGCGTAATGTAGTAAAAATGCATTAAATAATCACAATCACTGATTTGAAAACCAATCAAATATCAGCACCTAAATTACAGTTTATTATGATCTGTAAAAGTGTTATTTTGCTAGCATAAGTGACTTTCTTTGGTGTACGAATGCGGATCTTACGTTAAAAAAAAGCGAAATCAGTGAAAAAAATAAGACTAAAACAGGATAGAAAAGAATGCCTATTTGCTACTGACGATAAAGAACACGTTTCAAAGATAGAAGAATTTTTTCAGATGCTGATAGAAATGAAAGCAATCTGTTTTTTAGTTAACTCAAGAAGAAGATTATCAGATCTATCATATTTTGACCATAAATGGGGAATTCGCAGGAAAATACCACATTTAAATCTTAAGCAACGCAAAAAAACAATTTGGTAAAAAAAATGCATTAAGTGTTCAGAATTTCACCGCTCCAGCTGCAAATAATCTGGAGCGGTGAGAGTGAACCATCATTCTTTGGTAGTGATGGGCGAAAATATGTGTGGTGCAGAATTGTACTCTACACCTCACATATTTTCTCCCGTCACTGCACATCTACACATTCAGATCTACGCATTGATTGCATTGCATAAATTACCCAACAAATATGATATTTAGAATACGTGTGTCTGTAGACGATGTTGAGGACATTCAAGTAATTGACGGCATTCCTATTCTGAAAACAAAATTGACACATCTCATCAGGAATTCCTTCACCATTTAAGTACATTTATCTTTTAACATGTTGCAACTCAATATCGTATAGCAAAAATATGGGAGTTTAAAATATATCATATTACTTGTTTCGTAATTTTTTCAATTATGTTAATTTTATGTTTTTTATTACATTTTGTATTAAATTTCCTTTAAATTAATGAATTTAACATATTTTATAAGCGCTCAAAAATTAAAATTAAATCAAACATTTTAATAAGTGTCCATAATATTAGCCGCTACTATGTATATGATAGCAACGTAAGCATAATGACTGTGAATGATTATGCGATATCATCATATTATTCATACCATTTGCAGAAATTTCAATAATTGTTTATCGTTATAACAATATTAAATTTCATTGAATTTTATGTATTAAAATCAGTTGTTCAATACATTATGAACTGTAAAAATTTCTGTAATATCCATAATGCCCATCAATATTTTGTATTTTTAAAAATGTACACAATATTAAAGGAATGTAATCCTTTTGCTAAAAATTAGTGAAATCAAATCTAATCATGTAATTTATATGATAAATTACTTAATTATGTAATTATAAGTATACTACAAAATAGGCAAATTCATTTCACTCCAAATTAGTATCTATTTGATAATAGTTATATACAGTTAAATATTGCTTTGAAAACCTATTTACGAAATTTGCAAAATCAACTCTTTATTAATAAGTTTTACATTAGTGAAAATGCAAGAATGATTATATTATGTGATACTAATACAAAGTTTATTCAGAATATAAATTAATTATACTTAAACATGCACTTTGAAATTATATGTTTATATATATATATATATATATATATATATATATATATATATATATATATATATATATATATATATATATTTTTTTTTTTTTTACATTCTGAAGTTTAAGGTGCTCTCAAATGAGATGGTTTATCCACTAATATTAACGTTTTAAAAATAACTTTTTGATGATTCATTCATAAATATTTCATTATTTCATTCCATAAACTTGTTCATTAACGGAATTATATATTATATTTTGGGTAGTAAATTTTTTTCTAAATTAACTATGAATGATTTAAAAACAATCAAATCAAATGCTCTTACCTATAATTAATATTTTTAATAGTAGCGGACATTGGTTTAGTCACCCAAATCCCGATGAGAGGGGTTACAATAGCAGAATACAATGAGGCGCGAAACTGCTTTAAATGAAATCATTTATAGTTACCGGTTGGCACCAGTGAATCAAGTCACGGGGGTGAATAGCATTACTCACGTCATACCACAGCAAACCTATTGATAGGGTGAACCATATTCATTCACATCGTCTCATAAGGAAGACCAAAGAAACACAGAGAGAAAGAAATGTCAATGCCTGAACCGGGATTTGAACCCAGCACCAACAGCCTAAGAGTGAAGAATGCTAACCACTCTGTTATCAGCCAAATTTCAGCTATAACTATGTACAGAGTATATTATCTCAGAATATTCCTTTTGCCTTAAAGGTGATCAAAATGTTAAGGGAAAAGTATGACTTTGCACAAACAATAGCTTGTGAATCCATAATGTAATTGCCATTATGACATGGCATCATAATGATGCTAGTATTTTATAAATATTTCATTATTTCTCTCTTTATGGTATAAAAACTTTGGATAGTAACTAAAATAATAGATACATCACTAAAACTGTAATAACAAAATATCTTTAAAAGGTGTATGCAGGTCAATATTCTGGAAGTAACTGATAAATGAATATTTCATAAAATACTAGCAGAAATGATGACTCTGACCTTAGCATTTATTGTAGCTATTTATTATAGTTCGTGACCGGTTGTGACCTATTCGCTTAAAATTTCCCTTAATCTTTTCAAAAAAAAAAAAAAAATAATGAAGTTACACCCTATCTTATCCTTTGTGACATTTTAAAACTGAATCTTAAAATTAATCCTTTTAATATAACTCAATATCTTATTTTATATACAGTACATTTTTAACAGTTATGACTTATTACTGGTTATTGTAATAAGTCATTGTAATTTTTGCTATATACAATTTGGCGATTTTTATGATTTATATCTTTTTAGTAATTTGGCATTCATTTTGGCAAACTGAATGCCAAATCATTACAAATACTCACGACTAAAATATGAATTAAACCAGCAGATAATTCAACAGAAAATCACAGCAGTAACCATTCAAATGCCATCTCGGTTTCTAACAACAGTTGTTGCTATCATGGTTTCATATTTGTGAAAATATCTCCATATTACTAAGCTGCATTTAAATTGATAAAAGAACACTTTAAATTAAATTGGATCCATAACAACACCGTGTATAAATACGTCTTAGTTTGGCCAATTAATTCAGTTGAAATTATTTATTTTAACATCTGATACAGATCAATTTGTATAATTATTAATTCATAATCTTCTAATATTTAAAGTAATCGCATAGAAATTAATAACTAAAATCAAGCAATAATTTTTTTGCGTTTAGAGCGTAAAAAGGTATTTTTCTAATTCTACAGATAAAAATAATACAAGTTAACATCTCATAAATTTTCTTTTACAAAATAACTTCAAGTAATTTTCTTTCAAATGATAAGTCAAAGCAAAACTTATTTGCTTGGTATAAATATTTTATACTTTTATGTATAAAATATTAATCAGAAATTTCCATGTGAAATCTATCTTAAATTACTCAGAATTATATCCTGTAATTAAAATAAATAATATTAATAATTTCATATTATTTTAAAATGCGAAAACTAGTTTTATTTCAAAGTATTATTGATATTATCTTATATTGCAAAATATTTAGAAAAACATATTATTGAAAAATAATTAATGTAAAGATATATTGTTAATAAGTAAATAAGATAATTAACCAGATCTCAAAGATTTTACAAAGCTCACTCTTATTTTATTCGTACATAAAATGTCTATAATTTAATAAATTCATGTTAATCATTTAACGCAAAATTAAATATATGTTATTAAATTATTTTTTCAATTAAAAAGTCACAAATTAAAAACATTTAAGAGAACACTTTTACATTTTCTCTCATTAGTATTGTTAAATGTGCTGTAATGTCCTAAATTGCTTTCACTTTTTAATTTGATTTAAGAAATTATAAAAACCACATTCAAATACCATAAATTTTGCATTTTTTAATTCATACATGAAAATATTATATGCATAATTTTCGTTTATTAATTCTGTAATTTAATTAACTCACAATTTGTTCATCTCTCTTTACTCAAAACAATCGTAAAGATTTATTTGTTTAGATCGAAATATGCAACTATTATTAAATTATATATTTATTATTTTACAAAATTAAAAATTTTAAAAAAATATCTTTTTATTCCAATAAATGCATTTGTTTCTCTACTGAAAAAATATATACTTGATTAAAATAAAAATATTGTTTTAAATTTTGTAATTATTCTTTTCTGTTTTGTTTTATTTCTTTTTTGGGAAAAATTAATCACACATTTATAAATTAAATTTTTTTGCTAGTTTATATAAGTCACCTAATTTCTATTAAAATTATTTTTGAAAATTTGCAATCATTTTAATTTAAGCATGTAAATAACTTTTTATGTATTTGTATGTTTAAAAATATATTTTTCAGTTATTCATATTCTTCGAAACAGTATGTTCTATAATAAGCGTACAATAATTTTTTGTTCAGAAAACACATATTTTGTCAACTAAAAATATATTAAATTATATTTTTTAACGTTTTAAAAAGAGACATTGATTATTGAATTCAATATGACAATGTCAATTCAATACACTAATAAAGTTATAGTATAATTTAAAGCTATTATTGTTTTCTTACGATATTCATCAAATATTACTTTTAAAAAGTATTTTAAAAAATTGCAAGCTAGTTTTTATGTGTAACCAAAAAGGGCAAAAGAATTTGCAAAAATAAAATTATCTAATATTAAAGAAAAGTTGCCTTCTACTTTTTATGGCTACTGTAAAAGGAAATTAACTTTTAAGCGATTTTCTTCAAAGATTCATTGAATAATTAAAAGATAATAGTGAGTTGGTGAGGTAGTTACATTAACAAAAATAAAACTTCAGAAGCATAGTAAGCTCTATTAGTGAATATTTGTGGTGCTCTGCTACAATTTGAAATAGATGGTAAAACCTTTAAAATTTGTACGAAATAAAAACTTAGAGCAGCTGCCGTATAATTCAGCATGCCAAATTCTGAATTTTTTGGCGAAGAAGAATGGCATATTGTGACCTCTTGTGATGACGTAAATACTATGGTTGCCAAAGTAGAATTTTCAACATAATTCTTATAGGTCTCCATTTCTATAATGTAATAAAAACCAGAGTGACAGTTAAACAAGAAAATCCGTTAAAAAATCATTAAACTCAATATTTGGTATGCTGGATTTTATGGCATCTGTGTTAAATATAGAAATTTAAATAACTTTTAAATGCTTTAATAGTTATTTAAAATTTTCAATATAGTGAAAGCACTAATATATGTATAAAATTTTTAATTTATGATTAAGAGTGTAAGGACATCATTTCTTCATCTGCTTTAGAGTTCATTGCAAAATTGTAATACATTTAATAGCTCATAGAAATGCATAACTTTTAATTGTTCAAGGAAATAAGAATCTTATTGTGTATTCAGTCGCATAAAACCAGTCATTCATTTTTTCCTCTCATATGATAAAAGAGAAAATTACAAAATCAAAATGAATTTTATGAGTATACCATAATATGATAACATCTAAATTAAAAAATTTTAAAAATAATAAAGCAGATAAAGTTTTATCACATTTATTAAACGAACAAAATTAAGTCATACATTTTTATTATCATTGTAATATACATCATGTAAATTAGCTCAGAGTACAAAGAGAAAAAGTAGTTTTTCAAGTATCAGTAAAGATTTAAACATTCATAAATACACATAATATTTTTAATGTACACCAATTCTTTTTAAAATCTTAGAGAACTTAAGCAAACAAAACAATTCATAAATATAAAAAAGAAGTTGCATACAAAGCACCTTAGTTCAGCTGATTATTACACTATTTAATTATTTAAATAATTTTTTTCTGTTTGTATTAATAAGAAATTACAAAAGACTTATATACATATATATACCATATATATATATATATATATATATATATATATATATATATATATATATATATATATATATATATATATATATATATATATATATATATATATATATATATATATATATATATATATATATATATATATATATATATATATATATATATATATATATATATATATATATATATATATATATATATATATATATATATATATATATATATATATATATATATATATATATATATATATATATATATATATATATATATATATATATATATATATATATATATATATATATATATATATATATATATATATATATACATATATATACATACATATATATATATATATATATATATATATATATATATATATATATATATATATATATATATATATATATATATATATATATATATATATATATATATATATATATATATATATATATATATATATATATATATATATATATATATATATATATATATATATATATATATATATATATATATATATATATATATATATATATATATATATTTATATATATATACATACATATATATATATATATATATATATATATATATATATATATATATATATATATATATATATATATATATATATATATATATATATATATATATATATATATATATATATATATATTATCAAATAAGTCTCTGATTAAAATTTTATGGTGTTTATTATTAGTTTAAAAAAATAAAAATTAATGAAACATGCCCCGTATTAGAAGAGAAATATTTTTCAAAAATGCAATTCTTATTATTCCTATATTTAAATACATATTTTATTCAAAAATTTGTGAATTATATTACATTTTCAACATTTCTTAGAAAAAATAATTAACTAAAAAATATAAACATCCAAAATGCTACTATTCATATAAATATATAAGAAATTATAAAACATGAGAGAGATAAAGTAATAAGAGTGGTAGAGAAAAATATTTGCAGCAAAATTCTTATGAAAACAGAGAGGCAGTTGAATTTTCTTTTTCTTTATGCAATTTCAAGTGATTCTAAACACTGTACTATTTATCACCAAAAGGGATGGGATAATATTAATAAAAAAACAATTCATTTGAAATTTTAATTATTTTTTATAATTATTTACTTGCTATCTTTAATTTTTATTTTAAAAAACACCTCCTTATCATAGTGATTAAAAACTATTTATTCACTCTTTATCACTAAAAACAGTTTTGTAAATCAAGAAAAATATGCCTTACTTTATAAGCATTTCTGTTGAAGCGTTATTTTTACCAAGGAAGCTTTCATTTTGTATCGCTAATTTAAATTTGATTATAGAGCATTTAAAACATAAGTTTTGAAGGTCATATTATTACATTTAGTTTTATGATAGAAAAGAAATCGAAACGTTTTTTCTAAAACATTTTACGAGGGTAATTTAGTTTCAGAAAAGAAATCTGCCTCTTATAGTTTCAAATAATTATTTGATAGAATTGATTAATATTTACCTTATATAATTGTTGTTTACATTTTAGGCTATAAATTATGGAAATACAGCAATACTTGAAACTCAGTCATTTATAATTTAAAAGTGACAAGTGAAACATTATTCAAACTTTACTTCAAATGGATAAAAATAAATCGTAAACTTTCAAAGCAAAAAGATTTTCATATAAACACACAAAACTTAATAGAATTTTAAAAAATATTATTGTTCGTTATTTTTTCCCTTAACAATTTTCCTTTAGTAACAGACGAGTATGATTTCATTATTAAATAGATTTTTTAAATTTCTATTTTAATAACGTAAGTCAACAACTCTAAAATATCTTTTCTTTTTGAAATCAGCTTCATCGTGATCATTATGCTCTTTATTATTTTCATCTTATTTGCATCACTGAAACCATAAAATTTATTAGTTTTATTTTCCATCCATAGATCATCAATTAACATCAATTTCATAATAGTTTAACAATTTTTAATTTTACTTTTCTTCAATTTAACATAAAACTCAACACTTTTAACAACTATATTATCAACTAAAATGACAATTGTTTTCGTTAAAATCATGTTTGTAAGAAAAATATTCTAGAAGTATTTTTCACATTATAGATTTTAAACCAAACTGAATTTTTAACAATGGTTTTTAAAACAAACATTTTGGTCTGGAATTTTAAGGAAATATTACTAATAACATCCTTCATATGTTACTAATAATATTGTTTTCTTATTAACGATACATTTTAACTTTTTTGACATCTAATTTTAGAATTAACGAGTGAACGTCTCTAGGTTCAAATCCCACCACTGTTGAAGATTCTGAGATAAATGTTGAATGTCTTTTAACATTCTTGAATGAAGCAATTTAAAATTAAAGATTCCAATTACTAATGAATATGAGAAAATTTTCTTTGAACATGTTTAAAATTAAGAATTTTCGTTTTCATAAGAGTATATTTTACTAATTTATATTTAAAAATTCTTAATAATTTATATACATAATGCCATAAATTTCATATGAATTTATTGGAAATACAAAATTTCTAATAAATGTCAAACTATATTTTACTGTAATTTGTACTACATTTACACAAAAAAATCTCACGTATTATTTTTGTAAAAACTAAGTAAATTATTTAGCAATGGAAAAACTAGTTAATGGAAAAAAATGTCAAGTAGAAATATTTTTAATAATAAATTGATATTGAAATTTATAGCTCACAATGAAATATTTTTAATAAATAGTTAAAAAATCAATTATAATAAAAACAAAAATCGTGAGATTTAAATCAATTTCATAAATTGACATACATACATATTTACATCAAACCACATGTAAGCATATATAAAACATTTAATGATGCAGGAAACTTCCATTGAAAATAATATACATAGCATGTATCTTCAATATCATGTAGCATGTATCGTCTGTATACAGCATGTATCATGTTCAGATATGTGAAATGGGAGCAAGACATGGTGTCTAATGAAGAATAGTGAGCATATTATCAAAACTGGTTTTTTCAGACATTGTTTCAAGCATTTCTCATCGATACAGAAAAATAAATAGAACTGGCAATAAGCAGATATATCACGTAAAAGAAACAAATATCTTCTGATAGATACTGCCGGCTCGTCGATGAAGAAGATAATCCATGAGGGAAACCTAAAATCATTTATTTATTTAATCAATAATTAAAGCAAATTCGAAGAATCTATATTTTACAAAAATCAGCAAATATTATATTATTTTTTATAAAAGTGGATTTTAAAAGAAAAATTAAATACTTTTTAATTGTTCATGAGCCCAGTTAACTAAAAATTCTATTTATCAACAGTAAATATTACTTATTTCCAAAAAGTTTCTTTGTATTATATTTAGTGATTTCAATAAATTGCATAAATAGGACAAAGATTATTATCACTTTCTATCATAAATATTTGTGTAAAAAATCTGATGTATTCAACTAAATTTTAATGAAATATTTGGATTTTGCAACGTTATACTTTTAATTAATTCCTTTCTATTTACCATTTTATCCACACTTTTTTTACACAAACAGCATAAAATATATCACTTGCATGTCCAAGTAATTAAATCACAGTGCTCAATGTATAATATGTAACTCCGAAAAATAAAAGTTCTTATTTTTAACGAAGGGATATATTTTTTCCTATGTGACTATATTTAATGAACTCTTCATCTTTAATTTATTAAATAAAATAAATTTATATATAATACATGTTTCTTTTGAATATAATTTTTGTTTAATCAAAATATTCATTACAATAACTGCTATAAAATGACGTTTATGGATGTATCGTATGCAAATTCAAGAAATACTTCTTCATAATTTAAAGAACTTTTAAAAATCTTGGAGTTGACATAATGCAAAACCTTAGAATAAACAAAGTAATAATATTTTAATTTTGATATTCTAGTGTTTGATCCTCTTCTTTTTGTATGATTAATAAGTATGTAAAACTAACACTTCAAGTACCAAATATATTCTCCCATTCACATTATGGCTTTTTTATATGCAAATGAGATTATAATATACAAAACATTTACCATGAAAGAAGCTTCTTAAGAATATATGCAGAGATTCTTAAGAGAATATTGATATTTTTATACAAAACTATATCATCTTACACAGCATTTAATATTGTTTTTAATAAACTTTTTTAGTTCTTAAAATATTTTTCTATTACAAATAAATTCATCAAGGGTTCATCAAGGCCATTTTGTTTGACAACACTCTTCAAATAAAAGAAGATCCAGGTTTGATTCCAGCCATTGTTAGCTAATGGAACATGAATGTCATGCTTTTGCTTTATGCATTCACGTCTTTTGGATGAGAGGGTTGAGACTGTTCCTGGTTTCTTTCTTTGTGATATATGAATGTAGCCAACCATCTAAGAAAAATTCCCTCATCAAACAATTCATATGGTAGATATTGAAAATGCCTTACAACACTTCAGGTCTTAGACTATTTACTAGTCTGTCAAAAAATTAATTTGATATCATATTTCATGAAAACTTTATTAAAGTAGTTCGTTATTTTTTGTGCAAAAATATGTATATTTTAGTAGTTAATTCAAATTTTCATTGTAGGCAGTTCCTTAAAATTGACTGCATTTTGAGTAAAAATTATAAGAATACACTTTAAGTCTATAAAATTTTTATTTTTATTTTAGGTTACTTATAAATAGAAAATAAATTAAATTTTGACATAAGCATTTATGTTCCTATATTCCCCCTTTATTTGAAACAGACTAGCAGAATATGACAAAAAAATTTCACGTTTTATCATGTCGTATGCTTGCTTTGAAAAATATGAAATGTAAATATTTAAATACAATAAAAGAGAATGAATGCATTTCTTGCACATAATGATATAATATACTAAACTAAAGTTATTCAAAACTTTTACCCGAAACAACTTCTACTAATAATACTAAAAAAGATCCACACCTTATTTTTGCAACCAAAAATTATTTGAATATTGCCTGATATTTCTATCTTTATATTCATAAAGTGTAAATAAGTATATTTCCTATTATTCCAAATGTTACAGTACTAAAAGAATAAGAAAATATCAAACATTGTTAAAAAGAGAAATATGTGACGTTCTAATGTCATCACAAGTCCATGAAATTTTAACATTCGAAAAACATAAATATAGAAGACATGGATAAATACTAATATATATTTTATTGTGATTTCTTTTATTATACACGAAATACTGTTTCATTATCTAAATATCAAATCATTTAAGATGATTTCTAACTAAGAAACAGGTAATTTTACATCACTCTGTTAGACAAGCAAGATATTGGAAATATTGAATAAAGAAAAACAGAATTTTAGAATTCTTTCGTAGAAAATGAACTATTCCCAGAATAAATATCATTGTTTAAGGTTTATTTAGGTAGTTTTCTCAGAGGCACGAAGAAAATTTATATATAAATTGAATTCTAGTTCAAACAAACTGCGTATAGCTCATTGCAATCAATTTATAAAATGTGAAGTTTATATAGCCTTTTTAATCCAATTCAGAAAATTCATTTGATTTTCCAGCAAGATGAGATTATTGCAACTAAATGTTTTTGAATTTAGATAGTTAATTTCAGTAGTTAAATACTGTTACAATAGTCTTGCTACTATATTATAGTTCTATTGCTTATAAAACTCGTCAAGTATTCCTAATGCAGATAGTTTTTGAACCTATAAACATTATTATAAAAAGTTTCGAAAAAACTAAAATCAAAAATTTTGAAAATTTTATCTTGGATATGTCCAATTTGCAAAATAAAGTAACTGGTTATAACAATTGTGTTTGTCGTGTTATTACTTATTTTGATAAATTTTGAAGAAAACGGTTTCTTTCAATGGTTTTAATTGATGCTACAAAAATTCAATGTATTTTGTTATTCGTGGTGAAATGTCTTTTTGAATAAATAATTAGTAAAAGTAATTACAGCCTTAAATTTTAAATAAATTAAAGTATCAAATTTCAGTAGTTCTTAATAATTAAATATTTTATTATGGTATATCATAATTTTTTAAATCCAACCTTATCAGAAAATCAAAAATCTGAAAAATAAAATACAAAAAATATATGAGAAGGAATACTTGACTTTAGCGAAATTATGCGGATTTCTCGTAATAATGAAGGCAAAGTAAACAATATAGGAGAAAAAATGCTGGTAACACTCGAAAAAGACACTGCAAAAAAATTCAATGTCTTTATTAATTCTTCAAAGTTTGGATATTATGCCTTACTTTAAGATTACGAAAGAATTTTTCTATTCCATTTATTACCTCTTCTAATCTAAAACAAATAAGTCTGGAGTATTTTTAACAGTAAAAATGGACTATATTCCATTTAGAAAATCCTGCATCATTTTCAGAAAATACTTTTTGCAAGTTACATGTAACAATGTAACATGACAATTACTTATACACTATTTTAAGGTTAATTTTCATATTACTTAAATCTATTCAACGAATATAAATTCCAATATACAGAATGAAGCACGTAAAACTGGGCCACAGATACCGTATAATCCATGATTCCAAATTCTGAAATTTTTTGGCGATGAAGAAACGTTGCCAAGATGACAAATTGTGACATACATGATGGCGTAAATACTAGGTTTATGCAGAAAATAGAATTTTCTGCATAATTTTTATAGGTCTTCATATCAATGACGTAGTAAAAATCAGGTTGCCAGATACATAAGAATATCCGCCAAAAAATCACCAAACTCAGAATTTAGCAGCTTGGATTATATAGCATGTGTGCGAAAACCCGCCAGTAAAGTCATCACATAAAATGAAATTAGTTTATTAAATATTATTTTCATATTTTTTTATTCATATCTTTTTGTCAAATATCTCATTGTAGGTACTGAAAGTGTACTCTACCCACTTCACCGCATATGTGTACATGCTTGTGGAGAATCATTGTCAACTCTTGTGTTATGATTCCATTGATGACATCCTAGAACCTTAAAGTCTTCAATGTGTATGGACCTATTTCGCATTCTTTTCCCTTTGACAGAGGGAGTCCTCACAAGTAAAAGTCCCAAATGTGCAACCAAGTGACCGAAGAGACCATAATCTTGTGCTGATCATCCTCTCAAGCACTTCATGTAACACGAAACACTTCATGCACACGTAAGCACTTCATGCATGGTGTAAGCACTTCATGCACACGAAACAACCATGATATAATATTTGCACCATTCTCCTGAAAGTAACATAACTGAAGCTTCTTCTGAAAAATTTGCATAGAACTCCTCTAAAATTCCAAAATCGAATTGACTATTCAATTTCGTCTCAAAGGATATGGTCTCACCACATAAGGATGCCAAAAATGCAATATATGAATATAAACAAATAATTATAAAAATAACTATATTCTTTATTATCACGACGGGCCGGTTTTACACGATGCACTGTTTCTACGTTTTTTATCTATTTTTCTGCATTTTCACGATTATGTAACAAGGTTTTTTCAGTTTTTTATCTGTTTGTTTGTTATATTGGAGCTACATAATATCTTTTCTACATTTGTCTTATTGTTTAGATGACGTTTTTTTTTCTGAGAATTTTTCCTCATATCAACTTCAGTAGCTCCTGTGCAAAATAAAATTGATACAATTGAAAATACAATTGCGAACTTCATAATGTTTTTTAGATCGGCAAACTCTAAATTAAAATAGTGAAGACAAATTCTTTTAATGTACACATTTAACTGATTTTACAACTTTACACTTTTATATTAAATACAAAGTACTGACTTCAATGAAAGCACATTTTTTTTTATTTTTCTAGTCCATTGATCATGGTATTTTTTCAGATAATAAATACTTAAGACCAATATTTCCTTAGGCGAAATTTCCTGACGTAACACTTTTTGTCAAATATTTGTCTAAACTAAGACAAATTCTTCATTTTAGTCTGCCAAGTTTGGTTTTCGTAAAATCAATATTTTGAATCACCGTAATACTTTTTCCAGAAAATTGGTAAAATAAGTAAAATAATGAATCAAAAAATATATACACAAGATAAACTACTGATAAATTGAAGAAAGAATTAAAATATATTCTTTTATATTTTTCTATTATTTAGTTTAACTATCTTACTAACAATGGAAATATATTTTGTAATATTATATATATATATATATATATATATATATATATATATATATATATATATATATATATATATATATATATATATATATATATATATATATATATATATATATATATATATATATATATATATATATATATATATATATATATATATATATATATATATATAATATATATATATATAATATATATATATACATATATATATAATATATATAATATATATATATATATATATATATATATATATATATATATATATATATATATATATATAACAACTTAGCTTTTTTTAAATTGTTATATAATATATAAGAAATTACATCAAATTAAAAACACAGATGTACCAATTTTATTATTTAATATTTAACACAGCGAATACAAAGTATAATGAACTTACCTATGTTTTGTCGTTGTGTACCTGAAAATAAATTTTCTTAGTTTAGAATTGTAAAGAATATATGATTTAAATTATATTTAAAATACATAATTGTACTAAATGAATAACATTCAAATAAAACTAAAAGTTTTTTGCTATATAGTTACTTTTTATAGACCAGTGTGAATCTAAAATCTACAGTTTAAATTTAATTCTGAATCACTACAAATTTCTACACTCGAGGTGAAAGTCAAACTCATGAATTGCTGAAGAGAAAGACTGATTGCCGAAAAAGTTAAATGAAAAATATTAACAAAATATTTTTAAGTAAATTATTTGCCATTGCAGCTCAGAGTAATTCATCTTAAATAATTCAAACAATTTTTTTGAGGTATTTATTAACAGTCAGCCATGAGTAACAACTGAAATGGGGTTACGTATATAATCCTCTTTGGAAATAAGAAAAAACAATCTGGCGAAAATTGGCAACAGACTACAAGCAAACTATGGCGGATTTTATCATGACTAAGAAGTTGCTACGGATACCGTTATAGAGTCAATATCTTCGAAAAGATGCCAAGAGTACCAAAACCAGAGAGATGAGCAACTGATCCAAGTAATCTTTATGAAGGGAAACTAATTTAGTCTAATTTTCAATAATATGAGCTATATTTTTCTATATAATAAAAACAATGGAGATTTTTCAATGCCAAATCATACTATAATTGGCACAGGTGCCGTATAATCCAGGATGCCAAATTCTGAGATTGGCGATTTTTTGGCGGAGTTTCTTATGTATCTGGCAACTTCGTATTTATTACGTCATACATATGGATACCTATAAGAATTTTGCAGAAAATTTTATTTTGGTAACCCTAATATTTACGCCATCACGCACCATCACGATACGTCATCTTGGCAACATTTCTTCAACGCCAAAAAAATTCAGAATTTGGAATCATAGATTATACGGCACTTGTACCCTATAATCTTATGAAAATAATATTACATCGAACTTCAGTGTTTGTATTGATTGAAAGTCGGTGGAATAATATCTTAGAAAGTACAAGAATAACAGTTTTTCAAGATACTGGAAAATCCAGAGGTGAAATTCACAAATACACAGCTCCATATCAGTTATTATAACTGGAAGCAGCTTCCAAACACAGAAGTGTCTAAGACCTCAGACAAACAACAACTTCCATGCACTAGACTAGCATTCAAAACTGATCATCTTGACTAACTCTCTTCTACGGTTTGGTTTGGTTTTGTTTGTCACTCAACTGTCATTTTTTACACACGAGGGCTAATTAGACCGGGACCTATGGTTTTAAAGTGTATTCCAAACCACTACAAACATCCATGCCCAAGGTGGGATTCGAACCCACGAATTGTTGAACCAAAGGCAAGAGCGCTAACCATTCGGCTGCCAGTTCGCCTCTAATCTAAGAGTTGAGCCAAGTTTTCTGGGAGGTTCTAGGCTATCTCGCTTAGATAGGATCTTAGAGTTTGGTGATGAAATATTCCAGAAAAACTTATTTTTCGCCAAATAACTGTTACATCGCCAAAAGTTCGCCAAATCACTAAAAAGGCCGTTTTTGACGTAGAACACGCCTAAATTGCGTAATTCTTGCTCAAAATCTGAGCATTTTAGATCTTGAGATATTTTAAAAATTTATTAAGTAATGTTTAGAATTTCGTAACAATATAGTATATACAGTTGGATGGGGTGTAACTCACTACTTAACTAAGGCTCTTTTTCCAAGATTTATTTGCAAGATTTGTTCGAAAAATTGTGATGATATACTATAAAAAATTAAATGTTATAGTATACTGCATAAACTAAAAATTGTTAAAAAGGTGCTTTAGAATTACAAAATTTTTGAAATAATTAACTCATTTTATTCATGACAACTCTTATAAGTTCATATTCAAAATGATATTTTGGAAAATATATAATCCAGTGATGCATACTAAAAATTAGCTCTGGGTTTTTGGGCGACAATTGTGTCATGAATTTCATTGAATAATTTAATTGAATTATAATCAAATTCTGTCTAATAATATACTTTAGACACTGAAAGTTGTTTCACTTTTGAAAATTCGTTTATTGAGGATTTTCATTATGAAGAGTTTTACTGAAAATTCCTGAGATTCAGTTTCAAATTTATTTCAATATGTTTATGCGTTGACTATTGCCGTGTCAAGGTTAATCTTCTTGGTTCCTATACTTCTATATTGCTAGAGTCCATACTCCGCTGAGTATCCTATAATATAAAAAGAGATTAACTTTACCCAACCTAGCCCCGAAAAGTGATATATTCTACTACAGGTGAATTTTAAAAAAAATTTTTTAATTCTTAACAATAATATTATCTATTTGTGACATAGATGACAAAATTTTCTTATAAATGCACGATAAAAATAATTTCATGCATTAACCGAAGGCTAAGCAAAAAATCAATATTTTATTCAAATGTTATTAGAAATTAGTGCATATTATATCATTTTAATGAACTAACAAACTATTTCGAATAAGATATTTAAATTCATATTTACAATAATTATTCAATCATAGATATAAATATCTTAATTTGGTGTAACTATGATAAGAATATATTTTCAATAATAGGGAGAAAGAAATGATGAATATTAATAATTATTCATATAGAAAATTAGTTTTATGTTTTGCCTGAAGAAAAAAAGCGAAGTTACCAAAGGTTAACAATGAAGGGTCGATTTAGCTGAAACCAATTTCATGATATCATTCGTTTGGACAAGTCACGCGATTCAAGGAAAGGACAAATATATTATATACAATGAAGTGGAATAAAAATTTAATTTCCAATCCAAAGATTAAGTCATAAAAATGAAATGGCTTGGCGATGCTATAGAAACCCTTTTGTTGTATTTGGATGTCTTCTTTCCTGACTTATTCGCTTATACGAAAAATAGAATGCACTTTTTTGTGTGTACAACATATATTTTTTAAATTACATTTATGTCAAATTGTCACGCTTTTCATAAAATATTACGAAGATTCCTGTTTTCCGTGGTGGGATAGTGACACAAACACATTTGGAAGGGAAATTATTTAAATCAGAACTGTTATTTCAATTTTTGTTTTGGTTTTTCTTTCTGCAAAGCAACTGCATGCAGTTACAGGACGCTTATTTTGGCAGTTACAGAGTTTAAATCGAAATGACGCTCAGTCTCCGAGTAAATTTATTCTATTGTTTCTAAGATTTCTATAGATATCTGCACGCAGATATTTAACTGTAAAAATCTGACAGTCATTCACGTCATATTTTCGCGCTCTTTAACTAATTATTATGATACATGCTTCAATTTATCTGAAATGTTTTGAGAAGTATGCACATTTATCCTTTTTATGTTAAATAAAAAAATGAAAAACGATTCTAACGCGAGTTTCCTATGTAAACACACACCATTTGCCGCGGACAGACATTGGGAGGATGACCACTTTCTCCCTCACTGAAGTGCTGAAACTGAGTGGTTTGGGAGGCGCCACGTTAATCTGTGACATCCAAACTCCTTCCGCTTGTGGGGTGGGGATGCGGAGAGGAGAGTGCCAACTCAGATGTGACCTCGTCACCTGACCACGGTTCAAAATTATGAAGCACTTGGTGATGGGGGAGAATTCGAAACCCGTTAACTTTTAAAATACTGTCCGAAGCTTGTCTACACAGTACACTACATGTATTTAACAATATTGTTAGAAGTACATACATAACAATATTGTTGTAAGTCTCGAGGAATTTCAGTGACAAGAAATTAAAGTTTATGAAATGCTTAGTAAATTTAGCAGGTATTATATAAAGTTATAATTTAAAGTTCCTGCCACCTTTTTAATAAGTCATGAGTAGAAAGATACTTTGATCCCTACTCTTATTTGAAACACTAATGAAGTAGTACTTATCTATGGCATTTTTTGAACGATGGCAAACGGTTGGTAGATAAAGAAAACAATCTCATTTATGGTTTAATTAGGAGTCGCTAAGTTGAAATGGTTGATGCAAAGTAAATATTCGCAAAAACTACATCTGTCCGTCGTTGGGGCATGTTAAATCACTTTTGATATCATAATTAACATTGATTCTAAATTGTAATAAGCTTGATGATATGATAGGACTTACCCTATTAACTAGCTGGGAACAGTCTTAAAAACTATATTAGCCAATTGAATGAAAACGTGTCATGCAACAAATGTTGATGAAAGACTACTTTGCATTTGAAGTGTTTGTACTTCCAGCATTAACATAATGATAAATAACATAACTGAAATTTTAGAATTAGGGTTGTCAAACATTTCTTCTTAACAATCAAAGGGGGGTTGTTTCCAATTACGCCTTAATCGCAAACCTTAGAGATTAAGAAGCTTTGATGAAAAAATGATATCTGTGCATGGTAAAAAGTTTAAAACTAAATATAAAAAAAGCTTTCTTCTCAAGAATTCATCAAACATATATAGAACTCATTTTATCTATCAAAAAATTGAAAAATTAAACAAGATTTGTATTCTGCAATGGATGTCCGCCCACGTTGGCATCCCTCGAAAGGAAGAGGCAGATCAACTTCTCAAGGAGGGGAGATAACTCAATGAAGGAAGTACCTTCAAAGTCACTCTTGACGGTGAGAATGTGATTGCAAGATACCTTCTAAAAGAAAACACCATTAAAAAGTACTCACAGTTTTGTGAAATAAACGCAAATATAGAGACCTCACTAAAACTATCAATCGCCTTAGATTCGGTCAGTATTGAGATAGGAAGATCCGAGAGATGGCAACAGAACCTACCTACCGTCTGATCATTAACTGCAATAATATTCCACTAACACCAAGACACATTTTTGACTGCCCTGCCATTTTAAGATCTCTGGCTCAGATCGGGGAATTCCCCTTTCTCGACATAGAAAAGAGTCTATACTCCGAAAACATCAAGGAGATTGGCAGCTGTGTCCTGCAGTCCTGCACACTCATGGTCATCTATAGATGTCCCCGAGTACACGACACCAACCAACCAACCATTTTATCTATTAGGTTGGTGCGTATGAAATGTCGGATTCTCTTTACATGCGGACGTTTTCCTCCCTGTTTTCGGTATACTTTTGTATTTGGCATAACCTCATTCATACTCGTATTGTCCATTGCCAGAGACTCATTTCAGCAAAATAGGTTTTCTCGAAGGTCTTCCCTTTTTTATTTCTTTTGAGTTTATTGCCGATATGAATTCTGCCGACATTCGCGTCATTTTTTTATATGAGTACAAACTTGGTAATAGTGCTGCAAAAGCTGCACGAAACATAAACCAAGCGTTTGGGGAGAATACGGTTAACGATCGGAAAGTGCAGCGTTGGTTCGAAAAATTTCGGACTGGCGATTTTTCACTGCAAAATGAGCCGCGCGGAAGACCCAAAACGTCTGTGAAGAATGATGACCTGAAGGCTCTAGTGGAAGCGGATCCAGCCGTATCCACGAGGGAACTTGCTATCAGGATGAAAGTTGACCATACAACGATATTGAAACACCTTTCTGAGATTGGCAAGGTTAAGAAGATGGACAAGTGGGTACCGCACGCACTGACAGAGCGAAATAAGCTGGATCGGTTAAACGTATGCTCATCATTGCAGCATCCACCCTATTCACCGGATCTCTCGCCGACCGATTTTCATTTTTTCAAGCATTTAGAGCTGTTTTTAAGGGGCAAACACTATGAAAATGAAGACAGTCTAAAAAACTCGATATCAGAGTTTATTAATTCTAAAGACCAAACTTTTTTAAGACAGGCATCTACGCTTTAAAATCTCGTTGGGAGAAGTGTATTGAAGCGAATGGAGCATACTTTGATTGAATAAACAGCTTTTGAAGAAAGATATGCAGTTTTATACAATCACTTAAGAATCCGACATTTCATACGCACCAACCTAATATTTATTTATATAAACACTTCCCTTCTAATAATTTAACTGACAAAGTTTGTACAGCTGCTTTATGCCAATTTCTGAATTTGTTGAATTTTTGGAGGATTTTCTAGTTTATTTAGCAATTTGGTTTCTTATTACATCAAAGAGATTAAAAGTAAAAAGAATTATGAAGAAAATTCTATTTTGGGCACACAAGTATTTATTTCATCACAAAAAAATTTACACTTTATACCTTTTTGGATTTTAATTTATGTTCTTATATTTTCTTTTTTTAAAAAGCATAATATTTTAAATGCATATAATTACAGCTTTAATTTATCAGATTTGAATTTATTAATTAGATATGTAAGGTTTCTTCAGGAATTTAAAAAGTCATAATTACAATATCTTCTCAGCGTTACTCAAAATTACGTTATCTTGGCAACATATTATCACCACCAAAAAAATTCAGAAATTGGCATGACGGATTATAAGGCTGCTGTGCTGAAAGATTAAATAATAATTTTAAAAAATAAATATTTGATTTTTATATATGCGTATTACAGAAAACATTACAAAAATGTTTTGTATTTTATATTTCTGTGTTCTACTGTAATGAATTGATACTGTCCCCTATTGTTTTTTTAATAAAATTGCTCTGTAGCCTATTCTATACTACGTAATTAATAATGATGCATTTTTCACATAGTAAGGACATGAAATATTTAAAAGCAGAAAATGTCTTTAACAATGCATTATGAAACATTCAAATTTTATCAATAAACTGAGAATGAAGGCAGTAGTCGACTAAGCTTAATAATTGAATTTTGACTCATTTTTCGCTATTATTAACATAAAACATTCCCTCTAACTTATAGCTTTGTGGGAATAGCCTTGAATTTAAAAAAACACTTCCTATTGTAATTTTTAATTGTGGTTTATGATGAATCAATAACAATTCACCATAACTATTTTAATTTATTTAGTAACTGCATATATAATGCTCATTAAAAAATTTAAACAGATTGTACAAAATATATTATATCATTTAATATAACGTTATACATAAATTAAAGACAATAATTTTTTATTGAAACTATTATAACATATTTAAATAACCTATTTAATATTTTATCTAAATTATTTTCTACAGAATCACCAGTTTTGGCAATGAATTAATTTTTTTATATCTTTAAGAACAATGTAGAATTAATTAAATTGAAATGAAAAGTAATGTTTCACTAAAAGGCTTAACAAACCTGGGAAATAAGCAACCCTCTTAGACCGAGTGTAATTCGTTCCTGGCAGATCCAGCATACACTCAAACACAGAGACGTCATTCGATTTCAATTCTACGAGTTTAAATGTTCGATACATCATGACGTCATAGGCACCTGATGGTTTCAGAACTTGGAGATAAGTGGCTGAACTCACAGCTTGAGGTGGGCTGTTACTGCTAGAGGAATGGAGAAACAGTCTCAACTGGGGAAACGGGAAAACATGCCACGCTTCACAAGTAACGTTCACGGTTTTTTCTTCAACTTCCTCGTAAGCAAGCTCAAAGTATTGAACGGGCACTGAAATAAAAATTTTCATGAAAAGTATTCTGGTGAAAACTAAAGCACAGATACCGTATAATCCAGGATACCGAATTCTGAGTTTCATGATTTTTTTGGGGGATTTTCTTATGTATGTGGTAACCTGGCTCTAATTATGTCATAGATATGGAGACTTATAAGAATTATGCAGATTATTCTATTTCGGCAACCCTAGTATTTATGTCATTGCGCAGGTCACAAAATGTCATCGTTGCAACATTTCTTCTTCGCCAAAATAATTCAGAATTTCTCATCCTGGATTTTACTGCATCTGTGCCAAAACCAATTCAAAAAATTGATACTGAAGCAATTTTGGTAAATAGCTGTTGAATAAAATGCAGTTTTAATATTGATAGAAATTCAATAACTTTAATTTAGAATTTTGGAACGTGATTATGTGATAAAATAAACAGAAAGGATGATATTTATTTAAAAAATGTTGTTGTCTTTCCAAAAAAACAATAATATTAAAGTCAATGATAACAATCGGTTTTGCAATTTTCCTATATTATAAATCAATAAAAAAAATTGTAAAATCAATTCTTTTATAGTTATCATATACTTTTATAGTAATAACAGTTGGTTTTATCATAAAATACGTATTTGTATCTTTGATTATGTAATATTTTATTTGGACGAATTAAGTTAAAGATGAATGCAAGGCACAGAAATCGCTACTAACTATTTTATAAAATCTTAGTCTGACTTTTGCCATATTTACTTTTAAAATGTATTTAAAAATGAAACCACTTTCTATGATTTATGCTGTGACATTTTTTGTGACTTATATTTCTTATGTTTCAATGATTTATACTATAACAGTTTTAATCATTCATATTGTGATTACCGCGGAAGATGGAAAGTTTTATACCAGACCCAAACGAAAATCCATAATATTTAATAATGATGACTGGGGCAATTCAATCCCCATGGTTTTCGCGTCGCGTTTTGATATGTATAACCTGTTCATAGTCACAATGTCTTTCAAGTGAAATATTACCTTTTGGCCTAACCACGTCTAGGAGATTTCTGCTTGGTCTTTCCCTTCTCAAAAAGAAGAATCTTATAAATTTATATTTTAATAAATATTTCAAAAAGAATCATCTTATAAATTTGTGTACCTATTGCGAGCAACATGGTAAATAAATTATGGATCTCTCTGCAAAAACCCATCCACAATTTACTTACCATGTTTCTCTCAATAGGTACACAAATTTATAAGATGCCAATAAATTTATCCCTTGCAATTGTTCTCAACAATAAAATGTTCCTAGTTGCGGGGCATTAATACTTACAATAATATTTAACTTAACCATTGAACTTTAAAACAGTAAGGAATTATCATTTAGCTATCTAAGTGTTAATGCATTTACAACATATAGAAGAACCAATTTATGATAAAAGATTTTATTTAATAAGACACATATACACCAAATTTATTTAATAAAACGCATATATTCTTATTTTTTGAGTTTATTTTCTACAAACTATTTCTGTAAACTATGGACCTAATGAATTTAAGCCAATCAAATGATGACGAATCAGTACTGACAACTCTTACTCACACATTTTTCCTAGTATGCCAAATTATCTTAGATAATACGAACTTATTATGTACATAAACAATCTCAACAAGATTATCTTTGGTTTTGTAGAGCATAAAATTAATTACCCAGCATGCATTCATTCTATAGAGATCAAATAAAACAATGCATAATTTCCTTTCTTTATCAAATTAATAACTTTAATTATTTCATAAATCGTAACTTATAAAATTTTATAAGTTGAAAGATGTCGTATTTAGTATTACAATAAATATAGTAAAATATTCCAATAACTATTGCATAATTCTCTGCAAATACAATAGCGTTAACAAACAACAAATAAAATATTTTCCTTCTCAAATACAAGTTTCGCAATCGATGGGAACGATTTCAACGTCAAGCTTCGTTCTGTTGCAAAAAAAAAGGTAAAACAAAGTAATAACAGATATAGTAATTGATAACACTAACGCGGAGACGAGACAGAGAAGAATAAGTGCAATTCCATTTGCACTTATCTGTTATTCTACAAACACGTTAAAAGCCCTATTGGAAGGGTGACACAAATGGATTCTCCAATCGTAGAAGAGAATCGTTACAATAAATCGTTTGAAAAATTAACATTGCCAAAAAGAGAAAAATCAAGTTGTAGTACTTGTTCCGATATTCTTTTTTGGATCAGGTGTATCTGGTGCGAACCAATTGCCCAAATGTGATTCCATTAAGTAATTGTTCCACCTCGTTTGACGCGAGACGTGTCCATTCCGTTTCGAACATTTATTTTTAATAATGTACTTCAGTTGCCTAATATATCTAATTTGACTAATAACGAAAAGAACATTACTGTTTTATGGAGACTTCCTTCTACTTTGTCTCTATAAGCTAATTATCTGGCGTGACAAACTACGTTACTGCACTACTTGTCAAATTTTTTCTTTCATAAAAGTGAAAACACGGAATATTATTATGCTTTACGTGTTAGTTTCACAAGCAGACAATTTTTTTAATATTTGGATATAAACAAATCATTTTCTTGTCATTTAATTTACATTTCGTCAATACAAAAATGTTTCAAGTAAAAATCAATATTTTAAATTTGTGTGTGTCCTGATTGAATTCAAAAATATAAATTAATTTAAAACTGAAATTTAACTATGTGATTTATACTCATTACAGAAAATAAAAATATATATGCATATACCTTACGCAAAAAAAACTTCCATTAGTGTGGTAATAAAACAGATATTATACAATCAAACAAATAAAAACTACAATTATTTTAAATCATTATATTTATATATACATACATATATCTATATCTATCTATCTATCTATCTATCTATCTATATATATATATATATATATATATATATATATATATATATATATATATATATATATATATATATATATATATATATATATATTCATCCTTGGAAACTAAACACCGAAGTTTTCGCGTAAGGCCTGTTTCTCACAAGACGATTTTTATCGTTCGATAAAAAAACCGTCCGAAATAATTTTATGTGAGAAGTTATTAAAACACGACACAATAGACTGCTTTCTTTCACACTGAGCGGGAAACGATATTATGTGACCAGTCTATTGTATGTTTTTTTAATAACGGCTCAGATAAAATTTCGGAAGATTTTTTATCGTACGATAAAAGTCGTCTAGTGTGAAAGAGGCCTTAGGCTGATCACCTAACAGAGACATATGCTTCATACCCAGGGACCTCGTTTTGGGAAAACAGATAATAGCACTTAAGGCCATGGCTCTCGTATGAGCTGTTGTGCCTCGAGTTTAGCTTCAGTTTATATAAAATGTCTATATGTTATACAGAGTGATTATAAAAAAACTTTGCCAACATCTGCACTTCTAGCGTCCATTCTATTTAACCGATCAAGATGATATTTCAAATATAGTTCTTTTGAGATATGTGCTCGAGATTCTGTGAATGGCAACACAGTGGCCCTCGCGGTTACAGTTATAGTGACAGAAACTCGAAATTTTCGAATGGCAACGTCTACTTTTTACCATCGCAAAATGTTCAGCACATGCGAAAACCCTAAATAGCGTTGAAACGGTACCGATATGTCTAAAAACGGACGTGTTCTGCAAACACAAAAAAGAGTTCTGAAAACCGGCCAATAAAACACGATCTGGGCGCACGCAATAAATTTGCATGTGACAGAGTCAAGAAACCAATCACAGAACGCCGGTCGCCAGATATTCAGCGTAGGAAACCTATAAAATACCAAGCGGGTATGCGAAGTCGTCATTCGGGAACTCGCACATGCCGACAATATGAGTCTTCCTAGAAAAGTTCGCGGTGAATTGATCAAACTCTATTACCAAAATGGGATGAACGCTGCGGAAGCCTTGCGTGTGTATCGCCGCAATCATCGACAACGACGCGGCCCATGTACTCTGCAAGCTCTGCGTGATTTAGTGCGGAAATTCGAAGATACAGACTGCACCTGTGACAAACAGCGCTCCGGACGGCCAACTGTTTCTGAGGACGTTGTCATGGAAGTGCACCATACAGTGACTGCAGGACACACAGAAACCGCAAGAGGCATAGCGCGCGTGTTGGATATTCCGAACTCAACGGTCCGCAAGCTCTTGCGCTCGGTACTTCACATGCTTCCCTATCGGTTCCAGCGCGTCCAGATGTTCGAGCCGGGTGACCCACAACAGCGTCTGGACTTCGCAAATGCATTTTTGTTACGATATGATGCGGATAACGACTGGCCACTTCGCATACTATGGACGGACGAGGCGCATTTCACCTTAAATGGCAGCATTAACACAAAGAATTGTGTGCACTGGGGAGAGACGAATCCTCATGCTGTGGCGCCAGTACCATTATTTGACGCCAAAGTGACTGCGTGGTGCGGCATTACAGCTACATTTGTTCTGGGCCCGTTCTTCTTTGAGGAAACGACCCCGAGTGGTCCTGCAACATGTTCTGTAACGGGCCCTCGGTATGCAGCCATGCTGAAAAATTATGTCTTACCAGAGTTGCGTCGGCTGAATGCACTCAATGACATTGTTTGGATGCAAGATGGCGCACCTCCACATATAGCGAGGTCAGTTAAAAGGCTCCTGGATCAGCATTTTGGTGATCGCATCATCTCACGCTATTATCCTTTTCCGTGGCCTGCGCGATCCCCAGATCTGACGCCTATGGATTTCTGGTTTTGGAGCTATCTCAAATCCAGAGTTTATCTGTGCAATCCTCAAACATTGTCGGACTTAAAGGATTCTATACGGCGTGAGATTGGAAACATCCCTCGTGCCATGTTGCGTGCAGCGACATTGTCCACCGTCTCCCGCATGCAATGCGTAATAGCCTGTGATGGCACTCATGTGGAAAATGTTTGAAATTAATAAAGATTTTTTTCTCTATGTGTTCTCATCATTGAGCAGTGTCTTGTCTCTGTCGTATGCATTATTCCTCCGTGCGCCTTGAAGAACTGTTTGTATGTGTATAACACGTCGGTTTTCGGACATATCGGTACCGTATCAACGCTATTTAGGGTTTTCGCATGTGCTGAACATTTTGCGATGGTACAAAGTAGGCGTTGCCATTCGAAAATTTCGAGTTTCTGTCACTATAACTGTAACCGCGAGGGCCACTGTGTTGCCATTCACAGAATCTCGAGCGCATATCTCAAAAGAACTATATTTGAAGTATCATATTGATCGGTTAAATAGAATGGACGCTAGAAGTGCAGATGTTGGCAAAGTTTTTTTGTAATCACCCTGTATATCGATATGTTATACATATGTCTATATGTTATAATGTTATATGTTATACATACGATCTATATGTCTGTATGTTATAATAATAATATGTTATAATAATGTCTAATATATTATATATATTAGACATTATTATAACATATATGACATAATATTAGACATTATTATAATAATGTGTTATAATAATGTCTATATGTTATACATACGATCACTACACAAAAATAAAATTAGATGACGTTTTCTGACAAAGCAATGAATCTTACCATGCGTAATATGAAACATATATAAAAGAAATATATATTTACATTTTCAATTTATTTACACACCTAATATTCCTTATTAAAACTACTTTTATCTCCAATTCACATTTGTATTCATGGCCAAGAATTACTATGTATACTGCTTATAAGTAAAACTACAACCTGAATGTAAAATTCATTCGAATTCATATACATAGATACATATGTACGTTCGCAAACTTTAAGGCAAACTAAGTGGGAGAAAATAAATCAATTCTTATGTAATGAATAACAGCGTCCTTTATTGACTGTTTCATTGGCAAATTACACATTGATTGACTTAACTTTTTCCCTAAAAATTTTAGACAAGCCTTTTTAGTTTAGTCGCTTTACAAACACACGATTATATTTAACTTAAGTGTGACGTTGAATAAAGTTTGAGAGATCTATAGCTTTTCAAATTATATTTTGAGAGTACCTTTTATCTATGAGTGTTTCCCTAATGTAGTTTTAAAATGTATGTGCATATCTATTGGGTTAAATCAATTTTGATTCTAATTATCAGGAAGTTTGAAGAATATTTGCATAGCTAAGATAAATATTGTATTTTGGTACCCGTTTCTGATAACATATTAAACGTTTCGGATTAAAATCTTGTGAGTCGTATAATATTAAATGTCTTGTACATAAGTCTGAGTGACTGTAGTCTAATGGAGGTACAGTGTTTTTTGGAACATTTGGTCTTGGTTTGATCCCAAGAACAATTTAAATACGAGAGAGGTATGCTGATCTTTTCTGCCTGTACATCTGTCAGGATGAGTATTGGGATTTTATCTGGGTTTCCATCCTTGAAATACGTGAATACAGTGCACTATCTATGTACAGTAGACCGTATTATAGCTAGGCTCTCCCGAAAGGCAATTTACGAGGTAGATGCTAGAAGCCCTTATAGAGGCCTAAGGTCATTAATTAGGCTGTCACTACACACCAACTCCTACAATACTTAAAATATATTTTTATAATAACATATTTTTTATAAATATTATTACTTTTGATCTTTAAAAAAATCTGTAAGCTAAAATATATTTTTTAGATGAAAATAAAAACATACAAATAAATATTATTTAAATACAAATATTATTTGCTATTTTCATCTAATATGTAACAAGTGAATTGAATTTGTTGCAAATCAAAGAAATATTTCTACCAGAATTAGTTGGAAATATAATATTTAAAATATAATACACAATATGAATTGATTTTTCTTTCGTTACGACACATATTTATATTTTTTTATTCCCCTACATAATCATTATCATTAATTTATTACAAATATATTTATTTCATATATAAATATTTTTCTAATGACTGAAAACTTTGAAATTCTAATTAATTATTCCTATCTATATTACAGTCTGTATAAAATGATCCTATTTGTCATTTTATACCTATTGATATAATCAGCTATACAACAAAAATGAATACATAAGCTATTTCATGACTTTGTTTTAATTTTGTTTTTTAGAAACAAAGGAAAACTAAAATTTTGTATCATTAAACTGAAATTTGAATGCATGAAAATTTTGAATACTTTCACAGATATTCTAATAATTAACAGAAATGAAATCGACAAATTATGTACTTTAAAACCAAGAAATTACAAATTTTATTCATTTTTTTATTATGGTGAAACTATATTTGTGTTTGCTTTGATAACATTAAATGAAAGGAAAATAATATGATATCGCTTATCGATGCGAAAATTTATAAATTTAAATTTTACACTAAAATTATGTATGTGCAAATTTCTATTTGTAATACCTTTGAATATTTTGTAAAGCAGAAAAGTTAATGTAATAAATTATTTTTCTTAAGTGACCTATATTAAAAGCAAAAAAGTGTACCAAGGGTTTATATTTATGAGTATTTGAATAAGTGTCAAAATATTAATATTAAGCATTTAAAAAAATGAGAAAATTCGTGGTACAAGTTCATGTTCATAGTCATATTTCATTTTATAGATAAATAAAAATAGTAAAAAGTATATAAAATGATAAGATACTATATACATCAACGTGCTTGAAAGACCAGTAATTCATATATATTAGTTATTATGATATTATATTGTTGAAAAAGGTAGTCTTTATTATGTGATATTTAAGGATATTTCATTCAATATGAAACGAACTAACTAAGCTGGGCCTTTCACTTGATAAACAAAGAATAATGCTTATTCTTGATCTTTATTGGAATAATTTCAAATAAAGTAGAAAGTACACTAACATTGCTTTCTTACAGTGATTTAAGATTATGTGTTAAAACGCAGTAACAGTTCTTGAACTTCTGTAGTTATAGATTCTTTCATTTTCTTATAGAGTCTATCTTTTCTTTAGATTATCTTTTCTAGTTTTAGATTCTTACATTTTCTTCTCAAATTGTCGTAGAAACAGAATTATTTTATTCTTATGTTTTAATGAGTTGGTATGTTGTTTTTACTTTGAAATAGTTCAGATAGAGAGAGAGAATAATAGAGTTTTACGTTTACTGAACTAAAAGTAAATTCACTTTCATCAACTTGTTTCAGTCAGTTTTGCAAGTTGCGTTAATATCATCGTAAGAATACTGTTCATGGTGGCTGCCTCAGTTTCTCAGAGATCATCACTCGGGTCAATGACAGGATAGCCTTGAATATTGAATAAGAGACCGTGAACCAGCTCCCGTAAACCCTGGTGTTATGCGTTCCGTGCCTAGGGCTAATTGGCACCGCGGTATTGGTGTCTTAACGGAGCCTCTAGTTGCTTGGCAAACTTCTAGAGTAATTTGCCTTGCCCAGTATCTCAGGCAATGCTGGGTGGACTTATATTACCTGAGCTTATAAATTGTTATCTTGTGGCTGAAAAGACACAAGAGATAACAATCCTTTCTGCATCTACAGGTGATGCCTCTGAAGTTGACCTTGCTGAAAAAGACAAGTGAACTCAGAGGCTGTCTTGTAAAGGGGCAGTAATGAATCCTTCACTTGAGGTAGAAATGACCTCCAAACCATCTTCTGGTGAAAGTCAGGAAGCTATCCCTTGTATGACTGACTCTCTGACCAGATGGGACTATTTCAGCAAGACCCTATCTGCTGGAAATGTCATACGCAAGAGGAAACGGCAGAGCATATCATTTATGAATGCGAGGCTCTTGCCCTCCCTAGATTAACCTCTTTAGGCATCATCCATACTAGAGAGTTACACCTAGACTCCATTAAAGGGTTATCGGACTTTATTAATAAAGTGGGTAACCCGAGTGACTGGAACTAGGAAACATTGGGTTTGGAGTTAATGGTACAAAATGCTGATAAAAGCAGAGGTGCCCAATGACATACAAACCCAATTCTAAGAAGAAGAAGAAGATACTAACATTGCTTTCTTACAGTGATTTAAGATTATGTGTTAAAACGCAGTAACAGTTCTTGAACTTCTGTAGTTATAGATTCTTTCATTTTCTTATAGAGTCTATCTTTTCTTTAGATTATCTTTTCTTATAGATTAGTTTTAGATTCTTACATTTTCTTCTCAAATTGTCTTAGAAACAGAATTATTTTATTCTTATGTTTTAATGAGTTGGTATGTTGTTTTTACTTTGAAATAGTTCAGATAGAGAGAGAGAATAATAGAGTTTTACGTTTACTGAACTAAAAGTAAATTCACTTTCATCAACTTGTTTCAGTCAGTTTTTCAAGTTGCGTTAATATCATCGTAAGGATACTGTTCATGGTGGCTGCCTCAGTTTCTCAGAGATCACCACTCGGGTCAATGACAGGATAGCCTTGAATATTGAATAAGAGGCCGCGAACCAGCTCCCGCAAACCCTGGTGTTATGCGATCCATGCCTAGGGCTAATTGGCACCGCGGTATTGGTGTCTTAACGCAGCCTCTAGTTGCCTGGCAAACTTCTAGAGTAATTTGCCTTGCCCAGTATCTCAGGCAATGCTGGGTGGACTGATATTACCTGAGCTTATTGATTGTTATCTTGTGGCTGAAAAGACACAAGAAATAACAAACCTTTCTGCATTTGCAGGTGAAGCCTCTGTAGTAGACCTTGCTGAAAAAGACAAGTAAACTCAGAGGCAATCTTGTAAAGGGGCAGTAATGAATCCTTCACTTGAGGTAGAAATGACCTCCAAACCATCTTCTTCTGGTGAAAGTCAGGAAGCAATCCCTAGCATGACTGACTTTCTGACCAGATGGGACTGTTTCAGCAAGACCCTATCTGCTTGAAATGTCATACGCAAAAGGAAACGGCAGAGCATATCATTTATGAATGCAAGGCTCTTGCCCTCCCTAGATTAACTTCTTTAGGCATCATCCATAATAGAGAGTTACACTTAGACTCCATTAAAGGGTTATCGGACTTCATTAATAAATTGGTTGACCCGAGCAACTGGAACTAGGAAACATTGGGTTTGGAGTTAATGGTACAAAATGCTGATAAAAGCAGAGGTGCCCAATGACATACAAACCCAATTCGAAGAAAGAAGAAGATCACTCGAGTCAGGCAAGATATGTGTTCTTCCTGAAGGAGAGCCCACGTGCATGAATGGTATATGGAAAATCACCGTGTTGCTGTTCTCATCGGGGTTGGCAACAGGCGTGATCAGACAACTCTTGCGAGATTTTGAAGCGGACACCCTCTAGTACAACATCATGTGACGGGCTACAAAGTTTATCTTTTGTGTCTAAAATAAAATGCGATTCAAGCTGCTCTTGCCCACATTTTGGCCTGCATCGGTTTGAATAAAGGCCAGCTATTCTCGAGGCTGTGCTCCTTTGTTTGAAGGTGTTCGGGCTCATGGACCTGGTTTCATATTGCTGTCAACAAGGAGGGATAAGTCACAACCAGTTAATATCTAGTTAATAACCAGTTAATAATGTATTACTCACTCAAATTTGATTTCATTTGATGAGTTGTTGCACCAGGATATTTTTATGTACCAACTCTAGAGTTGATTCTACCAGTATTGCAAAAGCCGTCACGTCTTCATAGTTTAGAAGCAGGGACCAAGACGAAGACACCATAATACTTAACCTACCATCCACAGAGATATCATTTCATGGACGATTATTGCGGTTAAGAAATATTTAACGTGCTACAGCTACATTTGATGAGACGTTATACATTTTTTTAAATTTCGCAAATTTTATCTCGTGTGGTTTGGTAGTTCAATCGATACCTTCTTACACATTCGAAAATTTATCAAGCGAACGTGAGGTGATAAAAGTACCCTCCTTAATTTTCTTGTTATTTAAATCCTTTCTTTTTAGTCCTTTAATTAAAGTTAGATAGTATAAAAGTATATAATTTAATACAAGTGTGTCATTGTGTAACTCCTAGTGGGCGTAATCTACAGGTGACGGATCGAGGAATGGCTCCACTGGTTCTCTAGTGGGTGGTAGAAGGGGAATAAAATATGTTCTGCTGACCAACTGGTAGAAGTTCAACCTCTCCGAGGCAATGGTACTCATTTTTCCTTTCAGGGAAATCTCTATAAATATAAAATTGTACACATTGCCAAATGCGTGAAGTTGGCACTTGGAGGGATTTGACTTGACTTCAAATGGAAACGACACCAACCAATCAATATGTGCATCATATTAAGGCCAACAAATTAGCTCATAACAATTAACGCATAATATTTTTAATAAAACTCTTCTTTTTTATACTCAATAAATAAATTGTTATTTAGTAATCACTAAATAGGAAAAATATAAATCAGTGAAATTAAAAACGAATGGATTCATAATAAACAGAATACTTACCGAATACTGTCATAACTTGCTCTTTGGAGTCTTGTCCAGCCAAAGATGTTACCAGACACGTGTATTTTCCACTCAACTCTATCGATGGTTTTAATATCCTCAATGCTCTGTATTTAGAGTAAGGGTCTACAGTATTGACAGAGAAATTCAAGTCCAAACGGTTTTTCAAGACTCCTGACGTGTGCTTAAGGTTCAAGGCAGGAATCCACTGGTAAACTGGTTCAAAATTGTCTTCAAAAAACCATTTCACCACTAGCCTTAAGTCATTTTCATTATACACATAGTCACAATCAAGTACTACCGAGTCTATTGTTCCATTTCGAACCCAACGTGGCACAGAAAGTCGACGAATCTCCGCTGCTTCGGATTCTGGAACAGTAAAAATAACGTCTTATATATATATAAAAGATACTTTTTTATACCAATCAATAGTTTAAATTATAAATTACTAAATATTTCCAGAATTTTCAGAAGATTGCACTTGATGTAAAGAAAAATATTCCACATCGTGAATAGATTTTAATTTTCCAATTTAGGAAATTCCATCATTTTATTGACGGCTGAACAGTTGACATTTTTACTATACTGTATAATGAAGTATTACTAAAAACTCAAAATGAAAAAAAGGATCTATAATATGTATGAACATATTATTGCATCATATTATACTATAATATGTATAATATGATGCAATAATATGTTCTTCCAGATGGATAAAATCTTCCCTCTGGAAGAATATATTATTGCAAACCACGTTTTAAGACAAGTGGTTTGCAATAATATGTTCTTCCAGAGTGAAATAAATTTAGAAAGCAGAAATTCATAAAAATACTTGATTGCAATCTCAACATATTAAGTAAATAAGACAATTTTTTCTTTCTTCTTGTGAGCAAAGTTTCCTTAAAACTATAATATAAAGTAACTTTTTCTTTATTTAATTAATAATTCTTAGTTCAATCTTTTTTAAAGGGAATAGTATTATTTTCTTACGTTTCATAAACATATTACAATACTCATAAATCACCTTAGACGTTTTTATTATTCGCTATACATATTGCATCTTGTGACACATTTTATGCAATACTGCAATATTTTAACGATTGTTATTATTTCTCAATTCTATATCGCTGATTAATATTTTCATACAGTTTAATAAAACCCTCCATAATTAGAAATTCTGCATTTTTCGGATTATAATGCTGAATATTAGAAATATTTTTAAATCCTGGTGTTGTGTGCAAGTCTGCTTTCTACATGCATATCTGTAAGAGTATGTTCTTAGGGTTTTCTCCTTGAAACGCATCCTTAGGCCTACGACCCATGAATTGTTTCCAGGAAAGCAAAGGTGCGACTGGTCTTAAAATATTTTAAAATAGTCTATATTTATTAGATCACACACTATTTTGCGGAATCAAATAGATAGATAGTTTAATCTCCGATGAATTATGGTATAGCTGAACAAATATGCATAGCTAATCTTTACATTTATAAATGTTTCATCACTACTTTATAATGAATCAGTTATGACTTTCTTGTTTTGGTTTTATTTTATTTTTTTAAAATAAGTACATGCCGATATGGCAGATCAGTAGTTATTGCTCTGGCATTCCACTCAGCAGTTCGATAATTCGAGTCCCATCTCGGGGTAGGAAGTGTTAGCATCAAGCTGTATTATTACTTAAAAATGAGTGGCCACTAGAGGGCAGTGCTTAATATGTCATATTGAGAGAGTTGTACAAGCAATTGAGAGAAAGAGAGATTGTAAGAAGGAGCTCACTATGAAGGAGCTACCTTAAAGTAATCTGTAAATATTCTGTAAATAAACCTTTAAATATTAGTAAATTTATAAGAACTTCTTCCTTCCCCACCTAAGCTACTGACTCGTCATCTGACAAATAGAATGAACCCGATAACAGATGTTTGTTAAAGAATTAAAATCCACTGAATCATTTATATTAATAATGATTTAGAATGTTGTAGGTCCCGGTGTGATTAGAAACTCATGTAAAAAATTGACAGTTAAACGACAAACCAAAAGAATAAACATGATGTTCAATTGTATTTAATATAAAACTGCTTTTGTAGATTAATATTAAATCAATATTGAACCTAAAAACCTTATAATTGTCCTGAATTTTGTTCATATAAATTAGTAGCTTTGTTTAATTTTTGAGGGCACAGATTAATTCATTTGGAACAACAATTAACAGAGGAACACAATATTAACAAAACTGTTCTCACATGCAGAAACTATTTTCTGAGGTGGCAGCCGAATAGCTGGAGCTCTAATGTACCACGCTGTTGATCCAAGCAAAGTGACTTCGTGGCCGTGATAGCCTAGTGGTTAGAGCATCGACCTTTCATCCGTAAGGCTTGGGTTCAATTCTCAATGCCGCCAAAGACCCGAGTACATGCGATATACGTGCTGTGGTTAAATCTGTGGAATCAATATTCCTGTTCGGTGGTTCAACAGTTACCATGAGAATAATGGTCTGTAGAAAATTTCTTCCTTTTCCAGATCAAAGTCAAAATTGGGGGAGTGCATCCTCTGGTGGTCGCCATCTATCGGAGAAGTCTTAGAGCAAAGACGTACTTTCACTTTCATGGTACTCTGATTAAACGAAAGACGCATCTTCTGATTTAATTTTGCATAGCCATCGGGCTAACGAGGTTGGCGTGTTCAAGCGTCATAAGTAACAACAACAACAAGAATGCGTTCGATTGAACAGATCGTAGATTCGAGTCTCCCCTTGGGTTTCGATGTTTGTTAATAACACAGATTCATTTTAAATTATACGTCTCGGTCTTAACAGCTCTCGAGCTTAACTGGCAGCTAAATAGTTAGCTCTTGTATATAACAAACTGTTTTGTGTGTCTCTTCATGTATAGAGTACTTTCAGTTCAACAGTTCATGGGTTTGCTTGGACCCACCTTGACTTTGAATATTTTTAAATACTTCAGAATTCACTTTAAACTATAAGTAATGATCAAATTAGTCTTCGTGTAAGAAATGACAGTTAAACGACAAACTTAGAAACTATTTGTTTCTGGAGAAAACAAAAAATGGCGAGAAAAAACAATAAAAAATGTAACAATATAGAAGCAAAAAATTAGCAAGACATCATTTAAAGTCCTGTACATTGAAAAATATGCTAATTTTATTAGATTTTGAAATTATTGATGAATTACTAATGGAAAAAATCATAAATTGGGTAAAAGATTAACCATCCAAATAACACTCTAAAAAGAAGAGCTGTTCAGTAACAAATCCTAAAAAGCAAATTATTAACAAATTAAATCTGTGTAAGCAGAGACATGCCGTTTGCATTCATCATCCAGAATCAAATAATACTTTCATAAATAAATGCTGATAAAATTTGATAATAAAAATAAATCTTAAGCATACTCATAAAAATATATCTGAAATATTTAATATTTATCAAAAAGAGAAACTAATAAATATATTTTTCATACTCAACAAAATTAGTATGACAGTATAAATTTATTCCTATTTCTATTGTTTATCTTTAACCACAACCAAACCTCCATATTGATTTTATTTTAAATAGTTAGAGAATTTTTATGTTTAACACACGCCATGGCACACATTAACACATAGCATTAGCTCATAAAATCAATATGTTTCGACCATTCTTGTGCTTCTTGCCTAACATATAAAAGGACTTTCTAAATTCAATATTGAACTAGGCCCGCAAAATTTACTTTTTTTAAAAAAACAAACTTATATTTGATCTAATAGACAAACTGCAAGTTTTTTGTATGTACTTTACTGTGGGAAAAATCCAAAAGGAAGTAAAAGTTTTTTAAAGTGCATTTACTATTTTTTACCGTCAAATATGAAATAAATTCAATTCAAAGGAAAAACCGAGTGCATGCGAATAGTTGTATTGCTTTGTTTTTTTCAAACTAATTTACAATTTTCAATTCCAAGAAAAATTAAGATGTAAGAATCCTGCAAATAAAATTATCCTAGAAAATATTGTCTAATGAAACTAGTAGATATAAATAAAACTTCCTACTAATACAGATATTTTTAATATAAGCTAATAAACTGTATCAAAACACATTGAAAAAAAATGTCTAATTGGTTACAAAACTAATTTTCTTAGCTTTAAAAAATTGGACATATATTCCAAATGTTATTTAATATGGAAGAAAAAATTTAAATTTTTTAAAGCGCTGATTTCTACTTACACACAATTTTAATAGCATACACAAACACCCACCCACACACACACACACACACACACACACACACACACACACATATATATATATATATATATATATATATATATATATATATATATATATATATATATATATATATATATATATATATATATATATATATATATATATATATATATATATATATATATATATATATATATATATATATATATATATATATATATATATATATATATATATATATATATATATATATATATATATATATATATATATATATATTTATATATATATATATATATATATATATACATATATATATATATTTATATATATATACATATATATATATATATATATATATACATATATATATATATTTATATATATATACATATATATATATATATATATATATATATATATATATATATATATATATTTATATATATACATATATATATATATATATATATATATATATATATATATATATATATATATATATATACATATATATATATATATATATATATATATATATATATATATATATATATATATATATATATATATATATATATATATATATATATATATATATATATATATATATATATATATATATATATATATATATATATATATATATATATATATATATATATAGTGATATTTTTAAGTTTTGGTTTTTCACATTGAATTTTTTGAGTGAACTATAAAAAACTTTTCATAATAAAATAGTTGCACATTGCTGTATTAAATGCTTATAACAGCAACATAGCTATATGTTAGAAACTATAATATATAATCAAATGTGAAGAGAATAATTTATATTTATTTTTGTGAGTGTTGGGCTACTAGAACTTGCAGAAATAACATTAATATTTCGTAAGATGTGTTGGAAATTTTATTAAATGTAATATATAATATACATTTATCATCTATATATATATATATATATATATATATATATATATATATATATATATATATATATATATATATATATATATATATTCAGATATTAATGATGCATTCTGCCTAGCTCATTGAATTTACATGAATTCATTTAAAATATTTCCTATATTACGTAAAAGATTTCGTCGCTTATTTGTTTTAAGCAATATTTTCTGTTTGAAAAAGAAGTGTTTTGCCTTAGCAACAGTCATAAACATTATTAATGTTGTGTAAATAATTACTTTCAAACTAAGCAAATTATGTAACAATTTTCAGATTTTAATAAACAGTAAAAATGTTTGATTGAAGTGTTACACCTCTTTCAACAATGTATTATCTTTATTTAAAATTCCATTCCTCAGTGCACTGTTATATAAAGCTCATTGATGGATATATAATACATTGGGGTTCAGTTCAGCGGTTCGATTTCGATGACTTTATTTAACAGCATCTTGAAATCTCTCTCCACTGTAAATTATAAATCCTTGAATATGAAGAATTTACAAAAAGAAACTGTAGAAAAACAAAAATTTCCTCTTTTTCTGAGTAAACATAGTTTTTCTCACTTTTACATTTTTCGAGTTTTTAAGTTGTTGTTATTGTCGTGTGCCAGCCAGGCTGGCAATATGGGGTGCGCTGCTCCACTTTTCCAACTGAACCATATTTTGGTGTGGAGTCCGACTTCCTCAGTACACACATGCCATAGGGACCCGTTTATAGGGTAGGCAACCATTCACTCCACATTCATACAAGGAAAGGACATTGACAGGATAGATATAGAGAGAAAGTACATCTATGCCCGAACCGGGATTCGAACCCAGTATCCACAGTCAGATACGCTGACCACTAGACAAGTTGGGCGGCTAGTTTTTAAGTAAATTTAAAATAATAATTTAATAAATGTCTGTCCTCAGGCTGCAGCCAAAAATATTAGGAACTATGCACTGAGATAATTATGATGATAAAAAATTTATTTAAATATTATATTTATAATTTTAGTTAATGAATTACTTAACTTCATTTCGTATTTTAGACCTCATATAAGCTCATTCAACAAAAAATTAATTAGGCTAAAATAAAATCATAGAAAACATGATTTAAAATCATTTAATTATATCGATGCATTTCATAAACACCAGGATTCCGTATAATGTGTACATAAATTTTTAAGCAAGTATCGCACCCCGTTTAAGATACTCACTGAGGTTTTGACTGCTGAAATTCACCAAATTTCTTTGATACTGATTTTGTTCTTTTACCCTCTGTGTCAACATGTCCCAGGAATATTATATGATGTTCAAATGAAGTAACTTTTTTGTCCAATAGGGAAAAATAAAAAAAGCTTCAAGTGGTCTTAAAACCAGACACATTTTCTTCCATCTCGATATTTTCTGTTTTCGTCTTGAAAAAAATGGGTATTAGTAATATATTAATAATGCTAATGTTAACTGAAAAACAATATCTTACCTTCTATAATGTTAAAATAAACATGTTGGTTCGTATTAATGGTCAATTCAGCGAACTTGCCTCATCTCTAATGACAATAACTGAAGAATATTACAGAGCCACTTCCAACTTCAACTTAAACATATAACGATAAGGTGGAATTTTGTATTTTGTCATCAGCTCACTCGTCGTTATGAGTCATTTTAATAAAGACAAGAGTGCCATCTTCAGTCTTACATTCCGCTAGTCACTTACTGTCCCTGCTCGATGATTTCTATCCCATTGAAGATGAGCATTTTTAAGTTGAAGTGCATGCCATGGCTTACAAGGTACCCGTCTATAAATGTTCATTGCTCGCAATTCCATCCTATGTGATGAACTTTCTTTCAATGATTGCAGCGTTCCAGTCATTTTCAAAAACAATATTGATTTACAAGACATGGAATTCTTGTCTGATCCTTCTCAATCAGAATCTTTAACCGACCGCATTTTTACTGTCATGTTTATTGGCAACGTGTATTACACCCCAACATAAGTTGAATACAGTGTGTTGTGACATACAAACAGATCCATCAACTTCACCCAATATTGACCATGGTCGTGCTTAAATACTTTGTCAACTGTTTATATTTCATCCTGATTGGCAAACGTTTTCAACTGAAAGCAAAAATATTGCATTGAACACTATTGCTACTACTGCACTGATCACGTAGGACACTTTTGCGCTGATCACGTAGAACACTTTTGCACTGACCACGTAGAACACTACTTCTCCAATGACGTAGAACACTACTGCGGTGATCACGCAGAACACTATTGCACTGATCACGTAGAACAGTACTGCTCTGATATCGTAAAACACTACTGCGGTGATCACGCAGAACATTATTGCACTGATCACGTAGAGGCAGGACACACAGTGGTTGATCTCAAGACTCAATCATTGTAAGGATTCAATGAGTCATTTGTTTTTGCTTACTAGGATGACTAGTTTTTGTCAGATAAGCTTAATATTAAGCTTAATAATGTTAAAATTTCTTATGCATTCCGTGTCAATTTTTTCCATGATAGATTATTCATTTTTTTCTATGAAAAAACTAAATTAAGAATAGCTAAATTACTATATTAATTTTCTTTTGATTCCTTAAATGTGTGTATCTATGTGTAATTCAGATTTTAAATAAGTTGTTGTTATATAATGCTCGGCTACCAGGATTTCCATGATTCAGTACTAAGAGAAAGGTTAACATGATGGCACCTTATACAGTGAGGCACCCACTGGGTGGGCATTATGGTTCCGTAATTGGGTCTTCAATATTTAGAAGCAGGGACCGAGCAAAAGATGCTTCTTGGGGTATAAGGAAAAGTCTGGAGAGACTTTGCCTTTTACTCCAAGAGTCATCATTTCCAATGAAAACACTGCGGTCACCACTTATTTAATGTGTTCTAGCAGCCATTAGAGATAGATGATTGATTCGAACTCCTACCTTCCAATGAAGAGAACGAGCACTTTAACCTATAAAACCACCATGGTCCCGAAATATATCACTATGTTTATATATATGATAAATTTATATATATATATATATATATATATATATATATATATATATATATATATATATATATATATATATATATATATATATATATATATATATATATATATATATATATATATATATATATATATATATATATATATATATATATATATAATCTCACTGAAAGTACTAAACAGATAGCTATTATTAAACTATGATTATAAAAATAATTAAAAGTGTAATTTGCAATACACTAATGAAAACAGGTTTACCATACCATACATTCTATGCCCATTTGTAGATTCTAGGAACATAGTTAAAAAATAAATTTGTAAACTCCTCCAAAAAATGACAAATTTAATAAAATTAAAATTTTGCATGTAATTTACCACATATGGTATTGCTTACCGTTTTATTTATATCCGTGGATGGAGAGAATAAATTATTTACTTTCTTTGATACCATATACAAACATCATGAACAGAAGACTCTTTAAATAAATGTAGAAGTAATATAAATGTACAAAAAGCAATCAAAATATCGAATCACCAAAATATAATTCAAATGCATTTTCCTCTTAAGTTGTAGACCTAATCATAAAACTATTTATCTCAGCAGATAAATATGAAGTTCCTTATATTTGTGAAGTGAATTTGTGTGTGTTAAAAATTTTATGAAGATTTTTGTGCATTAATGCTTGAATTTTAAATTTTTAAGTATTTTGTATAGATTAAATTTCGAGTAATTTACAGCGTCAACTGGATCATTTCTAATTCCAGACTTACAGCCATTTTGATCAAAATTTTATAAACCTCTAAAATTTACATTTAACAGTACTGTCTAAATTTTATTTTAAACTGCGAAGCTTTTATAATAAAATATAATTTTTGTTGTGGAATCATTAAATCGAACACATTCTAACTCAGAAACTTCTGCTCTTTAATAAGTAGTAAATTCATTACAAAAGATTTAAAAATTCTATAAATTAACAGACCAGAAAGACAGTTACATAAGAAAATACCTTAGAAAAAATAGTTTTAGAACTAAAATTAGTTATACAAAATGAACATTACAGTTGAAACATTTATGAGAAATGAACCTTGACTATTTTTCATATTCTGAGTTCTGGCAGAAGAAATATTGAAACTTTCTTTTTTCTGCTTTCCGTCTGTCGCCTGAACGCTACTGAATTTGCTTAAACTTAGTTGCAGAATAAATTGTAAAAGTTTCGTAATCCACATCATTTTTCCATTTGTGTTTATCCTATTCGCCATTCGATGTGTTCGTAGAAAAAAGTTATGATTCATAACTGAAAAAATAATGGAAATTAGTGATTACCTTAAAATCATTAATATTTTTTAGATTGATCCCAACAATATTTGAGTTTTTAAAAACTGAGAAAGAATTTTAAAAAAATATTCAGGAATAATATAAAAATGCTTTGTTTCCTTGGGAAAAGACTATTACTGCAATGCAATGTATTATAGAAAATTTAATTGTAATATATTTATTTACGATTTTACAAAAGTATGTGAAGTGTATATTTTCAAAAGCTCAGATACAAAAAAAAATAATAAAGCCCCTCAAAAGGATCTCTTGGAATAAAGTATGCATTAAAAAAAATCAAAGAGCTTCATTCAAACATTAGTTTAAATCATTAACTAATGTCTCAATACATATGAATACATTCAAATCAACTTCATTATATTCAACTAAAATAATGAAACAGTATTAAATAAATTAATTCTTCTAATATATATCAAGTACACAATATTTTTACAAAGAAGGACAAAATTTCTTTTCAAATCAAGAACTTAATTGTAGTAGAGACTCGAAGATAAGTGCTCAAAATCTCTCTTTGCCAATAAAATTAAGAAAAAAACTCTTAGGCAAACAAAAGCTATTTAATCAGACTCTGATAACATTCCAGGAGAAATTTTTTGAAAATTTAAAAGAAAGAAAAAAGTATTTAGTTACAGATAAATTTCACAAAGTGTTTTGTATTCTGAAAATATTCCCTACCACACCGGTTGAGAAATTTATTTATTTTGAAAAATTCAATTTTTTATTTTATCAGATAATTTATATTCTTTATGCAAAATAAATTTTTAAATTACTCAGTTTAAATTTCAAATAAAGATTCTTAAAACAATTATTTGTATAATTATAACAACTATATTATATAATTATTATTACAATAAATATTATATAAATCAACTTGTTTTAAGAATTTCCAGTCTATCTTTAAAATCTCTACTTAAAGATAATTATAAAGAAAATGTGTTCAAAATATACATAAAACTCTTGATATAAATAAAATGAATGACCCAGTTTACATTTATGGTCTTGTACATAAAATGACATTCGTATTCATAAGGGTTTTAAAGGGTGGCTCTAACATTTATTGCCTGCATATAATATTAATATTCGTAGTAGTGTATCTAGCAGTTTTCAAAATAGCTAACGACAATATTTTGTCATTTTTATTATTCATCATAATTTGTATGATATTTTAACATTCAAAACCACAATAGCTAATATTATGCTAAATAAGTTAAATAATATACTACATAAAAATGTGGATTGCATTTACTTTTAATAATATCAAGTGAGACATAGTTTGTATTACACAAAAAAATTTAATGCAATAGATGTCAGTTTCATGTATCAGCAAAGACAAAATAAATATTATCGAAAACTTTTAAGAAAAATGTAATCCATCTGACGCAATTTCTGTCCTTTCAAATAATCATTTAAGAATTGCGTTTTAATAAAGAAAATAACTCATAGCTACAATTTTATTTTATTCAGAAAACTTCTCGGATAAAGTCATATTTTTAAAACCACAATTCTTAAACATTTTAAAGTTATTGGAACACTTTTTAATAAAATAAAGGAGAGGAATCCGAACACTTTCTGAGATGAAATATACGGATTCTACTTGTTATACAATACAAGCTCTAGAGAATGCACGTTTTGCATATCTGATACATTGATTTGTGTCTCTTACATGCACACACACACACATATATATATATATATATATATATATATATATATATATATATATATATCCCCATATGATATACGGTACTATATATATATATATATATATATATATTGCGCTATTTTATATCTCTCGTATAACACGTGTTTTCCTCCATATAACGCGTTTATTTCCTAGGTTACATTTCTGTACTGCGAAGTTTATGATTTCTACAGTTCACGGTCAATTTCGTGTACGTTTACACATTGTGTCAACTGTGTTCTCATAAAATTAAGTTAAATTATATTACTAACTTTTGCTTATTCTGCTAAAAGAAGATGTTGGTGAAATGTTATTTCACATAGCTCCTACAGTGATTAAACATCATATAAAACTGCTTTTGGAATTATTTGATTTATTTGAAATGAACTGTAACTTTTAATTTGTATAAGTTTATATTTAAAATGTTCTTAATTTGATTTCAATAAAACGTATATACATTTCATTCATAACACAGTTTTTACTTAAAAATCGATTTACACCCCCACTAATGAGAAAAAAAAAACTATATCAATATCAAAATTGTTTTATTCCACTGCTCCATTGTATTTTTCTATAAATACAATCTGTTTTACAATTCAAGAAATCTAATAAAGATATATACTTAAAATTTGATACATTGATTAGCAAAGTGTTTTGCATGCTTTTATAACTTTTATTTAAAAAAAACAATTTATAAAAATTAAATTTTAAAAAATATGAATTTTTAATTTCGAGTTTAATTTTAAATACCCATATTGAAATGTTGTGATTACAGTTTATTCTACTTATTGTTTTGCTATTATTTTTTTCCCAATGGCGGTCACACTTGGGTAACGAACCCTTTGCCACAACAAGGCCAGAAACTGCTACTCATTTGTCGTTACCCAGCGGGCACCTGTGAACCAAGTCACGGAGGCGAGTAGCGTTGCCCACGCCATACCACCACAAACCCGTTTATAGGGTGGGCCACATTCAGACAACAGCACAGAAGAAAGGACAGAGAAACACAGAGCGAACAGAGAAGGAAAGAAATATCCCTGTCCGAACCGGGATTCGAACCCGGGACCCACAGCTCAGGAGTCAGGAACGCTAACCACACAGCCATCGGTCGGCTGTTTTGTTATTATAAGAAAGTGAATTATGCCACGTGAAAAATATAATTCTTTAAACTAAAAAATTGAGTAATACAATTATTTTTTACTTCTAGTCTTATTCACAAATTTTGTTAACATAATTTACCTGCAAAATATTTAATATATAGGTTTTAGAAAAGTATTCAGTTTACTAGACAAAAATTATAATCCACAAATTCTTTTAAAATCAACTTCCAAAATTTTTTTAACTTTAAGAATCGTACAATTTGAAACAACTATGCCAACAAATTTCTGTAAGCTCCTGCCACTCTGGGGTATAATTAAATTAACAATCATACATTTTACACAAATCACATTTTCACAAGCGTATCTTTCACTCAAAATCCACCATAAATGAATTATTATTTATCGAAAATAAAAAACCTAATATTAGCTTGATAAACATCTTGATATGAAACGAATGAGATTTAAATTCACAATTAACAACAAAAAAGAACTTTCTGTTAAACGTGCACAATAAAAAAGGATGACATATTTTTAATGATAATATTTCTTATGACAAAAGCATAACATTTGACATTCCAACATTCAACCCTGTTTTTTAATTCTTATGTATTAAAATAAAAGACATATATTAGCTGGAAAAAATATCTTATTATGAAACAAACATGATTTAAATTTATTCTTAATAGCAAAAGAGCAACATTCTACATTCATAATAACAAAATGCTGTCATTTTATTCTTAATAACAAAAGGATTCCACATTTTGATATTCTTTTAACAAATTCCTACTTATTTTGTTTCAATATATAGCTAAATCAATTTTTCGTGTTAAGAAATCTAAATCAGCAATAGAAATATTAGGTTGGTGCGAATGAAATGTCGGATTCTTAAGTGATTGTATAAAACTGCATATCTTTCTTCAAAAGCTGTTTATTCAATCAAAGTATGCTCCATTCGCTTCAATACACTTCTCCCAACGAGATTTTAAAGCGTAGATGCCTATCTTAAAAACATTTTGGTCTTTCGAATTAATAAACTCTGATATCGAGTTTTTTAGACTGTCTTCATTTTCATAGTGTTTGCCCCTTAAAAACAGCTCTAAATGCTTGAAAAAATGAAAATCGGTCGGCGAGAGATCCGGTGAATAGGGTGGATGCTGCAATGATGAGCATACGTTTAACCGATCCAGCTTATTTCGCTCTGTCAGTGCGTGCGGTACCCACTTGTCCATCTTCTTAACCTTGCCAATCTCAGAAAGGTGTCTCAATATCGTTGTATGGTCAACTTTCATCCTGATAGCAAGTTCCCTCGTGGATACGGCTGGATCCGCTTCCACTAGAGCCTTCAGGTCATCATTCTTCACAGACGTTTTGGGTCTTCCGCGCGGCTCATTTTGCAGTGAAAAATCGCCAGTCCGAAATTTTTCGAACCAACGCTGCACTTTCCGATCGTTAACCGTATTCTCCCCAAACGCTTGGTTTATGTTGCGTGCAGCTTTTGCAGCACTATTACCAAGTTTGTACTCATATAAGAAAATGACGCGAATGTCGGCAGAATTCATATCGGCAATAAACTCAAAAGAAATAAAAAGGGAAGACCTTCGAGAAAACCTATTTTGCTGAAATGAGTCTCTGGCAATGGACAATACGAGTATGAGCGAGGTTATGCCAAATACAAAAGTATAACGAAAACAGGGAGGAAAACGTCCGCGTGTAAAGAGAATCCAACATTTCATACGCACCAACCTAATATAAATCAATTTATTCGTTGCTTTATATCTTATATTTTAATCAATTTAGTAACTGCTAAATCTATCTCAAATAAGGAACATTTCAGATGATTCCTATAATATAATGTGTTAATCTATTATATAAATCAGATTAAATGATGATTTCTATAAATGATTAAAGATTTCTATAATTAGTCAAATTATTTCATATTTTTAACCTTTGTGTAGATGAATAAGAAAGGAAGGAAATAAAACTGATTTCCCTCTCTATTCATTTCGAATTCTTAGGAATCTCAAGATGACTTTTGCCGTTGTTACTTTGCTGTTGACATTTGGACAAGTCAAGATCACTATGCCGTTGGCAATGCGATTTTAAGTCTATAGAGTGCGCCTTTCGTTTAACCAGAAGCACCACGAGGGTGAAAGTATGACTTTACTCTAAGCACATCCGATAGATGGCACCACCAGATGATTCAATCCCTCAGTTTTGACATTGATCTGGAAGAAGTGGAAATTTTCTACTGACCGTTACTTCCATGGTAACTGCTCAACGACCAGATGATTTTTGATTCCTACGACAGAATGGTTTATGAAAACTATAAATAAGAAAAAGTGAAGACTTATTTATTCAAGAATATTTTGTTTCAATACATATGTTAAATTTTTATTGTATTGTGAAAAAAAGCAAAATAAAATGAATAAAAATAAAACTAGCTCAAAGTCTAATTTTTAAACATTATTTTGAGAAATCAACAAGACAGCGTTTTTCATTAATGTGACTGTAAAATCAGATCACTTAATTAAATATGCTTGCTGATAAGCTATTTTCAGAAACAGCAGTATTGGTAAACCACGTTAACACAAATATAGTGCATGAGATAACAAATACCTCTGATTTCAACAATAAGTCATTAAATACCGGAATATTTAGGAAATAAAGTTGATCGAATCATTAATAAAAGCCATTCAACCGGTACCAGCTACACGAGGTCTTTTGTCACTTTGCGGTCCAAATGACGTTTATCTTCCTTGCTGATTTTTACGAATACAAATGAATGTATGCAAATGTGGCTTTAGCTGAAAATTATGGTGAATGATGCCTGCCCTTCTGTAATGAGATTTCGAACTGATAAGGTAAATCAAATGGAAAAGAATAGATAACAATCTTTTATCAAGTCAAAGATCGACTTCGGTAAAGTTAATTTCCAAAAATATCGATGGTTTGCGTGTGTAGCATTTCCCTGCAGAATATAAAAGGGAAAACACTCTTTTATTTTTCCATTATTTTAATCTGCTGCTAAAATAAAATTTCCCATCAGATGGTAAATATATTCTCTTAAATCCCCAATGAACCGTAAATAGTACTCTCATAATTAAAGAGTTATCGCTCAAAGATAATGACTAGGTATCGTACCATTAAAAATTCATAACTTGACAAAACTCACAATAGTTTAATACATATAATATTGAAATGTAGCATTAATAATAATTCATTAATTATAGTATTGATTGTACACCACTTTTAAAAGTAGCATATATTACAATAAGCAATTTTACATTTTAATATTGACTTTTATTTTTCGGTGAATAGACTATCCTCTTTTCCAAAGCAATAAACCAGAGCTTGGTATCTGTTAATTAGCGCCCTAACGTTTTTAATTATGTATTGAATTCCTTTAAAAAGTAATTAGAAACTTAATTAATTCAAGGAAAGCTGAAAATGACATTTTATTATTGTTTTGCTTAGAGAAATAATTACATCTAACTTTGGCATTATATATACTTTTAAATTCATGGAATAAACTATATCAATAATATTCCAAATTTCTATTTTGAAATTTAAATAAGTTTTATAATCTTGAGAAAGAAAAAAAGAATGAGAAACCTATTGAAATATCAAACTATCATTCAAAACAAATTCTACTATTGTAATTCAATTTATTTCATCTGTTTCCATTCTTTTTTCAGGATCATTTTGAATAATCATTTAAAACAGAATCATGGGCTACTATGTAAACAAAAGAGTCCTTTTTAATAATTCATCTTGCAATTTTCCTCCTCAAAAAGCGAAGAAATTTCATATTGCTTTCCTTACATATATTATCTCTTTCATAAAGAGACATAGCTAAACTTATTAGGAACAAACTTTCGTGGAATATAATGAAACTTTTCTCCAAGGAAAGAGGATTTAAATAAAATATTCCCCAACTATCAAATCAACTTTGTCTTTGTCTGCGGAAAAGGATATCCCTTAGGGTATTTCGCAATTCTTTCAAATCAGGAGATTCTTTACCTGATTGTTCTTTGTCGATTTCCATACACATCCATAGCCAGATACAAAGAGTTAATAAACATTGGTCTGTTCCTTTTCCAAAATGTCATCCTATACAGAAGAGACTTCTGAAGATTTATAATGATTCCAATCGCTTGTTCGTTGAGTTGTTATTGAGAATACACTAACCTCAAGATTGGAAGGTATGGCTTTTCGAAGAAGTAATATATCGTCTGCTTTTTAAAATTGCCAGATTCAGATAGTTTCTCCTCTAAACACTTATTTTAAGCGTTGTTCAAGGATGAAGTATGGTTATAAAAGGATAAGAATGTTTGCTGAATAATAATAAAGTAGGAAAATAATGCGTTTGATGATAAGAAACGCAATCAAACAAGCAAATCATGAGGGATTTAAAGTTTCTTTGATGCAAGCTGTTATAATTCGATGTAGCAGAAACGGATAAAATTTCAGTTATTATTCTAAGAGATTATTTATAAGCATTCTTGTTTCCAGTAAAGTATATTTTCAGTCAAAGCTGTTTTCATAATTAAATCTTTCTGTGGAAGTTTTACTAAAGCAGATTAGTTTTGGGCCATTTCTTTTGAGAATATCAAATATATGTTTTTAAAAACCTTCATACTCATTGGTATTAGTTTATGCTTAAAATAATCTCAAATTTTAAGGAACTTTTTAGTAAAGATTGAAAAAATGGTTCTTAAAACAAATATTAAAACTAAATATCTTAATTTCTTAAATAATCTTTTTTAAAAAAATCAGTCTTATAAAATTAAAGACCAAAATCAAACATTTTAAATTATTTTTAATTAAATTAATTGATATAACAAACAATTATAAAGATTCTACGGTGTTTATCTTCATTTAGCATTTATTTTAGTTAAATTTACTACCTCGAGAGTGTGTAAACATTTAATAAATCCTTACAAGCACAGAAAAACTAGGTTTGAAAATAATTGGAAACACAAATATACTAGTGCAATTAAAACGAATAGATTAGAAGTATACTTTTAAAACTATTTTTTACATATAAGTCAAACAAAATACTTACAATATTCATTGTTCTAAAAGCATTTGAGTTGCTAATGAATCACTTAGAGTCATCAATATTATTTCTCTTAACAATTTAAATAATTAGGAGTAGTTAAAAAGGAATATAAATAATAAACCATCAAATATAAACACATGATTTGTTAAAAGAATATGTGATAGCAGACTAATGAAATTCTGTAAAAATTCATTTTTCAAAAATATGTAAATAAATTTGACATGCGAAAGAAACAGAATATTGGATACACAGAATTTTTCTTGAAAATAAGGGAGACAGTATAAACTTCCTTCGTTAAAATCGAAAACTCCAAAAATATTGTAACATTAACTAAAATTAATTTTCTAGAACAGAATCTTAACGCTAAATTATTATAGTTAGAAACCAGATATGTTTGTTGTTAGATAAGTTTGAACATTTTTTAGAACAATTTTATATTTTGAGTGAGATATTTCTCATACAAACTACCATCATGTAACATTTTTAGCTAAACAAACCTGATACTTTTTGTAAGATAGCTTAGTTGTTTTTAATTACATCGTTTATTAATCTTAGTAAAGATATGATGAGAAATCTTATAAACGAAAGTATTTTTATAACAAATGATAAAAAAAAGTTTTTTCAAAAAAATTATTATTTGCCTGATTGGAAACGAGATAATCTTAATGTTAAAATTTCTTATTTAAAGAATAAGACAAAAATAATTAAAATTTGATATTCTCAGAAAAAAAGTAATATCACATTTTACCTAATTTCAGAAATTCCTAACATTTTATCTACAAAATGATAAGAGCTGAAATATTCATATATCACCATAAAAAACATCTTAATTATAATAAAAATAATAGCATTATTATAATAAACTAGTTGTGTTGTTGTCACTTATGACACTTGGACAAGTCAAGCTCGCTATGCGAATTTAAATTTAAATCAGTAACGTGCGTCTTTCGCTTAACCAGAACACCAAGAAGGTGAAAATACGACTTGTCACTAAGATTCCTCCGATAGATGGCACCACCAGTGGAGCCATTTCCTCAATTTGGACATTGATCTGGAGGGGGAGAAAATTTTCTCCAAACCATTACACCCATGGTTACTGCTCAACGATCGACCACAGGCTTTTCGATTCCACATATTTAACGAGCACGTATAAATTAGTTGTTATTTTAACAACGTGCTTAGCAAAATATTTTGATAAAAAATTTGCCTTTTTAAGCTTTTTTCATATAAATTCTATAGAAGCTTTTCTTTTTCTATATAGCGTATATTAAAAATACGTTCTATTTTACCATGATGGGATGCTGGAGTATCTGCATATTATTTAACTCTCCCTAAATCTGTAAATTGATTTGCAAATTTACTTGAGTACCAAAGGAGCTTGATATGTAAAAATGTTTAACATCTTCTGAAGACCATTTAATGTACTCTGAAAATCTCATGCATAGCTTTTGAAATTCTACAGAAGCTTTTCTTTTTCTATATAGCGTATATTAAAAATACGTTCTATTTTACCATGATGGGATGCTGGAGTATCTGCATATTATTTAACTCTCCCTGAATCTGTAAATTGATATGCAAATTTATTTGAGAACCAAAGGAGCTTGATATGTAAAAATTTTTAACATCTTCTGAAGACCATTTAATGTACTCTGAAAATCTCATGCATAGCTTTTGAAATTCTACAGAAGCTTTTCTTTTTCTATATAGCGTATATTAAAAATACGTTCTATTTTACCATGATGGGATGCTGGAGTATCTGCATATTATTTAACTCTCCCTGAATCTGTAAATTGATATGCAAATTTATTTGAGTACCAAAGGAGCTTGATATGTAAAAATTTTTAACATCTTCTGAAGACCATTTAATGTACTCTGAAAATCACATGCATAGCTTTTGAACAATGAAATTTCTATCAGTTATAAAGCTTTTCGAAATCCATCTTATATCATCAGATATAATCGAGGTTATATTTCTCACACAACTAATGAACAATTTTTGGTTTTTATCAAAGAAACTTCGTATGGAAGAACTTCAAACATTTTCTGAAGATATCATAATTCTGTTTTCATTTTCTATGGGTGCCATCTGAATGATGATATTTCCATCAGAAAAATACCTATTGGGATTTTCATGAAATATAATCAGTGCTATTTAAGAATGTTACAGGATCGTCGCAGGATATTTTTAAAATGTTAAAAGTAAACTTAAATTTAAATATCTATGCTTTCTGAAGTTTAAAAAAAATTAAATTCCTAAACTTTAAGAATATTTTAAAACATGAATTTTGTGAATATATTTAAATAAGTAAACTGCAGAAATTCCCTTCATAATTTTATTAATTTATATTTACTGAATTAGATTTATTTTATAAACATTTTACTTAATGGAATTAAAATTTAACTTCCCCAGGGTTTATTTTCACTTTAACTTAAGTACTCATGTTAATAAGAAAGACTACATCCCAGAACATCTTAGACAACTGACCTTGGAAAACCTAAGCCACATTCCTAACAATGCCATCAAAATCTTCACTGACGGTAGTAAAATTGATATTCTAGCAGGTAGTGGCATATATATTGAAACCCCTCACACCAATTTCACTCTTTCTCATCGTAATCCCAATCACTGCTCTGTCTTCAGAAGTGAATTGATTGCAATAGACCTGGGACTAGAAGCTATTCTTTCTGAAGAGGATTATGGTGACCTATGGATCTTGTCTGACAGCCGCAGTTCTCTCCACCATCTTAGTAATTGGCTTCTTGTAGGCGACAAGATCAGCAACTCTATCCTGCTTGAATTAAAACTCATTTCACTTAATCATGATGTTCACTTGCAATGGATACCTTCACATGTGAGTCTCCACGGGAATGAAATGGCCGATAATCTTGCTAAGGAGGGTTGCAGGATTTCAAATACTCCCTCTTCCACACTTACTTTTCTGGAGTTATACTCCCGGGAAAAATCAAAAATCTCGGAGGAGTGGAAAACACCCCCACCCATAATTGGTACAAGGGATCAAAACCGGGTTTGTCCATTGACCTCCCGTGTGACAGACGTACCCGGACTGTTCTCTCAAGACTTGCTAGCGGTCATATTAAGTGCCTCACTTTCAACGAGGGCAGGAAAACTTTCGTCACCTGCACCAAGTGCCAAAATCATCAGGCTTCTCCTGAGCATCTTTTGGATTGCATGGGTCTCTCTAGGGAGGATCTCTTTAGCAATCCTCTTTTAGTCTTCGACTTCCTTACAGTCAACGAACTCGTGGATCTAGTTTGACTCCGTCAGACATGGAGGATAAGCAACAACAACAACAACAAAATTTAACTTCTCTGAATTGACCTGAATTAGAGTATCAATTAACCTGATTTAGTGCTAAAATATAAAAATGCTAATATTTAGTGATTTGTATTTTCTATCCCAAAAAAATTATGGGTAAACAAATACTAAATTCAATTTTGTAAAGTAAGAAATGTTTCGTTATGCTGTTTTATATCGACAAGATTAATTTTAGTAAAAGCTTAAATCGTGCTTGCAGATTTAAACTAAGCATAAATTGGATGTTTCGTTTTGTTTTTTTTTTATTTTGATTTTCCTTCTGTTCTACTTTCAACGTGTTCAGTGTTTGAAGCAATATCGCTAAAGATTTGAAAATTAGAAAACTTATTATATATAGCAACAAGTAATTTTCATGATTTTGAAAACATTTAGAAACGAAAAAAATTATAATTGAGAAATACTTCTTCATTATTGTAAAACTCATGAATGAATTTTTTCTTATCCCTGAAGACACTCAGACATTCAATGGTGCACTTCGCCTTGTTTGCTGCCGCTCGAAGAATGCAATTGGATGGAAAACAGCAAATTCGTTGACAAGTCGAATTTACCATGCCGTCTCACAATACGATGTAACGTAAATAAAACGTTATCTGACGTCATGGATATTTTAAATCAATGTTAATTGTAATAAAGGGACGTAATTATGATCTCAACTGGAAAGAAAGCAATCACTTTATAGTAAAAAATTTGCATTTTTTATAGCAAGAAATTATAATAATTGCTATTACAAATAACAAATTATTTTTTTCTGCACTTTATTTCTGGAAAAAAGTATTAAGATTTATTTAATAATTATTTTTGTAACTAAAGCCTTAATTTTGAAAACATTTCCTATTAAAATAGTATTTATAATATTCAAAAATATAATTCATGTTATTTTTATTGTATAAATAATATAATATTAGACGTTATTAATTTTTAATTTATATCCATATACATTACTTACATATTACCCCATTGATCATTCCTGCTAACACAAATGTCGCCAAATGCTGCGATTTAGCTGAAAATGTGGCAGTTTAGAGGCTAAACTCTTATTTCTTGCTTTTAGTGCTACCAAGTTTTAGACTATGTTTAAAAAAAAAGTTGTAATGTTAGAATATGAATTAAAAAGAAAATTTCTAGTTACTTATATTTGGATATATATATATATATATATATATATATATATATATATATATATATATATATATATATATATATATATATATATATATACGCATGAAAGATTCAAGAACGAATATCCCTTAAAAGTTGCTAGCATTTGAATTAGCGCGCGATTCTAAATAAATATGAACTTTCTTTACCTGGTTAAATATAGCGTGTTTTTATTGAGAAATATTTCAGAAAATGAAATTATATATTTAATATTATTTTCTGCTTTCTCATAAGTAAGCGATCTATGAATACCAGTTTATTTTAAACAACTGAAATTTTCAATATTGGCATGTATTTGTGTAAAAAGGAAAACATATTCAAAGACCTATAAATATTAAATTGCAAAGCTATACCTATAAATATTAAAATTTAAGATTAAACATAATAAAAATAACTCGATTTTTTCCTAAATCTATACACAAAGCTTATTTAGTTATCTGAAGTAGTTATACAAATTTAAATAGGATATTACAATGATAGCAGAGATGTTTGTATATGAGTTATATATATGCCTTAAAAATAATACAAATGGACAATAGAAGCTATAAAAAAGAAATATTTATTTATTTTTAAATAACACATTCTGAAGAAATGTAGACTTTTTTCATGTGAAATTCTTTTCCTCTAGTCGTTTTAGAGTTTCGCTTTTTGATAAGATATGGAAAACAAATAAAATAAGTAAAGGTATTATAGTTTCTGCTATTCTTTCAATCAATTTTCGTTACATCTTTCATGAGCAGTAGAAACAAATTCATATTGGAGGATCAATTACTTATATAAACTTCTGCTAGAGCTGATTTACTATAAGTTATTAATGGAACATAATTTCTTTTCTACTTTAAATAATCCCATAATGAAAATTTTATAAGATTCAACTTAGTAATTTTTGTTTTTGTGGGCATCATCTGGTATATGTCATTGGCCTGATGTGTTGCAGGTTGTTAGAAGCTAAATAGTCTTATAAAGTATTTTTCATGAATCCATAGAAAATGTATATATATTTATGCTTGTTCATTAAAGTCTAATTGCTAATTACACTTCATTATTCCTTACGATTACAATTTTTGAATCATTTTTTAAATAATCTATATTTCTTTAAATCACATTATATAGGACTGATTTTGAAGTTAAAGATCATTGTTTTTATGTACAGATAAATTACATTTTCAAATATTCTTCAAACTGACATAAGAGTTTCAGTTAATTTTGAAATGTTTAGCCATTAATTTTTATTACTACAGCATTTAAGATATTCATTATAATGCTAAAGAGCAAATTCAAGTTTTTATAGTATTTGTAATTTTGAATTTATAAAGATCCATTTTATATAGTATCACATCGTACATTTAAGAGCTACAAAAATTGATAAAAATAAAATTAAAAGAAAAATATTCTTGTTTTAATAAATTACTCCTGTTTGAAGAACAGCAATTTACATGGTTCGGAAAACATAAATACAAGTATCGCGTAAATTAGAAAAAACTGATGGGAGAAAAAAATAATCGCACCAGGTATAAGTATGATATATCCTCCCAAAAGATTTGACGCCAAATCTAGCATCCTTTATTTTTCATTATAGTGTTGCCAATTTGAGTTTTTGCTCATTTTCAGGTTATTTTTTTGTTGCCAGGTTTAATTTTTTCTCGTGTTTTTCATCATTTTTGCGTCATACACATAGTTTCTTTAAGTGGCAACAGCATTTGAAATTTTGTTCAGGCTTTCAATTGGGCGGACTTTGGGAAATTTCCAGTTTGAAAAACATGCATTCAGCTTGGTGACGAAAAACGTCGCAAAGGTCACCAATTGGGAGGGGATATATCCATCCTACTGTTTCCTCTCGCCAATATATTTTTATGTATATCGCCAATAAATGTATACCATAATTTTGTTACTCACCCACAAGTTTATATCTTATTTTTTAAAATGGATACGCTCGAAGTTTTCCAGCTGTCATGCATTCTAACAAAATAAATCCAGAAAATCCCGAATAAGAGAAGAGAAGACCCCTACATGTCATTTATAAGATCCACAGAAAGCACCTTTCGCTGCATGAGAGCTTTTTCACAAAAGTGATTAAGATTTTTGTTGTGTAGAAACAAAAAATTTTACATTAATTAATTATGAGATATTTAAAATGGTCGCACTGGTCCTTTGTATTTTCATGTTTCAAATTTTTTCTCTATTTGTTACCATGGCATTGTTATGATATATAATAAATTATCCAATCGAATAGGTTAAATTTATCTGGTCGAAGTAATCCTGAAATCAAAAGTTAACTGGTTAATGATTATAACTATTGTATCTGATTGAAGCCTCGTCTTTCATTATAAGCGTAAAATTAGATATAACTGCATAGTAAATTCTTTAACAATTTTTACATATTTATAAATGAAAACCATTTTAAAAAAACAGAATTTAATCGCTTTAATTTGTTTGTTTTTCAGTTAAAAAATTGAAACATGTAGTATTTTTTCTTTTACACATAAACTTACGTAAGTATAATCTTAAAATGCATTGTAAATGGTATTTGTTTTTATTACCCTATTTCCAATGGCCAAATAGCATCAATATTATTTTGCTTCATCTAGATCTAATCAGATCGTTGATAAGATCAGCATTTCATCAGCTAATTTCAATTAAAATGTTAAAAAATTCTTCGCAGGTTATCTGCCCACCAATGATAGAATTAATAACATAACATAATTACATAACATAACATTACATAACCTCATTTTGCATATAAAAGAAAATTTTAGTGCTTCACTATATATATTGAAGGATTTCCCTGATTATTATTTTACTATAAAAATTCCAGTTTAAAATCCACTTAAAATAAAGCCTCGAATAATAATGGAATAATAATGGCCTCGAGTGACTCTCCATTCCAACGTAAAATAGATTGCCACTTTACTGAAACCAATGAATTCGATTCTAGAATGAATGTAATTTTTTCATCTCGCCTTCAATAAAAGTAAAGTTATTCAAACTTTAAAATATAGAAGTAAGTCTGAAAATAAATATTTTATGCTAAAAATAATTTGAAATATATTATTTTTTATAGGAAACAATTAGACAATAGTTTTTCCAATCTCGATTGAAGCAAACAGTTCTTTTTAAAAAATATTGAATGTATTTAATTCTTTAATTATGAAGAATAAACTTTATAAATTCAGGTTATATGATTTTAAAAATGCAGTTACATAACAACTTTAATTTAAAATGATATAAGCAAAGAAGTTGCACTATTTATTTATTACATGATATGCAAACATTTAGCACTGAAAAATTTCATAATCAAAAAATTTATTTTATATACCTGAATATGATCCAGAATTTGTAGTTTTAATTCTACTTTTACTATTTTCACAAAACTTGTTAAATTTTAAGGGCAAAACATTTTATTAAAACTCAAGGAACAAAAAATTATTTTTGAATCATCGGTATAAAGTCTGAAAATAAATCTCATCAGAATATTTAATGTTCCTAGGCACGATGTCAAGTACCTAAAAAATTCCCCATTTTCTTCACTTTGCATACACCTGAAACTGCATAATATTTCAAAGCTTTTACAAAGTCCTTTCTAGCACCAATTGTGTAATGACTTTTAAAGGACTTTCCACAAATAGTGAGCCGCATATACATGCAACAAGAGATTAAACCCAAGAAACTTTAAAATACTTTATATCGACAGATAAGTTGTTACTTATGACATTCGGGCATGCCAAGCTCGCTATGTCATTGGTTTGCGAATTTAAGTCTAAAATTAAGTAGGGTGCGTCTTTTGTTTAACCAGAGCAACGAGAAGGTGAAAGTATGACTTTGCTCTAAGCTTCTCTGATAGATGGCATCACTAGAGAATCTGAAATAATTTTAAATTAAGATAATTTTGTTCTCTATAAAATAATTATAAGTATAAATAACTCATGCAGAAAAAATAAAATACTTATATTAATAAATTAAGTATGTTTTTAAAATTAACTTTTTTTAAACATTATATTTAGATTAAAATGTAAGAAATATTAACCTCAGAAAACTAAAATATAATTGCAAGATTCTTTATAGAAATGTGATATTTCACACAATCTCTGAGTCTTTGTTTTAAATTAATATAATGAAAACTGTATCTAAGCTTATATTTAAAACATCATTCTAAATTCATCTGTGTACCAATATTATTCTAATAATATGTTCTTTCTAACAAAAATATCTATTAAACAGCAGCAAAATAATTCGTTACTCAAAATATTATCAGAATATTCTTTCAAATACATTTCAAACACTTGAAATAATATTGTTATAGTTTTTTTAAGTCATTGAATTCTTCTTTATAATAAATAAAACTCATATTTTGTATCAATTGGCAATATGGAAGTTTGAGAGGAAAAATTTACGTTTTCATTTATGCACTTATTTTAGATTTTAGTTTCTAAAGGAAATGTGTATAAAATAAAGACTGATTATTCAAAATATTCTCAGTATATTTTTTCATATACATTTTAAGGCACTTGAAATTATTTTGTTATAAATTTTTCAAGTCATAAAATTTCATTTCATTATAAATAATAAAATTAGCACTTAGTAGCAATCGCCAAATGGAAGTTTGATAGTTTTATTTATGTATTTATTTTAGTTATTTACTTTCTAAAAGAAAGGTAAATAAAAAAACAAGAAAAATAATTCATTACTCAAAATATTCATAGCACGATTATTCATATACATTTTTAATAACTTGAAATAATGTTGTTATAAATTTTTCAAGTCATAGAAATTCTTCTTCTTTATAAATAACAAAATTAGTATTAATTGCAATTGGAAAGCAGATGTTTGTTTGAAAAGTAAAATTTACGTTTTTATTTATCCATATTTATTTTAGTTATTTCTTTTCCTAACAAATTTAAGAAAATATCAAAAAAATTCATTACAGAATATTCCCTTCAATTAAAAGATTATTTATATACCTTTTCAAGCATCTTAAATAATATTATTAAAAATGTTTTAAGTCATAGAATTATCTTTCGTTATAAGTATTAAAGTCAATACCAGCATTTATTAACAATCGGTAAACTCGCTTCAGTTCTATTAATCAGAACACATGCTTGAGAAATAAACAGCATCTACTTACTATTTAAATAGCAGAACCAAATGAGTATAACCATCCTTAAAATAATGCAAAACAAACTTAAGTTATTTCCTCTTTGTCTCATCTTTTCTGGAATGATGTTCACCATCTCTGATGTGAAGATCGAGACATGACGATTGATAACTCAAACAGTCTTTAAAACGGAAAATAAAGTTCTTCGCCACTACGCTTCAGAACTCACATGGCAGACAGCCAGTCACATGGTCGTGAGTTTATCCCGATCCCGAATTCAGGAAGAGACACGAAACTGTCTCCTCAGGAGTATGTCTGGAGAAACATGTGGTTTTGAAACGGACGGGAACTAAGAGTTGAGTGTGAAATTAGCACCAGCGCCGCCCTACAAAATCGATCACACCGTTGATCGCTTACTTAAATTGTTAGCTATATGTAAATTATCTCTTCTTTAGGATTTTTTTCTTGTCCTAGTTAAATTTTCTTAGCTGCACGTGAGGCTCGGTACACACTTCATTTTATTTACGATTTATATTTAACTTAAATATTCTGTTTGGTGGAGATAAATACTTTTTTATTTGTACAATATACGTAAACGAAACTTCGAAAGGCTTATTTTTTAATTGTTAAGATTCATCTTCAATTCTTTTTTTATTTAAGTTAAACTAAATAAAAAATTAACAAATTATTCAATAATTGTTATAATAATTTATAGAAATCTTTAGAAAAACGTGGCCAGTAATTTTGAATAAACTGTATGGGACTTAAATGCTAGTTTAAGGACTTATATTTAATACAAGTTAACAATTAATTAGAATATGTAAATAATTATGTAAAAAGTTACAGCCAAAATTCAAAAAGATTATAGGTAAGCAGTTTTTAGATAGAAATGAAAGTATTTGGCAATAACAATGTTATCACAATAAAATAACAATTTTTATAAGACTAGCGCCATTAGTTACATGTTAAAGTTGTAAGCAATGGTTTCAACCATATTAAAAATTTTGGATTTACTTTTAACAATTAATTTAAACTCTCCCGTAGATAAGTAATATAACAACCCTTTTAAGAACGAAAAGTCATAGGTTCAATACAAACAACTATTATAGAACTGAATATGAGTATAATGTTTTTATATAGATATAAGAATGAGTCCTTATGATTTTTCAGAATTTCTTCTCTTTCTGTAAGTGAATACGATCCACTGTTTATGAAAAGTTCTCTTAGATTATATTATGGAAGTTAAGTTGCTGGATGTCAATTAATGTGTTGTTTCATAGGACTTCATTGGAGATATACTTTTTTATGTCATAAATATCATAATATATTATATTTCAGATCAATGTCAAAATTGAGGTAATGGATCCTCTGGTGGTGTCATCTATTGGAAAGTTTGAAGAGCAAAGTCGTACTTTAACCTTCGTGGTGCTCTGATTAAACGAAATACGCACCCTACTGGCTTAAATTCGCATAACCAAGGCATAGCGAGCTTGGCTTGTCCAAATATCTTAAATAACATCTACAGTATCAATCCAAGTGTATATAACAGCTCAAGTATCACAGAAGAATTATATATAAGAGAAATAACCATTTAAAGTAATAACCAGAACAAAATAACATGAAAACAGAAGTAAAAGTGCAGAATTTATCAAGGAAAAGAGATTGCAGTTTTTAAAAGGAGCTCATGAAAGTTATGGCATTCCAGTATAATTTGCTTATCTGATTCCGTTTTTGAGACTCTTTATCTAATTTTGAGCATACAAGATGTTCCGCATTCATATTTCCCGAATGACAAAGTTGGGATAAACTAGATGAAAGGGAGTCAATTTTATTTAGATGTTGTGCAAAGTAGTCATGGTGTGTTTGCACTCTGAAATTTGTCTCTGCCTCTTTACGGGATTTATGACAAAACTTTTTCAAAGTGTTAGCACAGAATTTGCCTGTTGAATTTGCCACCAATTTAGATTTAAAAGTTTTAATTAATTTTCTGAAAGTATGCCATTTATATAATTCTAGAGGAAATTGTTTGCAGTCTTGTGGCTCAAGGGTTCATCTCTTGGTTAGAGAATTTGCTACTTTGTTTTCCCATCGATACTCATATGTAATTTTTTTGAAATCAAAATGTTTTCAATTAATGTTGTTGCAACAGATGAAGACAGTTAGACTATATGGAAAGAAAAATATTGGGTAAAATTTTACATGCCAAATAATCGAAACATGAAAAGATACAAAAAAATATTTCAACAAGCTTCAATAATAACAATTGTAATCGTTGAACTTTATTAGATTTGTTCAAACTAAAGCTTTCTTTCATTATAAGATCAGCTATTAGTAAATCATATTTATGCTACATAATATACAATTTGCTTGCGATTAAGAGGATAATTCTCTAATAATTAAGTACTCCTAATTCTAAAACTTAACTGTATTTTGCCAAGTTTGAAACTTTTTAATTTTTCTCTTTAACTAGCAAAACACCTGCAATTATTCTCTCTTCTAATAAAAAGTAGTAATTTATTACTTATACAAAAAAACTGACAAAACACAGTTTTCTATTCTTGAGATTTGCACAGCTTTAATAAAATGTTAAATTATAATAGTAAGTAAGATAATATATATGCGACCCAACTAACTAACTCCCTATCAGCCAATTTTAGACCATAGCCTCCCAAAGAATTTTTTTCCAAAGAAATATGATTCGTACCTTAATTTTCCAATATGTTATTTTAAAATTCTTGAAAAAATTTTTAACCTCTTCGAGTTATATATTTCTGTGGCCTTCCTGCTTAAAAAAAGACCAAAACTTTATAAAATTTATATGCTAGAACAAAGTATGATGATTCTGTAACATGTCATACAATCAGTCCTTTGGCTGACGTATTGTTGTGTGATCTTATTGACAATCTTAAACATTAATTTGTGAAAAGATAAACTAACTTTATTCATCCTGGAACCAGGGGGTACGCGTACATTCCTGGGGCTTGAGCAAGCCACCAGGTGCGTCGGCTGGTGGTGGATTGCCAAATGTCCTGTAGGAATGACAGGATAGCCTTGAATATTGAATAAGAGGCCGCGAACCAGCTCCCGCAAACTCTGGTGTTATGCGATCCGTGCCTAGGGCTAATTGGCACCGCGGTATTGGTGTCTTAACGGAGCCTCTAGTTGCCTGGCAAACTTCTAGAGTAATTTGCCTTGCCCAGTAACTCAGGCAATGCTGGGTGGACTGATATTACCTGAGCTTATTAATTGTTATCTTGTGGCTGAAAAGACACAAGAAATAACAAACCTTTCTGCATTTTCAGGTGAAGCCTCTGTAGTAGATCTTGCTGAAAAAGACAAGGGAACTCAGAGGCAATCTTGTAAAGGGGCAGTAATGAATCCTTCACTTGAGGTAGAAATGACCTCCAAACCATCTTCTGGTGAAAGTCAGGAAGCTATCTCTAGCATGACTGACTTTCTGGCCAGATGGGACTGTTTTAGCAAGACCCTATCTGCTTGAAATGTCATACGCAAGAGGAAACGGCAGAGCATATCATTTATGAATGCAAGGCTCTTGCCCTCCCTAGATTAACTTCTTTAGGCATCATCCATACTAGAGAGTTACACCTAGACTCCATTAAAGGGTTATCGGACTTAATTAATAAAGTGGTTGACCCGAGCAACTGGAACTAGGAAACATTGGGTTTGGAGTTAATGGTACAAAATGCTGATAAAAGCAGAGGTGCCCAATGACATACAAACCCAATTCGAAGAAGAAGAAGAACTTTATTCATCATTATTTCAAAAAATTATGTAGAAACTCCACAATATTTTTACACATATTTAAAACAATTGCTTTGAATCAAGCAACATTCATAAGAATTCAGGTTTCATCACAAGACTTGTGTTTTATCATACAACTCATAAGCTCTCAATCTAATATAATTGCCCCTGGCATCGCAAACAAGGAGTGCATTCTTGTCTTCAAATGAGTTATTTCATGTGAATCCGGAAACCTTTCTGATTTTATTTTTAATACGGTTTTCATAATCTAAACACTATTACTTTTTTCCTTTTGTTTAGCCAAACCATGCGAGAACACAAATCTAGGACCACTGTCCTAAGTATTTCTAGAAGTATAGGTATTTGCATAAAATTCATACATTAAAGCATTCAGTTATGGCTAATAGATAATTATGCAGTGCATAATCTATAATTTTATGGAATTCAAAAGAATAGACCAAAACATATATTCAGGAACATAAGATTAATAAACAGGATATCAGTAAATGTCTAAACATACAAAAAGAACGGAAATTAATTTCTCAAAGTGTTACAATTCCTTTCACGTATATGAAATCAGACTTTTATGCAAATTTTCTTCTAATTTTTAATTATATCAGTCCTTTTCTACCTGCTTTTAACTTTCTTGTAGCACAATGCTTTTAATAAATTGTAAATTAAAATAACCCCTAGCTAAGTCCGATTTTTTTACAACCCTATAAAAATCGCCAATTTTAATTCCCACACTATCCTCACACACAAATCTTAAAGTTTTTTCTAGACTATCACTTCTATAACTATTTAAAAATTTTGCGTATTACTACTTTACCTTAAAAAACTTAATTTTTCAGTTTCAATTCTAAAGATAAGAATTAATTATATCTATTTTTGTAAATATCATTATCTTATAGTGGAAAGTAAAATATTTCAAAATATGGAGAGAAATTCTTGTGCAATGTAATTCACACAATAGGAAGAAGAAAATGAAAAAAAGCTATTAATTGTTTAAAATACATATTCTTTGAACATTGTTTTGTAAATAGTTTGTGTGTTAAAAGTTTATTTTAAATACCATTTCTCTAACTTTGAATTATTAAAACATTCTGCGTTTAATTTAAAAACCTTCAACTTCTTAATTACATCTTTTATCCCCATAAAAAAAATAAAAAATACGCATAACAAATTCATAGTTTGTTACTTCAAAACTTATTTCATAAATTCTGTCTGTATCTTCTGAATCTTTTCTGTTAGTAGTGGAATTTTTAGTACATTTGAATGGTTCTTTATTAATTAATAGGTTTATGTTAACATCATTTTCCAAATTCATTTTATACAAAATAAAATACAAAATTCTTAAGTTTTATAATTTGTTTATAAGTTTAAAATTATACTTTGCTATTTCTAGCTCTTAAAATTTTATAATTATATTTGTTAAAATTTGCAAAATGAACAAACCCTCACTTTTAACAGGCAATCTTTTTATTTTTTACTTCTTAATATTCTTATTTCAACTTTCATTTAAGCAATCGTATTAATTTTTATTTTATACAAAGCAATTTAATTTATTAATTTCATATAATAAATCGCGCTCAGTGATCAATTTATTTTTTATTTTATTTGTTATTCCACGAAGCAACATTTTTGGTGAGAGTTTGAAAATAGCGTAATATTAGGTTGGTGCGTATGAAATGTCGGATTCTTAAGTGATTGTATAAAACTGCATATCTTTCTTCAAAAGCTGTTTATTCAATCAAAGTATGCTCCATTCGCTTCAATACACTTCTCCCAACGAGATTTTAAAGCGTAGATGCCTGTCTTAAAAAAATTTTGGTCTTTAGAATTAATAAACTCTGATATCGAGTTTTTTAGACTGTCTTCATTTTCATAGTGTTTGCCCCTTAAAAACAGCTCTAAATGCTTGAAAAAATGAAAATCGGTCGGCGAGAGATCCGGTGAATAGGGTGGATGCTGCAATGATGAGCATACGTTTAACCGATCCAGCTTATTTCGCTCTGTCAGTGCGTGCGGTACCCACTTGTCCATCTTCTTAACCTTGCCAATCTCAGAAAGGTGTCTCAATATCGTTGTATGGTCAACTTTCATCCTGATAGCAAGTTCCCTCGTGGATACGGCTGGATCCGCTTCCACTAGAGCCTTCAGGTCATCATTCTTCACAGACGTTTTGGGTCTTCCGCGCGGCTCATTTTGCAGTGAAAAATCGCCAGTCCGAAATTTTTCGAACCAACGCTGCACTTTCCGATCGTTAACCGTATTCTCCCCAAACGCTTGGTTTATGTTGCGTGCAGCTTTTGCAGCACTATTACCAAGTTTGTACTCATATAAGAAAATGACGCGAATGTCGGCAGAATTCATATCGGCAATAAACTCAAAGGAAATAAAAAAGGGAAGACCTTCGAGAAAACCTATTTTGCTGAAATGAGTCTCTGGCAATGGACAATACGAATATGAATGAGGTTATGCCAAATACAAAAGTATAACGAAAACAGGGAGGAAAACGTCCGCATGTAAAGAGAATCCGACATTTCATACGCACCAACCTAATAGTTTAAAATAAATAAAAAGTTTAAATCATCTTTTGTATAAACAATTGTCTTCATTTGATTTCGTACAAATTTAAAAGAAAAAACAGTTTTTTAAAAGAATTTAACATTAAAATTATTTAATTAAATACCTTAAAGCTAAATAACCTGATTTGTAAATACTTATAATGTATTATATATATAAAAAATTATTTTACGCATAGTATTTGTACAAATATATTGCTAAATTATAATCCACATATTTAATGATAACAAGATATATTTTATGTTTATGCTAAAAATGTTTTCATTTTAAAAATATATTTGAAATGTTACTTTACTCTACGTAAATAGATACGAAAAATATATCAGGTACAGGTGCCGAATAATCCATGATTGCAAATTCTGAATTTTTTGGCGATGAAGCAATGTTGCCAAGATGACGTAATACTAGGGTTACCAAAATAGATTTTTTGCATAATTCGTATAGATCTCCATATGTATGACGTAATAAAAATGAGATTGCCAGATATATAAGAAAATCCGCCAAAAAATCGCCAATCTCAGAATTTGGCATCATGGATTATACGGCACCTGTGCCCTATATTATTCAAGTGAGATTGATTTCTAAGTGTTTTTCAATGCATTCTCATATAATATAAATTTTAGGAAATCTTAATATAAGCACTTAATTGTTGTAATATATTATTTTCTGGTCTCAAAAAGTTGTATTCAAAAGCAAGAAATTCAATTTACTCAAATAATTTAGCAGATATCGATTAATGTGACAATTAATATCGGATAATTTAGCAATGTAAATTTATTATCATTTATTTTACTACAGAATTATGTGTCGAAATAGATGATTATTTCCATTAAAATAATAAATGAATTTTTTACTATGTCTTTATAAGACATAACTGCATAGAATGCATTAAAATTTATAATAATCCTTCTTTAAAAATTTAACTTTATCCCCATACTTTGCGAAAACAAAGTTAATGGCATTCATATTTTATTAGAGATAAATCGAAACTTTTACGTATAATAAAGTTTTTAGATACGAAAATGGCTATAATGGATTTCATATCGCTAATTCCTATACTCCTTTTTATGCTTTAGTTACTTATACATTATCCGAAAATATTCATTATAACTAAGAAAACTTGAAATTTCCTTACCCTTTTAAATTCTTTTTCTTAGTAAACTATTTAATTTTATGAAAATCTGATGATATCTTATTGTTAAAAAATATGTTTAATTTTTTAAAAAAAAAACATACTTGAACGTAAATTTCAGGCTTCATCTCAAACTTAAGAGCCATTTGTAGGTTTTTTTCTTTACTTCAAACACCTTATAAGAAGGCGAAGGATTTTGAGATTAAAAAACCGTTAACGAAGGATCTCTTTAAATATTTATATGATCGTCTTTTGCTTCTAACTCTCAGATGATTCCAAAGAAAAAAATATTGCGATATTTTTTTTCTCTTTTAATTAGGTAGTCAAAGAGATAAGCTGCTTAAAGATATAATGTAATTTTTTTCCGAGTACCTATCTGCGCTCCGGAAAATTTTGATATAATACAAATACCATAGCAACACGATTCGTTTTAAGGAAATCTCTTAACTTGAAATGAAAAAGCAGCTTATTTATATAAAATAGATAATACTAATAAATATTCAAAAAAAATGTGAAGGGAGTTGATACCTTTTCTTTGTATAAAACATGCAAGAGTTAATACAATTTTTTTCAATATTAATTTATAATCGATAGATATTATATATACATTGTAATTACTTATTGCATAAATAAAAGGATAATTAAAAAAATATTGCAATTAAATTTGATAAATAACTTTTTTAATTTCATTTTAAAAATAAGCTTCAACATTATCATATTAAAAATTTTATCAAGTCCGAGAATTGCTCATATAATAAATGATTTCCTTGTAACTTTTGTTATTTTTTAAAAAAACTTTTAACGCAAAATAAATCTGTTGAGAAAATAATTAAACAATTATGAATAATATTCATAAGAAATAAATAATGTACTTAATATACAACTATGAGTAGAGGAAAACAAAGCTTATTAGTTTTAAACTATGATCAAATAAAAATATTTTAAAATTGTAAGGTTTTTAAAGGATTTCGATAAAGTTTTCTAAAGAAGTTCAGACCAAACATGGTTCAAACAACCGTATGCAAAACATTTGATTGAAAAATGGTTTATATCATAATGACCTTCTGTATAATCTAAAATATTAACTTCACAACATTCTAAACATAAGGTTTTTATGCAAGAATGATAAAGCAATATAATTATCACAATAAAATGAGTTTGCAGTATTCTAACTATAAAATTTTTATGCAAGAGTTAATAAAACAAGATAGCTCTACATTAAAATATGTATATAGAATAACTTAATAGTTCAAAAAATTGCTTTTATAGATGTATTTTCAAAGAAAATTCTAAAAAATTAATAAAACGAAAAGAAGCCTGTTGGCTTAGTGGTAGAGCTTCGCACTCCTAAGGCTCAGGTCAGAGGTTCGATCGTCGGGATGGGCAAGGTCGCTTCAGCCTTTCAAAAATTCAATGGGTTTATAAACTGAACATCAAGCATGCTTGGGTACTAAACAATGGGAGTTTTAGGTAACATAACATGAATTAAAGACCGACCCGCCCTAGGGCACACGGTCTTTGAAGTCAATTGCGAGTAGCAATCCCGCCAAGTACGAGTGGCACATGTGCGGCAAGCGTCGCAACACGAAGCCACCCCTGCCAGAGCAACGATATCGGAGCGCTAGAGGACGGAGATGTGGCTCCCTGGATGGATCCGAAAACTCTCGGGATGCGGCCAAATCAGCCTAGAGACCAATACTTGCTGGGCATTGCACCCAGCCCGGCAACCACCACCCCGCGGTCCATCAAGACTCTCTCCAACGGAAGAAAGGCGGTTTGCCTTTATTAATAATTAACAACTATTTACAAAATAAACACCATCATTTATAGTGCTAAACTATAATAGTAATTACAACAAAATGACAAGCAGCTTTAACATAACAATACAATGACAAATTACTTTAATTATAACAATTATAACAACTCAGAGATTAGAGTCTAACTTAAACATACAATTTAGTTGGTTAACATAGTACTTAGTTAGTATTGTGTAGGAGTGTCTATTAGGTTTAAATAGAACTATTTTCTAAACTATCCTGTAACAACTTATTAATAATCTGTTCTATTGCCAGTTTAAAGTTCTTATTATAGATAAGTTTGCTTATATTCAGATTCATGTAATTTGGTGGATAGAGTTTATTTCTTATTTCGCTGAAATGACTACATGTGTACACTATATGATTTGTGTCTTGAATAAGCCCGTCATACCTACAGGTTGCCGGCTTTCCATGAAATCTGTTTTGGTAAACGCCCATCACTCCATGCTCAGTTATAATTTGATTGATATAAAAATTTGATATTATTCTTTTAGTTGAGACTATTGGAAAAATTTGGTGAACTCTTCTGGCCTTTACAGATTGGTCCCAGTATTGTTGCCAGTAGTTTGGAGTTTTAGGTAAAGCTGACCATCTAACAGCAATATGAACCAGGGGCCTTCAGTCAGATAAAAAGATATGAGCAATTTATGACTTAGTCCACACATTGGCTGTCCTGCCTCTTATTTAGTTTTTTAAAAGAAAATGTGTAACCAAAAAGAGGAGTAATAATTAATATTGAGATTTTCATAATGTCCTTCCATCCATACTGATTTAGAAAATTCTTGTTGGTCATTAAGGATACTATTGTAAAATTTTTCGATTTGTATTCTTATGTCATTATTTTTGTAAAAGTTTTTTTTTGTTGTTTTTTATTCTCTCAACGTTTATTCTAGTTATGTCTAGTTCTAAATTTTGCCGACCACATAGCATATAGGTTAACTTTTGGTTTCATATAACTGTAACATCTGAATTCAAATCATAACGGAAAATAAACGTACAGATTCATCATACATTTTATCTCAACTCTAAAAATAGCTTTGCAGGTTTCTCTCAAATATTAAATTTCTCGCCAATCAAACGAGCACTTATTGAACCCCAGTTTATGCAAATACACTAATTACTATTCAAGAACTTCTTGAATGAATAAAACTAGACAACAACTTCTAGTCAAAACCAAATTTTTTCCCTAATTTAATTTCTCATTCTTTCGGAAGGCTTCCAGTTCTGAAAAATAGGAATATATTTATTTTATAAATATTGGCTGTATCGTTAAAACAGAAAATCCTGTTTGATTTAAGCCAGACATAAGGTAGTAGTTTTTGACTGGAAAACAATAACTTTTTTATATTCCACACACAAGTATATGAAAAAAAATTCTTGCTGTAAACACAACCTAAAGAATCAAGAAGTTTATTCAGTATTTCTATTAAATTTTGAAATTCTTATAGAAATTTTATGATATATATTTCGTATAGAACATTTTTTTATAATATTTCATAACACTTATAAAAATTTCTTTAAAATCCTAAAACAAATTTCACAATTCTTATGTATAGAAATATGAAATTTCTTATAACTTTTATAAAATAATTAATATACAAATTGTATTGGAAATAAATATCTGTTAATTCCAAGAATGTTCAAATGATTGTGTTTTTTCCTTTTTGAAGGAATATGCCATTTTAAATACATATTTTTGGTCTGAACTTCATTAATTAAAATCCAGCTTCTACTTAATAATGAAAGACTTTTTGCATTTAAATTTATCAAGGTGTGTGCCTTTTAAAAAAAGATAGTTTTCCGAGATAAAGATTCCAAGAAAGATAGTTTTCCAAGTATTCTCCCTTGCGATGCATGAATGCGGAATCTATTTAAATAATATGAATATTATGAATTATTTTTCACGGGAAATCAGTGTGTAAAAGATGATCAAATGAATCACAATATTTTTCTTAGTTTGGCTACATAATGCCCCATATTAGTTTTGCTGTTGGAATATATCTGTGGGGATAACGATTAAGGAAATAGCCAATAGAAATCAATAAAAAAATTACATATCGATATACTAATTTATTTTGATATAAAATTATTCCATTTTAAATTTTTAACTTTTATCAAATAAATTGAGTGATAAATTTTCTTATTTTATTGGCTGATAACTCATTTTGTATAAAATAAATAACCACATTTACAATATAAAAAATAATATATTATAACCAAAAAATTTTTTAAAGCAAATATGTTTGCATAGAACTAACTAAAAAATAAATTACATCAAATTTTTTTAAGAAATATATAGCTCTAATTGCTAGAATAAGGTCTATTTTTCTCTTAAAGTAAAAATATATTCAACACGAACTTTTTACTTGTAATTTCTTTACTTCTACTTCATTATCTAATTCGTTTTTACATATTATTCTCATAAAAACAATCCATCTTTTTTTTACTTTCTTCTATAAACTATTTTGTTGTAAAACACTTGACGAGAGTATTTCAATAATGCTTTGATAAACTAATGATACTTTATAATTTCAATGTTATAACTGCCCAGCACTTTCCTTTCTTACCTTAAATCTGCCGAGTTCTTTCCTTTCTTACCTTATATCTGCCGAGTTCTTTCCTTTCTTACCTTATATCTGCCGAGTTCTTTCCTTTCTTACCTGATATCTGCCGAGTTCTTTCCTTTCTTACCTTAAATCTGCCGAGTTCTTTCCTTTCTTACCTGATATCTGCCGAGTTCTTTCCTTTCTTACCTTATATCTGCCGAGTTCTTTCCTTTCTTACCTTAAATCTGCCGAGTTCTTTCCTTTCTTACCTGATATCTGCCGAGTTCTTTCCTTTCTTACCTGATATCTGCCGAGTTCTTTCCTTTCTTACCTGATATCTGCCGAGTTCTTTCCTTTCTTACCTTATATCTGCCGAGTTCTTTCCTTTCTTACCTTAAATCTGCCGAGTTCTTTCCTTTCTTACCTGATATCTGCCGAGTTCTTTCCTTTCTTACCTTATATCTGCCGAGTTCTTTCCTTTCTTACCTTAAATCTGCCGAGTTCTTTCCTTTCTTACCTTATATCTGCCGAGTTCTTTCCTTTCTTACCTTATATCTGCCAAGGTCTTTCTTTTCTTACCTGATATCTGCCGAGTTCTTTCCTTTCTTACCTTATATCTGCCGAGCTCTTTCCTTTCTTACCTTATATCTGCCAAGGTCTTTCCTTTTCTTACCTGATATCTGCCGAGTTCTTTCCTTTCTTACCTTATATCTGCCGAGTTCTTTCCTTTCTTACCTGATATCTGCCGAGTTCTTTCCTTTCTTACCTTATATCTGCCAAGGTCTTTCCTTTCTTACCTTATTTTCAGTTATTTCAATTGAAATATTAAACATTTGCTATTTATTTTTTCACACATATTGTAATGTTTATATAATGTTTACACACATATAATGTTTGATGTTTATATTTTCAATTAGAATATCAAACGTTTTCTCAATAAAAAATTAGTTTTCTCTCCTTGCATTTCAAATTTACTATATAGTTATTTCTCTTTTGAAAATTTTCTCCATAAATTATGTACAATTTCGTTGATCAAGATCTGTTTTTCGAATCACGAGAACACAAAATATCACCCTCATATATGATAGCGAAAAATAAAGAACGCAAAACTAAAAATGAAACATTATAAAAATTTTGATTTTGTTTTCATGATAAACCTTTTGTTGTTTAAAGCTTAAATTTATTAAAGAAAATTCTATCTAAAAGATGTATACATTTTATGAATTTTATATCCGCAAAAGACATATCAGTCAAAATTTTTATAGTAAAAAAATTAAGGAAAGATATGCAAACATTGATAAACAAACATTAAAAAACTTCTAAGACTCTTATAAATAATATCTAATTGAAAATGCAACACTTTATTAATTTTATTCCTGCAAAAAACATATCAGTCCAGTATTTTATGGTAGAAATTGAAACAAAAGCTATTCAAACATTAAGAAACAAGCATAAAAAAACTGCTAAGACGCTCATAAATAAAAACATTTAACTAAAAAAATGTCAACTGTCTATTGATTTTATTCTTGCAAAAGAAATATTAGTCTACAATTTTATAGTAAAAAAATGAAGCAAAAGATATGCAAACATTGAGAAACAAGCATAAAAAAGCTGCTATGATGATCATAAATTGAAATATCACCATAGTTAAATCAAAATAAATTTTTTGGTACCTGTCTGTGAATCAATAACAATTATTTCACCAAAGCCCATCAAAAGATCATTCTTAGAAATGGAGAAAAATTTCTTTTGTATGTAGTTAAAAATATACTTATTATTCAAAGTATCACCTGTAATGTTTCGTAGCAGCCATCTTGAGTTCCTAGAAACTTTTAAATATATTCCCGCCTAATCAAATAACTTTCTGGTTAAAAACTAATCTTTTCGAAGAGTTTGATTTTAATGTGAACCTAGCGATGTCTCAAATGTCATTATATAAGCTCTTTGTTTAGACCAGAAAGGGTAAAGAGACACATTATAGACACACTTAAAAAATCGTAAAATAAGTCATTAATCTTCACTAATGTGTTTTCATTTGATGATTTACCAAATGAAATACATTTATCAAATCATTTAAAAAATAGTGACTCTAGTTCTTTGAAAAATAGCAGCATTTTTATTCTCTATTTCCAAATTAAAAGAATTACACTTCAGTAAAATAAAAATATATTTTCTTCCTTTTTTACAGTCATTATTTTGTAATTTTTTAATTGCAAGTTTAAAGCCTAGTCTTTTAATTTTTGAATTCACCTTTTTACATTTTTAAAAGTAATGAGAAGGAAATAATTTAAAACCAGTGTTATACCGAAAGAGATATTTTATTTTATTTACTGTTAATTTTTTTATATTATAAGTCATTCAGATAAAAACTTACTAATAAAATATTGACAATTTTCCACCATTGCATTTCTTATAATATTATATTAGATGAAAATGTTTTAATTTATTAATATTGACGTTTATGGAATATTTTAATTAATACATAAAAAATTATTGCATTTCATATTTTCCTTCTTCAAAATGACTGATCTAAATTTCAATAAAATTTGATCCAACAAAATGCAAATTAATCCTTTCAGCATTTGTATTTTTTTCTCAGAACTTATGACAGCAATTAATTTAGTTTAAATATTTTACGTTTATTTATTTGAATATTTAATTGTAAAACTTTCTTTGCAATGCTATTTATTAAAAAAATATTACTTTCCTTCTTTTTTCAAAAAATTATTTATGCAGGGGTAACTTAATCATAAGAGAATTTGAAGCATATATAACTTTCTTTAAATCCTCAAAGCGCTAAAAAGGTAAGTAAAAGCTTAACTTGAGAACAGATTTCTGAAATTTTACAGCTAATTTCATTTGTTTGACCAATTAAAATTATACCTATTCATATTCCTCTAAGAATTTCCATTATTTATTCATTATTCATGTTACATTTTTTGGAAATACCCAAGTTGCTCAAAGGAAGATTAATAATAATGAATTCATCCATTCAAAACAAAATGTATTCTTATTTTAATGAATGAGACGTACAAGAAACAAAAAACAATTATTTATGTATTTAAAAACAATAATTAAACTGAAAACTGAAATTTACATTCCCTTAAAACTCAATAACTCATTCTCTGAGAATTTAATTTCATGGTGGAATTCGATTCTATATAAGCCCCCTGTAAACATGCTAAAATTATTGAAGGCTATTATTGAAGTTTTCTTATGATTTTCGCTCACAATCACGGCATTTTTTACAATCTTTAATCTCCAAACCTGACAAATCATGGCATCTAGACTTTTAACTCCATTTAGCACATTTTTTCTATGGACAAGACAATAACAATAATTATAGTATTAACTTTTTTCTTCCTATCAAGTGAATCTGACATCAAAGACCCAGTCCGAAATCAAATCCAGGTAGAAATATATTGATGGTAATCTCAGTAATAATCTCTTACCTAATCCGTTTTAAGAATTGTTTTATTACAGAATTGCATAATTTCAATTCTAAAACGTCATTAATTGCTTATTGAACTTCTGTAATGCAACCTTAATGTACTTGATAGATTTCATGTAATAAAATACTAAAATTTTGAATCAGAAAGTATATTGATCCCTATTTAATGGCGCAAATGTCAATGATTTTAAGTCAAGTGCAAACGAAGCAATGGATACCAATATGTTTAACGAATTGGATCTACTGTGATATGGTTTGTGATATCACTGAGCAAACAGTTTGCTTGTCGTTATGTACAATAGTGAAATAAGGTGGATGTGATCGGTCCCGTCAGTTCGCTGTTCCCTCCTGTATCCAGTGATTACAGTTTCGTATCATAGTTGATTGGCATCGTCCACACCGATTTCTCTAAAGAATAATCCGCAATCCATTAAGGTTATCATTCTTCTTCGGCCGAACTCAGAAATTTGTTCAAAAGATGCTCAACGTCTTCAAGAGACATAATTAAACATTTTACCCTAAAATAGCAGGATAAAATTATTTTAAATCGACAATCTCTTCTCCATTTATACAGCAGGTGGCACTGCTGTCACCCGTGATGTACAGCAATGCTAATGATTTATATATCACATCGCCGCACACGTATGATGTAAATTTCACATGATTTACATGCTCTCTTCATATTATAGCATTTTTAGTGGCAAACAGTGGACTATGTACATAAAAAACAGTTAAAATGAAAATTAATTAATGTTGGGAGAGATTTTAACAAGAATCTTATGAATCCTGATTAAATACATTGTTTATTATATTACTTTTATTTAAGAATATCATGTTACACTTCTGATGGCTGATGACAGAAAACTTGATACGATTTTGTAATTACTTAACATTAAGTAAAGCTGTTTATTATTAATTAATTGCATTAAACTGCATAATGTTATTTAGTTTAACATTAATAAGAGTTTTAGTACTAAATTAAGTATATATATATATATATATATATATATATATATATATATATATATATATATATATATATATATATATATATATATATATATATATATATATATATATATATATATATATATATATATATATATATATATATATATATATATATATATACATATATATATATATATATATATATATATATATATATATATATATATACATATATATATATATATATATATATATATATATATATATATATATATATATATATATATATATATATATATATATATATATATATATATATATATATATATATATATATATATATATATGTATATATGTATATATATATATATATATTCTTAGTTATTCAAACTCTTTGTTATATGTTTAACATTCTTGATTAAAAGTGCCAAATTTCAGAATGTAGTGCTAAATCATATACCTAATCCGATCATTAACCGCGACTATAAATAATCAAGCTGTTGGCAATTGATTTTGAATTCCGGCCAAATGATGAATCCAAAATACGAGGTACCATTTACTTTGATACATTTTATACCTTATAAACAAAGATAAAATGTTCCCAGTGAATATCAATTCATTGTCTGATTGGAATTAATGTCATTAACTTTCAGTTAGGAAAATGGCACTTCAGTTGCAGTGTTGTAAAAAGTGTAACACTGGTAAATAAATATTAATTTGACTGAAATGAATTTCTTAAGTTATTATAGACTTAGTGATTTGAGTGATTATGTGACCGAATATGCGATATGTGACTGAATAGCAAATATATATCCGTGACGAACTTTGCTTAAAACTTATTTTGGTCACATAAATGAAATTACTCTTGTTATTTATCGTTTGTAGATGACAATGATTTTTAAAAAAATTTGATTATTTTAATGAAAATAAAAATATCAGCTTAAGTTGCATCTACACATTTTTTGTTTCACTGCATATAATTAAATGGTAAAATAACCAATACATTTAAAACAATTATTTTTGAGTAATTTTAAAAGAGACAGTTCACATACATACACACAGATTTAGAGTAAATTAGTTTCCTTTTGTCTTCGAAAAATAAAGAAAAAAAATTTACTGCAAATTTTTTTTACTTCTCATTGTCAGAAGTGGTATTTCAAAATGAAGTTTAATTTCAAGTAATCATTAACTAATATTGCATTTCCTTTCAAATATAAAATAAGAAATTTGAGAGGAAGCTCTTTAAGAAATCTGAATCATCAACGGCAAATAAAACAAAGCATAAATTAAATGACAGAAATTGGTTTTTCTAAAAGAATAGAACAATAAATTTTCTTTTAAAAAAATTATTAGTTTTTAAAAAAAATTATTTTTGAAAAATATATTTCAAAAGTATGCTGTCATGAACAGGAGAAAATTAAATTATAATATAACCTAATATGGGTAAATTTTAATATTTTTGAATTCAATTCTATGGCCTCCAAAAGTTTATACGAGCTCAGAATAAATAATATTCCTTTTTATATAACTCCGAATAATATTAAAAACTTTATTCGAAGACAAAACTTGAAAACTTTTGAACTAAAAGAAAAACAATTCTGTGTTTTTGTCTTATTTTATATATTTCTACTGTGAATGTGCTTAAATTCCTTATATTTCGGCTACGAGCCAACTTATTATGTTTTATCATTCCATACAATATTTTATTTGTTTATATAGAAGCTAAAAAGGGTGAAACTTATATTAAATGCGTAATGTTTTTACCATAATTTAAAAAATTAAAACTTTGAAAATGATGACGTCTACATGGTAGATGACGTCATTCCATGAGATCGGATGCGCTAAAAAGCCCTGCCAATAGCTGAGTGGTTAGCATTGCAGATTCCTAGGGTGTTGGTAGCCGGTTCGAGTCCTGATTCGGGCATGGATGTTTCTTTCTCTTTGTGTTTCTTTGGCCTTCCTTCTAGGGTGATGAATGAATATGGCCCACCCTATAAACGAGTTTGTGATGGAGTGACGTGGGTAATGCTACTGGCATCCAGAACTTGGTTCACAGGCGTGGGTAACGATAAATAAGTTACAGTTTCCGACTTTGTTGTGGCAAAAGGTTAACCCAGTGCTCACCATTTTCTTAAAAGATATCCTAAAAATAAAAATAATTTTCCTAGTTATTTGATTTTCAGTAATTCACATTTTGATAGTTACCATTAGCGAGAATAAATAAAACTGAAACTTAGAGATAAAATGCACATTCTTATCATCTTTATTAAACGTAGCAACACAACGTAGACAACAAACGACAATAACATACCATTTAATAGACTAAATCATTTTGATTTTCTTTGGATAAGTTAGTACCAAATCTAAAATTTAGTAACACAGTACATGATGTACAATTATTTTATCACCACTTACATGGTATTATACTGCATTGTTTTTCGTTTGATGTAATGAAAACTATTTAATTTTAATGTTCAAAAAGAGATGTTTGATTTATATAAATTCATATTATATTCTTTGTTTATTTTACTATTGTTTTCATTAGCCTATTTGGTTAAAACTTTCCATAGATTATATTATTATTTTAATAATCATTTTTAATAATATCTGGTTTTAATAAAAGATCTGGTTTCAAATGAATTTCACTAATTTTAACATTTTTGAGAAACTTTTACCAATTTACCTATATCTAATTAAAGCACTGTTTAAAATTTGTTTTCATAAAAAAAACATTGTTTATCTATGTCATCTATGTTACATTTAAAATTTGTTTTCATGAAACTTGGTTTAATGATCATTTATTTGTTTTCATGAAAACAAACCAATAATCATTAAACCAAGTTAATCTCACTGAAAAATTAATTTAAGAATAATTAAAGTCAATGTGAAATTCAAAATTTACATAAAATAATTTTACTAACAATAAATTATTTAATAGAATTTATACAAAATAAATAATAAATATCAAGCAAGAATGTTAAATTGTATAAAAAAATTAATCAGGGAAATGAACTCAAATTCCACGTAAAAAGTTATATTTTTTGTAATATATTTCGAAGAAATAACGTTATATTTGCATGGAATATGGAATGTAATAAATGAAGAAAAAATTTATTCATAATCATGATTTCATTAAGAATAGTTTAATAAATGCTGTCATAAGTTCTGAGAAAAAAATGCAAATACTGGAAGGTTTAATTTGCATTTTGTTGGATCAAAATTTATTGAAATTTAGATCAGTCATTTTGAAGAAGGAAAATATGAAATACAATAATTTTTTATGTATTAATTAAAATATTCCATAAATGTCAATATTAATAAATTAAAACATTTTCATCTAATATAAAATAATAAGAAATGCAATTTTTCATCGAAATGTCACATTTTTTGTAGCCTGGTTGGTAAGACGTTAATTCTCGTTATCGGAAGGTAGTGAGTTTGAATCCCGACGCAATCGAAGATCCATCGTATTCGCTAATGGTGGCTAGAACATATTAAATATGTTGCGATCGCAATGTCCTCCATGTGAAATGATACCTTTGTGAGTGGTAGGCCATGTCTGGGGATCTCCTGCATAGTCCTAGCTTTTAAGCTATTAAGATCCATTGTCTTGGCTACGACTGCACACCTACTGGCTGCCCCAATATATAAGGTGCTATTTCTTCCACCCCTTGTTGTGCTGAAAGGTCGAGATCCTAGTAGCCGAACATAAATACAACAACTTTTCACATTCTAATAGAATATTATCTTATACATTAATATGCAACAGAATATATTCTGTTATGTTAATCTTATATGGTTTATCAGGATTAATAGTAGGCTCTACCAGCCATGAGAAGTATGTAGCCCCTTATCCGTCAGACATACTCTGCAAAGAAAACTTTGTTATACATTTCCTACATCATATGCCTCTAGAATAAAAACAAATGATCAGTATTTCCATGTAGGTACATAAGTATTATAACTATGAAAGCAAATAGTAAGTGAATGTGGCAAACCAATAAATATATGTAAACAGAAAGCATGTAAGATAATTTAATAAAAGTAAGACATGTTTAAAAGGTAATATTTTTTTTTTTAAAGAAAATCTAGAATTATGAATAATTTCTTTTGAGAGAAGTTGCAGCACGTCATATCAGAGTCCATGCACCTTTTGAAAATTTCCTGAGTTTCACAGAAAAAGCTTCTTGTTGTTGTTTCTTATCCCTGTGACCAGCAATGCTAAATCAGGTCCATGAATTTAATCCCCCTGAAGAAATCCAGTCTAATAGGAGGTCTTGAATCAGGCCTTGCCTAGTAAGTCCCAGACAAGATAAAATGTGACTAGGAGAGGCTTGTGCAGGAAAGCACTTAGTGCAGATTTCGAGTTGCTTATTACCTCCAACAAAAATCATTGATGACAGACGATCACTAATGAAACGGGTAAGAGTTTTGATCTCGTCTAATGCAGCCCCGAACAAAGAAGCCAACAGGGCACCTACTCTGATACCACCAGTGTATGGACCATCCAAATGGCCTTATTTGTTGGCTTATATTTAGAAAACAGCTCCATATAAATGAGAGAAGTGGCAGACATTGTGTCCTCGCCAGCACCAGCTCTAACCAAACTGTCAGCAGTTTCATTTCTGGCAACATTGACATGGGACAGAATACAAATGGAAGGAGATCCGAAGAGAAAGAGAAAGTTGATTTAGTTTCCTCAGAATGTATGCACTTGTACTATCGCTCACGTTATGCCTATCGGCCAAGTGCTGGATGGCATTTCTACAATCCGGAAATATCAGAAAATCCTTTTGCTGCGGTAGCAACATTATGGAATTCAAACCCTCAAAAATTGTGATAAGCTCGCTTCCAAATACCGAGCAGAAGTCAGAAAGTGAATTCAGAGGAAACATTTCAGGTTACAAATTACCATTCTAAAAAATTAGGTCTCTCCTGATAAGAAAGCATTAGGTGATCTATTGTAGGAAATAGAATGGCTGAACAAAATGAGAACAATATATTTTCCTCCTTGAAAATCACATGAGAGGAAATGCATACTGAGCGTAAAGCATTAATAAATAGCACTGAAAACTTTAAAACTATAGCTATAAATAAGGTATTTTGCTCAACACGTGTATATATATAAGCACCATTTAACAACACACTTATAAACATTATTGCGGAGAGTTGCAGAACTGCTATTTGGATAATGAGTTAAATCTTTCAAATTTGAAATGCTCCGTAATTTTAACTATGATACAGATCTTATTTAACATACTGCAAATACTACACATGGATTGATTTAATTAGGCGTTCAGAGTCCCTCTTAACATAGAAGTCACTGATTGTATCAAGAAAGAAGGTGAAATTCAGTCTGTCTAGGTCAGTCTAATTTTGTAATCCCAAGCTAAGTACACAGCACTATACTGAAAAAGCTAATTACAATTCCAAAAATAAGGATCATAGGCAAAGATGCTTGACTTAAGAACTCAAATGAAGACCGTCTTGAAGCTACTGTTATATGTAACATAGGTTATGTTTTTGAGAGATTACGTCCAGCAGACTTCAAAGACAAACATAGATGAAAGTTAAAACTTCAGAAATATAAACTATGGTTTCCCACTTTATCTGATATTTATTTCTGAATTAGGATGATCTTATGTCTTTTTTGATGCCGTTTCTTAAGACGGTGATAAAAACAAGTTTACAACGCTCATTTTTCTTAATACCTTTCTCCGAATATACGTATAATAATATTGTACTTAAAAGCATGATCCAACTGAGAAAAAAATACTATAGTGTCACCTATGTAAAAATACTGTCCTGTGCCATACCATTGTGTTAGTCTCTTTTGCAACATTATGGTAAAATGCAACAATGATCACTGAACTAACAGATTGATTTTGCAGAAACCGAACTAACAGAATAATTTGAACTAATGATTTTGCAGAAGCCTATTATTTTAAAAATGGATGTTTTCGAACCAACTCTCGAATAAAATTCCTAACTCCAGGTATGTGGAACGCTTAATCAAGTATACAGATTTGAAAGCACAACATTCAATATAATTGAGAAGGTGATAAAATTATTCTTTGATAGTTAGCAATGTGTGAAAGCACTTAAAATCTACATGGTGTTCAGAATAACTTTCTTAGACTCAGCGCTTTCACATTTGTTTTATAGTCAGAGAATTTTGTGGAACAATAACGCAAAGCATTGAGTCCTAGAACTGATACGAAGTGATACATAATCAAATTTTTATAAGTGTTGTTGGCGTACTTTTCATTTATACTCAAGTTTTCAATAAAAAAATAAGGTTCAAGTCCAATTTCCTAATGACAAATTTGCAGAACAATCTTCATTGCATAATTTTAAACATACCATTTCCAAAGCAAAAAGCAGAACTTCTAACCACTTTTATATCCCAAAGGTTTTCTAATTATTAATAATCTATATTTAATTTAAGTATCAAATTAGCACATAAATTTTAAAATTTAAATTGTATATTTGTGTTTGTGTGTGCATTTTTGATTAGACATAATCAGCTAGAGAGATAGAGTTATTTATACAATATTTATTTTCAAATAACATTTTACGTACGTTTTATTACGGAAGCATTCATTTTCTATAGCTGATAATATATCTTTTCTATAGCTGAGATGGCATGGTTTTCTATAGCAATGATTGGTCTATGCCTGTAATTGATCGTATATGTAAGTTACATTTATGGTGATACTTTTTTGGTTTCCTTTGAATAAATTATTCTATCGTTCTTGGTTTGATTTTCTTATCTATCTCACTAAGAATATAATGTTATCTAAGATAATTTCCGAATACAAAATCTTGTCCTAAGCTATTAGGCCTTTATAAATACAAGTCTTCATGCAAATACTGAAAATGTTATTTATTTCTTGAAAAAAAATTGCATCTAAAAAGTTAACAATAATCTGTGATAAAATGTATACAATAGCTGCTGAAAGTGTGCTAAATATACAGAAATTTTCCAGCACTAATTAAAATGTGCTGGAAAATTTTTAGTTTTGTTTGAATGCTATTAGTCTTAAAACCTTTTAATATTTCCCTTCAAATTTTATTAAAACATATTTTTCAAAGAAAAATTATGTAACCACACAGGTTCAATAAATTTAACTATTTAAATTAGCTAATTAACTAAAAGATTTAGGAAAGGCGCATTCGTGAAACATTTACGTAATTAGTTCCAATGTAACAAATTTGGTACCTCAGAATCTCACAATTCTATGATAAACGTATTTAAGAAATGTACAAAGAGAATTTAATTTAAGCATTAAAATGAACACCACAATATTATTTCATATTTCTAGCAAATTAATTTTTATTACAAAGAATATTTCCATAAGGAAAAAAGCAAAATTACTCCATTTAAAAATTATTTGCTAACACATTTTAAAACAGAAACTTCATGCACATTTCGTTTTGATTCCTAGGTTTTAATGCAGTTAGAATATGTTCTGTAAGAAAATAAAGGAAATTTCTTTTCTTGTTCTATTTGTGCTGTTGTGAGGATTACTTGTTCAACAAATCTGCTAATTATGTAAACAATAAATTCTATAAGCAGTTAGGAATAGTACTATGTGAGTGTGAAAGATATAAAAGCAGAAAAATTAAGAACGAATAAACCTTTTCCTATATAATATACCAATGAAAATATGCTTGATGAGATTTAGTTCTGAGGCCACGGTGGCCTAATTGGTTAAGGCATTCGTTCGGAAGGTAGTGGCTTCAAGTACTGACCCAAACGAAGATCCGTCATGTTCACTAATAGCTGCTGGGTCACTTTAAATATGTTGTAATCGCAATGTCCTCCATGTGAAATGATACCTCTGGGTGTCCAGTCATGTCTGAGGTCTTCTAATCGGTCTCTGTATTTTAATTGCAAAGACACACTCACTACCAGGGTCATGGTGATACCGTGGTTGTAACATTGTATAAGATGGATATATATATATATATATATATATATATATATATATATATATATATATATATATATATATATATATATATATATATATATATATATATATATATATATATATATATATATATATATATATATATATATATATATATATATATATATATATATATATATATATATATATATATATATATATATATATATATATATATATATATATATATATATATATTAGGTTGGTGCGTATGAAATGTCGGATTCTTAAGTGATTGTATAAAACTGCATATCTTTCTTCAAAAGCTGTTTATTCAATCAAAGTATGCTCCATTCGCTTCAATACACTTCTCCCAACGAGATTTTAAAGCGTAGATGCCTGTCTTAAAAAATTTTGGTCTTTAGAATTAATAAACTCTGATATCGAGTTTTTTAGACTGTCTTCATTTTCATAGTGTTTGCCCCTTAAAAACAGCTCTAAATGCTTGAAAAAATGAAAATCGGTCGGCGAGAGATCCGGTGAATAGGGTGGATGCTGCAATGATGAGCATACGCTTAACCGATCCAGCTTATTTCGCTCTGTCAGTGCGTGCGGTACCCACTTGTCCATCTTCTTAACCTTGCCAATCTCAGAAAGGTGTCTCAATATCGTTGTATGGTCAACTTTCATCCTGATAGCAAGTTCCCTCGTGGATACGGCTGGATCCGCTTCCACTAGAGCCTTCAGGTCATCATTCTTCACAGACGGTCTTCCGCACGGCTCATTTTGCAGTGAAAAATCGCCAGTCCGAAATTTTTCGAACCAACGCTGCACTTTCCAATCGTTAACCGTATTCTCCCCAAACGCTTGGTTTATGTTGCGTGCAGCTTTTGCAGCACTATTACCAAGTTTGTACTCATATAAGAAAATGACGCGAATGTCGGCAGAATTCATATCGTCAATAAACTCAAAAGAAATAAAAAAGGGAAGACCTTCGAGAAAACCTATTTTGCTGAAATGAGTCTCTGGCATTAGACAATACGAGTATGAATGAGGTTATGCCAAATACAAAAGTATAACGAAAACAGGGAGGAAAACGTCCGCATGTAAAGAGAATCCGACACTTCATACGCACCAACCTTAATATTTATATATATATATATATATATATATATATATATATATATATATATATATATATATATATATATATATATATATATATAGTTGACAGTTTCGCCCTTACTTTATTATTGGTAAAACTATTCTTGCAACAAGTGGTTTAATTTAACGCTATATCAGCAGCAAAAAAAGTAAAAAAAAATAATAATAAAAGCCCATTATACTTTCAGCATGAAACATGCATAAGTATCAATTATATTACGTTCAGAAATGTGAGCATCCGATTTATTCAGCTAACAAAGTTCTCATTCAATTCATTACTGATTGGTTTATTTATGAAAAAAAAATCAAAGCATCATTCCAAATATCTATCGTTGTTCCTCAACATGAATCACTTTACACACGATAATATATTCCACTTTCTTCCCAAATAGAATAATTGCTTTGAGACTAAATCATAGATCAATATGAGGAATGGCTGATTAGTGGACGTGTGCGTGAATATTGTTGCGAAAAATGTAAATATGACAAACATCATTGTGAATGTTTCTTACTACTGTTTAATTACTAGTTTTAGAGTGTTGTTATTATTATATTCTATTTGTGAAATCACTGTCTATACAACGTTGATACTGTGAAAATAGCGTCTTTTAGGGAGGGCTGAAAAATAAGTCTGTAAAATCTAAGACAGTATGGTGATAATAATTTTTTTTTAAACTTTGCGATATTTGGCGACATTATTGGTGCTAAAAATAAAGATCAACATTTTTGAAGTTTTGAGTCGATGGAATCATAGAAGAGAAATCCAGAGAGAGGAATACTCTAAAAACCTCTAAGGAAATCTCATTTTCTGCCTTTTATTCAACCAATAAATCTCATTTTGCTACTTTAATCATACTTCCGATATTTCATCAGCCTTCCATAGTTATCATTTGTGTAAGAAATACAGTAAATTTAATGTTATGAATTATTTATCTCAAATTTCTTACCCCAGAAATTTAGTAAATTTTAAAACATCGATTGAAATATATAATTTGAATTCTCTTCAGATTGCGTATTCTAAATATATCACAATTAGTTTACTCCTATTTTAAAGATTTATTCAGCTAACAAAGTTCTCATTCAATTCATTACTGATTGTTTTATTTATGAAAAAAATTTTCTTTTGTAAACTGTTTAATTTGTATCATGGTAAATTAATATCATATATCATTTTTTCGTTAAGTTTTGAAACCATTTACACACACATGTATTTTAATTGCATTTATCTTTAATTTTAAAACATTGTCTTCTTATATTCTTATCTTTTTCATTCATTCTAGCTAAAAGTTCTTTACTTTATTGGCACCTCTTCTTCCTAATATGATTCAAAAGATAATTTTCCTTTATAATTATGATGAAAATAAAAGATATTCAACATCTGCCGAAGTACAAAAAATCGAAGATTTCGAGATTAATTGAATCAGGATTTGAAGAAAAAATATTTTTACTTTCACTTTTGATTTTTTTTTCTTTTTAAAACTATTAAAGTCATTGAAACTTGAAGGACGATGTTTAACCTCCAAATTTATCTTTATACTTGATTATAAAAATGATTTATATAGCCAATGAAAAAACTTAAAGCTTCTTAAGAATTATCACCTCAATTAATACTCCAAATAAACCAAGCTGCAATAACTTTAAACAAATTAAACATAATGTAAAAATAAGCTGAAAATACGAAATATGGTTACAGAAAATTTTATTATTTCCCTTTTGTTTTGAACTGCATTGGTTTATGCACTAAAACTAAAGACCTGCAACTATGTACAAACATACCTGGAACCAGGGGGTACGTGTACCTTCCTGGGGCTTGAGCACAGCCACCAGGCGCGTCGGCAAGTGGTTGATAGCCGAATGTCCTGTAGGAATGACAGGATAGCCTTGAATATAGAATCAGAGGCCGCGAACCAGCTCCCGTAAACCCTGGTGTTATGCGATCCGTACCTAGGGCTAATTGGCACCGCGGTATTGGTGTCTTAACGGAGCCTCTAGTTGCCTGGCGAACTTCTAGAGTAAATTGCCTTGCCCAGTAACTCAGGCAATTCTGGGTGGACTTATATTACCTAAGCTTTTTAATTGTTATCTTGTGGCTGAAAAGACACAAGAAGTAACAACCCTTTCTGCATTTGCAGGTGAAGCCTCTAAAGTAGACCTTGCTGAAAAAGACAAGGGAACTCAGAGGCAATCTTGTAAAGGGGCAGAGAACGTTATTCCTAGCATGACTGACTTTCTGACCAGATGGGACTATTTCAGCAAGACCTTATCTGCTGGAAATGTCATATGCAAGAGGAAACGGCAGAGCATGTCATTTACGAATGTGAGGCTCTTGCCCTCCCTAAATTAACTTCTTTAGGCTTCATCCATACTAGAGAGTTACACCTAGATTCCATTAAAGGGTTATCGGACTTTATTAGTAAAGTGGGTGACCCGAGCAACTGGAACTAGGAAACATTGGGTTTGGAGTTAATGGTACAAAATGCTGATAAAAGCAGAGGTGCCCAATGACATACAAACTCAATTTTAAGAAGAAGAAGAAGAAGATGTACAAACATATGATTACATATGTTTAAATACATATATTATGTATTTTAAATTACAAAAATTTAGCCATTTTACAACATACCGCATATATTTTCGCATGCAATCAATGAAACGGATACAATGAATGAGGCTTTATATTTTTCTCACTCAGTGGATCCTTTTCTGAACGTGAGGGCTAACTAAACTGAGGTATACGGTTCAAAGTAGATTGCGAACCATTAAAACTAAATTCTGAAGCACGACAGCCCATGTGGGTCAAAGCTTACTGTACCCATCTCTGTTTTCTTGATCGAGAGGCCCTGGGGTGCAAACCGACTTGATGGTCAGCTTAACGCAAAAAACATCAGTGTTTATTTCTCAAGCATGCTTGATACTCAGTTTATCGCCCCACTGAAAGTATGAAAGGCTGAGTCAACCTTGCCACTCTCGAGGATCGAACCGTGGACCTGTGCCTTGGCAGCGTGAAGTGTTACCACTAAACCACTGGACTTCTGTGAATTTTTGAGGTTTTCCATTTTTGGAAAGTTACTCTGACGTGTAACATAATGCTCCGAACCAATATCCAAGGCAGGAATTCGAAACCACTAACTGTTAACCGTAGATGGTCAGAGAGCTAACCATTCGTCTGACCTTCAATGGTAATCTAGTCCAAAATCAACTTTAGATTCATTTAAACACACTTAATTTTTAATTTTGGATACTTCTGTAGTAATTATTTTTTTTTTCCATTTTCATTGATATTTCAAAACAATTCGGAATGATACAAGTATTATAACACACTACATTATCGCTATCATACACGTCACTTTAATAATTTATTATTCTGTGTCATTATGATAATTTATTCATTATCATTGAGATAATTTATTCTGTGTCAAATATGCATTTTCATGAGAAATTTCATAAAGTTTAAGTAAAAAATTTATTTTTTACATCCTTTTAATTTTATACTGCGTGTAAAAAAATAAATTTTCAAATAATTATTTCAAAATTTTCATTTGCCTATTAAAATGTGATATTTGTGTCAGCAAACATCTGATGATCAAAATAACAAAGCTTATATCTGAAGGGAAAAAACTTTGAAATTTTTTTATTCAAACACAATATTACGCGAAATAACTAATTACTAATCTTAATTTTAATTACTTATTACGCTCATACTTCGCAATTAATTTATCATTAAGAATAAAAACTTTACTTAACAAAATTTTTGAGCATAGATAATCTTCTTGCGCATGATGTTTATCTTAGGCTAAGGTTCCTGCTCTACTCCTAAGCTTAGATGCTGCAATTAATCATGGCTCTATCAGAGGGTGAGATTCTGACAGTTTCTAAGCGATTCAATTTTCCTCCCTGAGGGAAAAAATGCCCTCAAATGAGGGATTTTCTCAAAAGTTGTTTCTGAAGTTCCTCTGAATAAGTGAATAAAATATTTACAGCAAAAAGCTCATATTTTGAATGCAAATATGAGAATTTTATGTAAAATAACAAAGCTTTACGTAATGGGTCATTAAGGAAAAGATTTTGAATTAATAATTGAAGTTGCTTTTCCTTCATGGGTATTTATGTAAAAATTTCCATTTTTGATCATCTAAAGATTATTAAACACAATATATTATACTGTCTGCAATCATTATTATTTCAATCCATTACAAAAGTTTGGGGAATTTAATTAAAAGAGATAATTGTGATCGATAAAACTGATTCTCCTACTTTTTAAAAGTTTTGTGTATATTTGCCTGAACGCTTAATTCTTATATTTTGTTGAATGCAATATTAAAAAATGTTTGATGAACAGTAAATGAATACAATATCATTATTAGGAATAAAATTTCAAATCTAATATTTATTTTAATTTTCAAAGCAATTTAAATCTAAGATTTTGTTTTCTCAATAGAGATTAAAATGTTATTTATCCTTGAGAAGCCCGTTGGTGTAGTGGTGTCTTTTCGCGCTTATAAACCACTGGTCCGAGGTTCAGTCCTCGGGCTAGGCAAGGTCGACTCACCCTTCCATCCCTTCAGTAAGTCAATAAAAAACATCAAGCATGCTTAGGAATTAAACACTGGTGGTTTCGCTTGTGGCTGACCACCTAACCGTGATATATGCTTCGTACCCCAGGGCCCTCAGTCATGAAAACACATATGGGTGCATTAGACTTGGACCCCCATATGGACTGTCATGCCTATGAGAGAGGGGAGAGGATTTATATACATACATACATATATATATATATATATATATATATATATATATATATATATATATATATATATATATATATATATATATATATTTCTTCAATAGTTTCCTATATTCCCATAATAATTTTATCTATAAAATATTATCATGAAGAATATAAGATTTTGCATATCTTCTTCACTTGTGCTGAATAAATATTAGATTAATATGGGTGTAATAGTCTGGAGAAAATTTCCTCCCCATTAAGACCAAAGTCAAAGTTGAGGGAGTGGATAATCTGGTGGTGCCATCTATCGGAGTAATCTAAGAGCAAAGTCATACTTTCATTTTCGTGGTGCTCTGGTTAAACGAAATACTCACCCTACTGACTTAAATTCGCATAGCCAAAGTTATAGCGATCGTGGCTTGTCCAAACATTATAAGTAACAGCAACAACATATTAACCACAATAATATATATTTTAAGTAATAAAAAATGTCCTTTTAAGTTTATCAAAATATACCGACTAAGATTTTTTTCAAGTATCCATAAAATCGTTTTACAATAAAGCTTAAATTTTTAAACATTTTAAATTTCATTTTAGTCTTTTATTCACTTTATCTAAAATGTGAACTGTTATTTTGAGTAATTACATCGCAATATAGGTAGACAATGGCCTATTGTCAATGATTTTGGTATGAAGATAGGAATATAAGGATAAATATACCTACAAAAATTGCAACAATCTGAGAAATTTGAAATAATAGGCGCCTTTTTTTAACTTTATTTCGTTATTCTTTATAAAAACCTAGTAATTTTCATACGCATGACTAATAAGTAATGAAATGAGAGAGTATTTAAAATACGTATTCCTTTGAAACTTTCCAATGTTTCCTGGACTATAATTAACATCATGTTTTATTTTTTATTCCTACTTACACCTTTGTAATAGCAGTCAATTATTCTATGTGTCAACAAACATGTGCTCGAAGTTCGTTATGGATTTGTCAAGGATCCTGCTTTCCTATGTAACCTTCACTTCTTAAAAAAATCGGTTTAGAAAAGACTTTTTATGTATGTAACATACATCAGAAGCTGCTCAATCTTGTAATTACGTAATAAGTTCATAGTTAGGTGAGAACAGTTAGGTGAACAAAATGACTAGAGGTTCAGGAAGTGCTGGGTAGTGTCACGGATAATATTAATTTTATCACCTATGCGCTGAAAAAAATTATTTCTTTTTCAGCTACATATCAGAGTTTTCTTTATCAAAACGCGAAAAATAAAGAAAGAATCCAATGAATAATATTATATATTAGAAAAAGAAACTTTTCCTCAGATAATGTCATGATTACACACAGGGTTCATACTATCGCATATCATGTAAACATTATATAATGAAAAATCTCTTTTATAATAGCAGTATAAATGTAAAAATATGCAAAAACAACACATAAGATGTTGAAGATAGGATTGCAAGGATAAGTATACCTTCGAATAATATTAACAGCAGCAATTTTCAGTTGTTGAATGAGTCGTTCATGAGCGAATTCATGAGTTATTATGAAGTCAGATGTATTTAAATGGAAAAACTTCACCACAACTGAGTATTTTTTAAATTAGGTTCATTAGGTGTAATTTGACTTGTACTCTTTCTCTTTGCTATAATATAATTTATGTATTTCAGATAAATATTATAACTTTACTGGAACAAATGTAAATTGTTTAATTTTTTATGCCAATTTTATAACTAACATTAGAATATTTTTCGATTAGCTTGTATGGACCTGAAAACATAGGATTCAAAATCGAAGTCATAGGTTCTAAATTAACAAGGTTCATTTTTAAAATAAAATAAATTTTCTTAGCATATATGTATTTATTTCTTAAAGAAATAGGCTTCTGTTTTTATCAGTTGTTATTCTTCATGTTTCAACATAAAGTCACTTATTTTTAAAAAAAATACTAATATTGGGTGCTTTTAAGAATAGCAATTTTAATAAAGAATTTTCTAACAATTTTGACTAGTTAAATTTGAATTAATTATATATCTCGTAACTAAAGACCCAAATAGCTCTCCCGATACCCCTTTTCCGCGGGGGGCTGCGGTGGCCTGGTGGGCTAGGACGTCGTTTTCATTACCAGAAGATATCGAGATACCGCCCAACTTGTCTAGAAGTCAGCGTGCCTAACTGCGGATAGGGAGGTCCTGGGTTCGGATCCCGGTTCAGGCATGGATGTGCTTTCTCTCTCTCTATCTATCAAGTCTTTGTCCTTTCCTTGTAAGAATTAGTTCTGAATGGTAGCCTACCCTATAAACAGGGTCCTATCGCATGTGTGTACTGAGGAAGTTGGACTCCACACCTAAATATGGTTCAGCTGGAAAAGTGGAGCAGCGCACCCCATAATGCCAGCCTAGCTGGCACACGACAACAACAACAACATCGAGTTTGAATCTGGGCTTAACCGAAAATACATCATGTTTGTTAAAGGAGGCTGAAGCATGTTAAATACGTAGTGGTCGCAATATCATCCAAGTGAAATGATATCTCTGTGCATGGCAGGCCAAGTATTGGGGGTCTACCTCTTAGTCCCTGCTGCAAAATCACTGATTCCACCCGGCTACTCTTTTCTAATTCGTAGAGCCCAACTTAGGGCAAAGTACTTTTCCAACAACACCTTTTCCGATATATTAAGATTAATTTATAGTAGTTAAACAATGCATATAGCTATTTCAGAAATTTGTTTAAATGTGATGTGGCAAAAACTGCGTATCTCTGCCACTACGTAATTTTTGAACGGCTCTTGAAAGTTTGACCTATTCCTCATGTGGCGAACATAGGTTTCTCTTACATTTTCATAAAAGAAATTCACATACACTGCCCCACATCATAATTGGTATGGTGGTAGACAACCTAGAGGTTCCATCGCTTTTAAGCATAGTCATGTGAAGCAGATTGCATTTTCAAGAATGATAAGTAGACACTTTAAATGTATTAACATTGACCATGCAAAGATGTTCTTCCCCGTATACAGGAAATGCAATATCACGCATTTTACCCCTGGTCATCTACTTTCCTGTTTATGACTCAAAAATGAATGCTTGTTTCAAAGTTCTCTTCCTGTCTTGGACTTTTTGTTTGTTCACGGACACATCGATCTGGTTTATCCTCTTGGCTAACCAAATAGGATAAGCAACAACGAAAAAATATTTTACAGTTAAAATAATTTAATCTTGCAACGGTATGAGTACAAGCATTTAATGTCAAATATGGTATAACTTACATCAAATCAAATCACTGAACTCATTGTTTTTTATTCATTTAATTTAAGTAGCAATGTTTCATAAAATGAAAAGGATCGTGGTAGCTTAGGCCATCGGCCTTCTGTCCGGAAGGGCTGGGTTTCATTTCCCATGCCGCCGAAGACCCACCGAGTACAATTGATATACGTGCTCATTAAACCTGTGGACTCGAAAGTCCTGTGATCGGTCGTTGAGCAGTTACCATGGGTGTAATGGTCTGGAGAAAATTTCCTTTCCCTCCAGATCAAATTCAAAATTGGGAGAGAGGTGCCATCTATCGGAGAAGTACTTTTACCTTCTTGGTGCTCTAGTTAAACGAAAGACTCACCCTTCTGACTTAATTTTGCATGTCCATCGGCTAGCTAGTTTAGCTTGTCCAAGTGTCATAAGTAACAGAAATAACAATAAAAAATAATATTTTATATTATATTAGTACAATAATTAATCCCAGTTAGGAAAATGTCTTTTTTCTTTACGACATGAAAATTGTCCATAAACATTTATTAATAATTAATTTCTTTCTCAAAGGGACAGAAAGGATTATTTTGCTAAGTTTTTTCTTTAAAAAAATAATAATTATTAAATTTCGTTTGATATTCTTTATTTAGATATGTTATACAGGGTGATTTATTTAAAAGAAAACCGGTTAATTTTTTTATTAGGTTGGTGCGTATGAAATGTCGGATTCTCTTTACATGCGGACGTTTTCCTCCCTGTTTTCGTTATACTTTTGTATTTGGCATAACCTCATTCATACTCGTATTGTCCATTGCCAGAGACTCATTTCAGCAAAATAGGTTTTCTCGAAGGTCTTCCCTTTTTTATTTCTTTTGAGTTTCTTGCCGATATGAATTCTGCCGACATTCGCGTCATTTTCTTATATGAGTACAAACTTGGTAATAGTGCTGCAAAAGCTGCACGCAACATAAACCAAGCGTTTGGGGAGAATACGGTTAACGATCGGAAAGTGCAGCGTTGGTTCGAAAAATTTCGGACTGGCGATTTTTCACTGCAAAATGAGCCGCGCGGAAGACCCAAAACGTCTGTGAAGAATGATGACCTGAAGGCTCTAGTGGAAGCGGATCCAGCCGTATCCACGAGGGAACTTGCTATCAGGATGAAAGTTGACCATACAACGATATTGAGACACCTTTCTGAGATTGGCAAGGTTAAGAAGATGGACAAGTGGGTACCGCACGCACTGACAGAGCGAAATAAGCTGGATCGGTTAAACGTATGCTCATCATTGCAGCATCCACCCTATTCACCGGATCTCTCGCCGACCGATTTTCATTTTTTCAAGCATTTAGAGCTGTTTTTAAGGGGCAAACACTATGAAAATGAAGACAGTCTAAAAAATCGATATCAGAGTTTATTAATTCTAAAGACCAAAATGTTTTTAAGACAGGCATCTACGCTTTAAAATCTCGTTGGGAGAAGTGTATTGAAGCGAATGGAGCATACTTTGATTGAATAAACAGCTTTTGAAGAAAGATATGCAGTTTTATACAATCACTTAAGAATCCGACATTTCATACGCACCAACCTAATATAACTTTTTAATCTGACGCGTGTAGCAATTATTCTAGCATTGAAATACAATGGCTTAAATCTTGTTTAAGTGTGAGAGACAATTTTCCACATTCACGTGTAACCAGGAAGGAAACCTAGAAGTCTCACAAGCATTCCCAATTTGGGCTCACCATGTTTTAGTGTTAGTAAATCTATCTTCGAAGTATAAGGTCTTAGGTTTTATCCTAACCACTGTTGAAGAATGGAAAATTGTTACGTTTCTATCTTCTAAGCACACCTGATGGAGTGAACGCTGGGAAGTTTGCCGGGTTTTTTCATCTTGCGACATGTGAATACAGCCTACTTTTTATGCTTTACAATTACTTACTTTTCAATAGATGCAAAGAAGCCTTACAAATTTTCTCTCTATTTATCTATCTCTATTTTTTTGCGAATATATCTTTAATGAATTGTATGATGCTTTTTGCTGAAGTGGGTGTAAGTTATAAGCAATTTCAATTTTGTAAGAGTTACGCAGTATTTTCAATTTCCTGGAACCAGGGGGTACGTGTACCTTCCTGGGGCTTGAGCACAGCCACCAGGCGCGTCGGCAAGTGGTGGATAGCCGAATGTCCTGTAGGAATGACAGGATAGCCTTGAATATAGAATCAGAGGCCGCGAACCAGCTCCCGTAAACCCTGGTGTTGTGCGATCCGTGCCTAGGGCTAATTGGCACCGCGGTATTGGTGTCTTAACGGAGCCTCTAGTTGCTTGGCGAACTTCTAGAGTAATTTGCCTTGCCCAGTAACTCAGGCAATGCTGGGTGGACTTATATTACCTGAGCTTTTTAATTGTTATCTTGTGGCTGAAAAGACACAAGAAGTAACAAACCTTTTTGCATTTGCAGGTGAAGCCTCTAAAGTAGACCTTGCTGAAAAAGACAAGGGAACTCAGAGGCAATCTTGTAAAGGGGCTGCAATGAATCCTTCACTTGAGGTAGAAATGACCTCTAAACCATCTTCTTCTGGTGAAAGTCAGGAAGCTATTCCTAGCATGACTGACTTTCTGACCAGATGGGACTATTTCAGCAAGACCTTATCTGCTGGAAATGTCATATGCAAGAGGAAACGGCAGAGCATGTCATTTACGAATGTGAGGCTCTTGCCCTCCCTAAATTAACTTCTTTAGGCTTCATCCATACTAGAGAGTTACACCTAGACTCCATTAAAGGGTTATTGGACTTTATTAGTAAAGTGGGTGACCCGAGCAACTGGAACTAGGAAACATTGGGTTTGGAGTTAATGGTACAAAATGCTGATAAAAGCAGAGGTGCCCAATGACATACAAACTCAATTTTAAGAAGAAGAAGGAGAAGAAGATTTTCAATTTAATTCAATATTCAAAATGATATATAAACTTTTCTGAACTCACTTTTTACACAACAAAATTATTTCTGGGCTACCTTACTTTACCTACTGTACTTACCTTACTTTTGTTTATTGTACTTTGTAGGCAACTGTTATTGTACGCAAGATATTTTTCATATAAATGTCAATAACTTTTCTCTGGTGTTCGAATTGGAAAGCTTCTGAATACTCTAAAATACAAATTTCTATTTTTGTTGTGCAAAGTAAGCAAGCATCTACTTCCTTAAATATCAAGCATGCTATTTACGCATAGTCTGTTTCTGAAACTTTTAAGGGAAAACGTTGCAATACTGATGAACGAAGAACTTTTTTTTTCAATACGCAATCCAGTAGAGCAATATGTCAAACAATATTATCAATTATAAAAATACTTTTCCTTCAAATGTAGAGGAGCAAAGTTACAATAAAAAAAATCAATTCACTATATTTCTAATTCCAATTTATCTACATTGTTTTGTATTCAATTTATGCAATAATTTTATTCGGCGAAAAGTTGTGTTAAACTATTATTACTGAAAAATTTATGAGCTAAATCCATACTATTTATAAAAAAAGGTCTATAAATATTATTTTTTTCTAACAGCGGACACTTGGGTGTTTAACCCTATGCCACAAGGCCAGAAACTGCTACTCATTTATCGTTACCCAGCGGGCACCTGTGAACCAAGTCACGGAGGCGAGTAGCGTTGCCGCGCCATACCACCACAAACCCGTTTATAAGGTGGGCCATTTTCATACATCATCACACAAGAAAGGACAGAGAAACACAGGGAAAGAGAGTAACATCCATGACCGAACCGGGATTCGAACCCTTGACCCAGACCTCTGGAGTCAGGAGTGCTAACCACTCAGCCATCGGTCGCCTTTTATAAATATTATTAGATAGTAAAATGTTTTATAACATAAATGCACCATCCAAAAACACTTTTTGGATTTATAAATTTTAATTATTATAATTTGTAATAATTCAAATATTTATGTACATCACGAAGTATTCATAGGCTTCTTACAAATGTTTTGCGAGCATTTAAAGATTATAAGACTGTGGTGTCATTATTCATTAGAGTGTTCTTTCTCAGAAGGTAGAAAGTTCGAATCCCGACCTAACCAAGGATCAGTTTTTATCACTAATAGGTTGGGCACGTAAAATATGTCGTTATTGCAATGCCTTATGTAAATATCTCTGTGAGTGGAAAGCCATGTCTGGGAGTTTCAGCTTGGCCCGAGCTCATAAATTACAATGGCCCATTCACTTTTGGTACCTCGACGACGCATTCAGTAAGTGAATAAAATGTAAGCACAATGAAAATGCATTTTATAGCAAAATTACTAATGCATTTTTTACCATTAAAGAGTTTACAGTTACGAATTACAAACAAAAGACTTCTATTATAAATTTTAAACAGAAAGTCCAATAAAAACTATACTTACAAACAATTCAGTATCAATATTATTATCAAACATTCAATTCATAATATACATTTGCGAATTGATTATTCTAACATTTGATACTAGTGGCATCGCTTAGTGATTGATTGAATTTGGATAATAATATTGTAGCATTCGTTGCGAGATAAACATTCAAAAGAAAACATATCCGAATATTTATTGTTTTTTATTTACAAAACAAATCAAAATAAGACCTCAGTTTATAAATTTAAATCGCCGACCAATGGATGAGTGGTTAGCGTTCCTGACTCTTGTGCTGTGGGTCCCGGGTTCGAATCCCGGTTCGGGCATGGGTGTTACTATCTCTGTGTTTCTCTGTCTTTTCTTGTGTGTTGATGTATGAATGTGGCCCGCCCTATAAACGGGTTTGTGGTGGTATGACGCGGGTAATGCTACTCGCCTCCGTGACTTGGTTCACAGGTGCCCGCTGGGTAACGACAAATGAGTAGCAGTTTCCGGACTTGTTGTGGCGAAGGGTTAGTCACCCAAGTGCCCGCCGTTATTAAAAATAAAAAAATACATTTAAATGTATCTTATCGAGTAATTGGACATACCCACATAAAAAACTGCCTTTCTGAAAAGCAGATCTCCGTTCAGTATGCCCGATTTAATAAGATACACTTATTTTTAATTTATTTTTATCGAAATCACTTGCAAGCCATGCAAACACTCGATGCATATTTTTAATCTTCTCTCGTGTAATGATACTCTCTCCCTCTCACTCTCTCTCTTTCTCTCTCTCTCTCTCTCATCAACATTCCGTTTAGTGTGGCTTCAAGAGATCAGCTTTAAGAATTCACATTTTAATGCGAATTCTTTCGGAGTCTCGAGCTCCATTACCTGAAATCCCTTGTCATTATGTGAAACAGTGCTTGAAACATTATAAATAGTGGGGAAGAAAATTAAATGGGCCTCATCAGCTTTCAGAAAGGCCTTTATTTGATTATACCTCGAACGAAATATAGTCATCAAAAATTTTCTTTCAAAAAAAAAACTTGCATTTTTGGTAAAGATGTATCGATTTACTTGTGGTTGAGAAATCAGCTGATTTTCTTTGTGAAAATAATGAAGACAAAGATTACCTTTCTTGTCAGTTATTATTTTATAAATTTTAACTATTATGAAATTTTTAGTGAGATAATTTCTTTAATTTTTTAATATTTGGCAGCAGAAAAATAGTGATTGTTTTTAATAGGATTTTGTAAGAATGTTTCATATACCTACTGAGGATTGTATTTACTTGTTTTTGGAGTAATGATATTATGGGGAGATGAAAAAAGAAATTATAAGTTTGTAAAGAAATATAAAATTCAATTTTACAAGAATTTTATTTATGTTTTAACTTTTTCAATGTAGTATTTATATTTTGTATAATGAATTAGTAACTATTTAGAAATATTGTTTAAATTATTTTGGTTGCCATTAAATACCTCAAGAATACAGTAAAATGCTACACCCAAATTCTTTATTTATATAGAGGTTTGTGGTTCACTTCTTATTCACAATTTGTAATCAAATTCCAATCATATTATCATTAAAAATGGTTTCACTTATACAGAAATAACACTATTAAAATATTATTCACTTCAGAAATAATCATTAAGAAGGGTTTCACTTAACAGAAATAACATTATTAAAATATTTTGTCTAAATTATTCCATAATCAATATTTGGAGGAAAAGAAACTAATTATTTTTTGTTTTCAACTTAAATTTTATTTAAATCAATAATTGATCGACAACTTTATTGCGATAAATCAAATTTTTATTCCACGTGTTTACTTATTTTTAATAATAAAATTAATTGTTACATTTTTATTCATATACTCATTTTAAATATTTATTTTGTTTTTGCTTTTATTTTAAATATAGAATTTTCATTATTTTGGCCAGTTAATTTAAATTTTAACCTAAAGGTAAATTAAATTTTATAAAAAAATAATTTTGCAAATTATTTACTTCAAAAATTTTACTGTGATATACATTTTGAAAGCAGTAAGTACTGAATCATTTACGGTAATCATTCTCTTTATTCAATGGCCAGTCTGTGAATTTGAATCTCAAAAACAAATAATAAATTCATTCATTGTCGTATGCCAGCCAGGCTGGCAATGTGGGGTGCGCTGCTCCCCTTTTTCAACTGAACCATATTTTGGTGTGGAGTCCGGGAATGAATATGGAAATGAATTAATAAAATTAGGAAAAAAAATGTGTATATATATGATACAAAAAGCAAAGAAATAATTGTATATAGTTAAATAAATTAATTTACTAACACCTAATATACTAATAAATTCATGTTATTTTACTCCAAATCTCTAAAGGGACTTGGAAAAAACAAATTTTCATCTAAAACTGGCGTCAGCCAATCAGAGCACAGCTCTACTGTAGATATGAACCAAGTTTAACTAACAAACAATTAATACTAACAAATTGCACTTGTTAAAAAATTAAATAACTTTAAAATTCAAGAAATGAATTATCAATTAATATTAAAATAAATATCAGTAAACTAATAAAAAATTAATTATAACGTAGTAAAATAGACCCAGAGACAACTCAGTTAATTCCAATAGTTAACCAACCCTTAACCAAATATGCTAGATCAGAACTCAGCTATAGTTACAAATCCACTCCAGCTACAGAAGAGGGTGAGGGTCCCAGGACCCAGGAACCTCCAATCCAGGCTGAGCCCTGCCGAAGTAGTAGTACACACATGCCATAGGGACCCGTTTATAGGGTAGGCAACCATTCACGCCTCATTCATACAAGGTAAGGACAAAGACAGGATAGAGAGAGAAAGTATACCCATGCCCGAACCGGGATTCGAATCCAGGATCTCCTTATACGTAGTCAGGCACGCAGACCATTAGACAAGTTGGTCGAAAAAAATATAAAATATATTTGAAGAAATGTAGTTCTTTCCATCAAGTAGAAAAATAGCTCGTGATGTCTTCAGAATTGCGTTACAGAGAGTCACCAAAAGAACTACAATACATCTAATGTGATGTAAAAAAACTACTAGTTAAATAAAATTGAAGAAAATGGTTTTCCTATCTGAACATATTCTTAAAATAACTTGGTAAAAAATTTGGTAAAATTTTAAATTAATATTATTGACTCTAATGTTAAATAGAAATAGATTTATCCCTTAAGTAAGCACTTTTAAATTAAATAATATTTTACTTTGACATTCAAAAGCAGTATTATATATGAAGCAGATGATTTCTTAAGATTATCTAGGGATAATAACTTTAAAAGTTCAAATATTGCTTCCCTGAAATAAGCTAGAAGCCTAAAGAAGCTGGTACCGTAGTGCATCTTTTGACATACTAGTGAAAGACATAATAAACCACTAACGAGTTTTTTAGGAGATTTTTTTTTCAATATTTATACTTTCAGAGAAAAATTTTTAAATTTTTTTTTTTTTTTTTTTTCCACCATCTAGAAAGCAAAAATGATTGTTACGATCAACGTGAAGTTGAGTTTGACATGCTTATTTCCCCAAGCTTATAGCAATTTCCCCAAGGGACTGTTTTCAATTTTCTACATAAAAGAAGATGAAAAAATAGTTTTAAAAATATATGAGAAATGAAAATTTTTAATTTAAAATATTGCAGGTTATTACGCAATGAAAGGAATCTCAGGTGAAATTTTAGTTTGAATATTTACAAAATAAAATAAATGGAACAAACTTGGGAAAGATACCTAAAACATGAGAGAAAAAACTGCACAGATGCATATTAATACATAATTTGTTCTGTTGTCTTACTTATTTCTCGATATTACATTTCTTATTTTAACTTTAAATTTCTTCGAAATTTTAGAGATTCAAGAAAACATTTTATTTTTTGCTTTTCATTATGGAAATGAAAAACAGAAATTAATAATTCATTGCTCGTCTTAATCATCTAATGTGAATTTTTTTTTCATTCTGTCAATGCTTTAAGCACTTTTGACTTTATATGTTCTCCCATGAATTATTTTGATTATACAAAGCAACATAAAAGTAATTGCTTTTTATATATAACTACACTACTTCATATAAAGTAATATAAATGATTAAATAAACAAAGTGTTATAAGATACTGAATTCTTAAGCATTGCAGATTATGTAAAACCAGCTAAGGTAATTTACCAGAATTGTTTGAAATGGGAAAAAACACAAATATATGTAATTTGATATTTATTAATCTGGTTTTTATTTATTTGAAAACAAATAAGGCAGCAAAACCTCAAAAAAAGAAAAAGAGTGAAAGAATTATCATCAGAATTTTATTAAAATACATAAAAAGTCAAGAATTTACTCAAAATTTAGGTAACTAAAAACCTTCAGATCACTCTAAGCAGCTTATTTTTCACAAATACTTGTCTTAAAAACCTTGAACATTTACTAAATAAAAGCATAACACACTTTCACATAATCATTTCATTTTACATTTTCACATGTGAATATATCTAAGTAATGGTCATAGTTAAATCATACAATATTAACTAGATTATGAAGAAAGACTTCGCAGATTGGCATTTTACATTCAAAATAAAAACGGTTATAATGGGCACGAAAATTGTCAATCTTTGTTGGGATTCTCTTCTTCATCTTTAATGATTCGTTTATTGTTCAAATGCTTAAACTATTCATTGATGTAAATTTAATTTTTAACTTCAGAAAAAATAGAGTTTTACTTTTAGAGTTTCGATGAATTAACATGATGTACTAAAAATAACCAAAGAGATGCACAAATTAAATTGAATCAATTATTCAATTAAATCTGTTTAATTTAATTGAGTAATTCTTATCAGGAAAATATTGTAGTATTTCTTATATATATATTGTGATTTTTTTTTCTATTTTGAAACAGAAAAATCGGTTTCATTCGTTTTGAAAATGATTAAATAAATTCCTTCGTTTTGAAATTGATTTCTTGCATAGTAAATGAAAAATTGAATAACTTCCTAATCCAAATAAAAAATTTTATAGTCAAATTGTTTTTGAGAATATAATCTAGTTTAATTTGAAGGTATAGTTTACAGTTTGAAAAATGTTTATGTTGCACTAGGATACTTCTCAGTACATAGTCCAGAGCTACCAGCCAAAAATTTTCGTAACTCAAAAGCAAGCAGAAGATGCTCAATTCTTGACCCATCACCACACAGGTTTCATTTCACTTAAAGGACGTTGTGACCATTATTATTATTATTATTTAAAATGACCAAGCCATCTTTAGTAAATACGATGGCTCTTTGGTTAAGTCGAGATTTTAAGCTCATTGTCTTCCGATAATAAAAACGACGTTCTAACCAACCAAGTCACTACGGCCTCATTGTTTATCGAAATTAGAATTTTATATGGATTGAAATGTCTAATTTGGTGTGAGTGCAGAATAATCCAGCACAATCACAAAATTCATCTCAGTATAAGCAGGCAGAAATAATTAAATGCAAATTTACCTTTTCTTCTTTCTTTAATATATGAGATTGTTTATAAGCGAAATACATATAAATTTATATTGTAAAATATGCTGTCACGAAGCATAAAAAAATATTTTTATTCTACATTTAGTACAGAAAATCAGTGAAGTCTGTACCATGTTGTGAACGAACAAAAGTACTTAATACTTAATATCACACACATACAATCGTATAAATTTCAATTTTCAAAATCTGTTTGCGAATATAAAGTTAGATAACAATATCGATTTCCTTTGTTGAGTGACAGAATTTAGATAATCATCTAATTGGTAGGAGTTCAGATTGATCGGATGAAATTATAAAACATCTCACAATGGAAGCAATCATGAATAATTAAACATACATTTTTCATTTTCTCTTTGATATGTTGCCAAGGAATAAATTTACGTCTATTATAAGACATCTATTGATTAGTTGAAATTCTTTACATTGATAAAATAAAGGAATTTTCTGTTTTGTCTATAGAAAAAAACTTAGCTGATAAGATTGTTTTCCATTATCTCATATATTATCAGAAAAATTTTTAAGGATGAGTTAACTCAAGTAAGGTCTTGTTGAATTTCACGTGTAAAACTCCAGTCCCTTAAATTTTGAATTACACAAAGACTTTCTTGGGCGTCATTCATGCTACTATTTAGACGGCTCAATTAGTCACCGTTTTTCAGGCAGCCATTTTTGCAACTCAATTAGTCGCCAATATTTTATATGCAACAGTAAAAAAATAGTTTATAAAAGAAAATTTTCTCTGAAACGGTCAAATTGCTATTTAAAGAAGGTAATTCACAAGATGGTTTTTTAATGAAGGTAGTTTGTTCTTCTAAAATATAAATGAAAAAAAGAAAATATTTTAACACAAAAAGTAAATTACATCTTGAGAGTCTCATTAAACCCGATTAGATAGAGCCAGACTATGTCTCGATCACCGAAAATCCGGATTAAAACAAATCAGCTTTAAAATCTCTTTTAAAACGAATTTTACACGAGTAAAACTATTAAAACAGTTGGGTTTTTATCATTACTTTTCTAGTTGCTGTACTGAAGCGTAAACCTACATTTTTTTAACCTATGAAATCAATTAGTATAATAAATAAAACAACTCATTGGGAATTTTAATCAGCTTAATGATTTCACGGTTCCAAAAAAATACCTATCTCCCCTTTATGAGATTCATTCGAGAAACTTTTTGAGAAAATAAAATCAATTTTGCAAAGAATTTAAAACATGAAATTTTTGATATCCGTCTGCATTGTCTTGATACCATTATGTTCTTAAAGATTGAAAACAACCGACAAAATGAAAATTTGTTTTCGTGCATTTTTATTTGCAGATTTTCTGAATATCATTCATAATATCACTAAAATCTTAACAACTTTCTCTTTTTTATCACCTTATTACTAACCCATTTTCTTCTTTCCTTACATACAGACGATAATTCAATTTTCAATTTCCCCATTGGTAGATTCAAAATCATAATCATTGGAAATATACATACCATAATAACTATATACTCTTATCTTATTTCAAAAACATATATTTCACTTTAAAAATCATGTTCCATGACATTTTTTTTCATGAATTCAATGAATCAAATTATATTCCATGACATTTTCTTCTAATATGACTTACAATAGTTTAGTGCTAGAACATTTTTCTTTAGTCTTAGTTTGCTTGTCGTTCAACAATTATCTTTTGTATACGAAAGCTAATTAGGCCAGAACATAAAATTTAAAGAGGATTCAGCACAATTACAAACGTCCTCAACTATCGTGGGAATCGAACCCATGAACTGTTAAACTAAAGGCCAGGGTGCTAAGTAATAGGCTACCAGCTTAGCTCTGTCCTCTTCTGAGAGGATAGTCTATGATTCAACATCAGTCACTGTATAGCAATAATGAATTAAAATTATATTTCTACTTTCATATATTCTGCATGATAATTTCCTGGGCTTTAAAGAGAAGAGAACAATTTTTTCTCTTGTGTTATGAAACTATGTCATAGTGTGGTATATAAATCACAGGTATATATAATGGTACCATATGAAAGTATGGCGAAACAGATGCCTAAAAGTATTTCCTATCGGATGTTGGAATGCTTTAAAACAACCTTCATCTGTTAAGCCATTTTCTGCAAAAGCCAAACCAGTAACTGAATGATGAGTGTATTTGTATTCATGGCAATGGCTCATTGGTTCAATTCTCATCTACAGTGGGAATGTTAACAAGGAATTGCAGGAATCTACTTTAAATTGTGAATTTCGGTCAAACTGTTCATCGAGTTGTCAAAGAGACCGCAGAACAACAAGCTAAAACAAATACTATCTTCGCAGTACTAAATAAACTCATTACGACATAAAATTGTTTTCAGATATGAGCAATTGAATAAAATAATCTGGTTATTGATATAGAATGTGAAATTAGCATAAAATCTGCATAAAATATTTCTCATCAAGAGAAAAAGTTCATTAAAAGTAGAGACATCTTCTTGACGGTGGGGGAACGGAAAAAATTTGTTTTATTCTTCATTTTAACCTGGGAAAAAATATCTTGCTTTAGACTTTTATGGAAATAAATGAAACAAGGGATATTCATGCATTAACAGAAAGCCAAAAGAAACTACTAAAACATTCATGAACCTGCACGAAAATAAATCAAAACAAATCCTTCGGCGTTTCGTCCACAGAACAAATCACAATTCTTTTTCCTTAAGGAACTCGTGGATTTCACTTCCAAATGAAAGCATTTTTTATTATGCCTGGTTAATAAAATACACTTGTTTTCAATGTTTTTCTTTGCCGAGCATTACCTTTAAAGTATGGAAACGAATTGAGTACGTTTTTAATCTCCCAAATGTATCTCCATCTCATCAAAATGACTTTCTGGTTAAAAGCATCTTCAAATCATCTCTTATGAGCTCAATTTTAATGTGAATTCTTTCCAAGTCTCAACTATCATTACGGAAGCCCTTTGTCATGGAAAAGCGGAGTGATAGAGACACATTACGCGAAGACTTTGGGAAAATAATAAAATGAACCATTAAGCTATATGAATGTGCATTTATTTGGTTTACTACCAAGCGAAATCTGGTTATGAAATGATTAAAAAAATTTGATACTATTTCTTTGAAAAATGAGAACATTAATCCAATATAAACAGCCGAAAAGGTTTTTTTTTTCCCCTTAGAAATACCTAAGGGAGAAACATTATCATTCCCTTCTGTGATATTTATTTCATGAAATTTTAAATAAATTTTATTATTTACGAGTTTATTCTTGTATTTTAAAATATTCTTATATAAAAATAAAATCAATGTAATAACAAGAAATAGATTTATTTCTTGTATTATAATAAGAAATAGATTTATTTCTTATATTATTATTATATTGTTTTCATATTATATATAATTTTATAAATATTGAAATAATGTTATAAATATTTCCTTCTTTTAAATTGACATTTTTCTTTTCATTTGTCATTTTTTTTTCCATTAAATAACGATGCATTTGGATTTTAAGAAATTTTCCCATTATTTAAGTGCAAGAAAAATTTTTGATTATTTTATTTTGTACATCCAATATCCATATCCAAAAATTGAAATTTGTGGACGAAGCATTAAAAAAGTTAAGGAAATGAAATATTTAGGAGTAATTCTCGATTGCAAACTATCATGGCTCCCTCACATCAGGCAACAAAAGATAAAGACTATAGCTATTGTAAACAGCCTAAGACGAACAACGAATAGAAACTGGGGTGTAAATGCCAGAATTCTTAAAATTTGGTATAAAACCATTATTGAAAGAATGATATGCTATGGATCCGCAGTCTGGGCGGAACCAATGACAAGCAGAAAAGTCAGACAGCTATCCAGTTTGCAGAGACACTTCACCTTAACTATCACTAGATGTTTCCGCACGACTTCTACGGCAGCATTAAACCTCTTGGCAGGAGTCTTTCCATTACATTTAATGTTTCAACTAGAAGCTGCTGAATCTAACATGCTCCAACATCAAGATAAAATCACTTTCCTAGATGCAATTTACAACCCAGATGACTTTGAAATTCCCTTCAAAGCATTATTCCACCCAGAAACACAGATGAAAGGGATAATGGTTCACACTTTGAATCCTACACAGTGCCAAGGCATTCACCAATAATTTTTCACTGATGGCTCAAAAATAGAAGGCCAAGTGGGAGCAGCTTTCTGCATTTTCGAAAATGGACAGGAGAGTGGTTATTGGCAGGGACAATTAGGAGAAGCTAACAGTGTTTTCCAAGCAGAATTGGTTGCGATTGATAAAGCATTAAATTATATAGCCGAAAATAATTTATACAAGGCAGTGATTTGGTCAGACAGCCAATCAGCTCTTTTGGAAATATATAATCCATATCACAGAAGCCCACTGATTCAGGACATTCAAAATCGACTCAGGACATTTAGCAATCGATGGCAAATTTTTCTTCCCTGGATCAAGGTTCATACCGGACATACTGGTAATGAAAGAGCTGACACACTGGCAAAGCAAGCTGCCAAAGCATGCTTAAACACGCAAAGAATTGAATAAAATGGCCCAAATCATACTTGATTTCTAAATTACGCAATCATTTACTAATTGCCTGGCAACAAGAATGGAATGAGACAGAACAAGGTAGAGGGACATACAGCCTTAAACCCTCTGTCTCTCTTGATTTCCTAGTCAATGACCATTAAGAAGCACAGTTTCTTTCTGGACATACTCCAACACCGGAGTATCTCAATAAAAGGGGTATGGCTCCAAATAGCGCTTGTTCATGCGGTCCGGTTGAGACCATTGTTCATCACGTGTTTGAATGTGATTTCACAAAACAAGGGCACCTAAAAGCGCCTAAAAACTCGGAGGAACTTACTCCGTTCCTCCGCTATGCTAGCAAAACTCCTTCTCTTCTGCATAAGATAAAGAACATAATCACCTTTATCTATGAAAAAGGATCCGAACTCTGTAAGGATAATGCCATAACTGAGCAGCGGATTTCATCATAAGAACAATTTGGTAAAGTGTAAAAATCATTGTAAGGTATTTCTCCACTTTTTGTGAGAAAATGTTATTAGGTATTTATTTGTTTAACAATTAGTTTTTATAATTTTGATAATAATAATTATTCAGATTAAGGTATATATCAATCAATTGTGCAATATTAAATATCCTAGCAAAGTTTATCAATTAATAATTTTAATGTCTAACTTTGCATTACATGTCCTCTAAACATTGGAAACCATTATAAACTGTGAATAGACAATGCAGGTTTTTTATGGGATAAAATAATGTATTCTAATATAGCACAATTAGTATATGTTTTATTTATGTATATACTATCTATGTATTGTATATATTTGCGCTTTTTCTAATACAATCTTCATATGGTACGTCATATGATATAACACTTTCCTCTATCTAACCACTATATATAAATCTGGGGTTTTATATCAAGTTTGCTTTGAGTCTTCAGAAATACCCTATTTAGCAATTTTAGTGCAACATATTTTCATTATTATTTCTAGTAATGTTAGAGTGTCTTTAAAATATTTTGCTATATATTTTATTCACTTTTTTAAGCCTTTTTATTATTTATTGTATTGTAATTATATTTTTGTTCATTAATTTTCTTAATCGTGGTTACTACAGTGCACAGATTGAACTGCTGCAAAATTTTAACTGAATCAGTAGATTGTAATCTGTTATACTTTAAATATTCTACAGAGTTTATCACCTACAGCAAATGTTAAATGTTCAATAGGATAGCATTCATGCATATGTAATCTTAAGAATCTGCGTGTAGACAATGCAGTCCTTTGGTATCGCGATGTTACATTAATGGACACAGTTAAAGCATGAGGGAGTTACTACTTATTGAAAATCTCTCTGTCCCAGTTATTTACTCTTTTTTATACTCTTCTACTTAGACTTAATTATTTTACTTGCATATTTGTGTTATAAACTACTTATATCGTCTGATATGACCATCATCAAGATAATTAATTTGTATCTTTACCAAGGTTACTTGGAGTGTTAGGATAATCTATTTTCACAATTCTATTGCAATATTAAACTCATGTCATCTCCCATAGTGAAAATTTTGTAAATGTTTTGTTGTTGATGTTATATTTCTATCAAATTATCAATTTCAAATATTAGAGATCTATTGAAATTCAATTTTGTTATCAAATTTCGTGACAATTCTGTCACACCAGATGTATTACGTGATGGAGCTATACCTGATAACCTAAGGTACAGACCAAGTGTTCCATTGCGTATTCTATGTCTATGTTTAAAGTGCACTCATTAGAAAATAATTCTATGATAGATGTGTCTTAAAAAGGTATTTTGCCTCGTGAAAAAAAATTTTATGTATAGATTAATTATCTCTATACATGAGATAATCAAATGAAGCTAAAATTGCTTAAGAACTCCCTTTAGTTACGAAGTTTATTAAGTATTGTAGTCATCACTCTTTTAATCATGTTCCAATGCATTTTCAACTGCGATGTTTTGGGAAAGACAAAATCGCAATCGCTGACAAAAGACAAAAAAATACTTAATTAAAACTCGAAAAAGTAGTAACTATAATTACTTTAAGTTATTTGGGAATATGGAAAGAAGAGGTCATGTTATACCGTTAGTATTTTTTCTACTCCAACACTTAAACATAGATGACAATGTTAAAAGGAGGAAGAAAGCCATACGGTTTATTTTATTTATTTATTTATTAAAAAAAGCAAAAAGATTTCCTGAATAGAGTAAGAGTAAATGTTACATCTCTAAAATTAATAGCTTCACGAGATGAGCAATTTTTTAAGAAATTCAAATTAGCTTCTGTTATGTTTTAAATTGATTTCAAAAGCTATAATCAAGCTTTTGAAATGAAACAATTCGCATTTTTCTTGCGTAAAAGAAATAAATATATTTCCTTTCTAAAAACAAATCAAACACCAAAAACACTTTTTTCGAAGAATACAATTTTGAAAAATATTACGAAGACAAAAATAAAATGTAGTTTTCAAAAAACTCGAAGAAATAATGTTTGTATTTTCCAAACTGTATTGTTTTTGTTTAATTTCATACATTTTATAAAATGTATATTTTAGAACAGAATAAATATGATATTCCATTTTATATTTTAGGAATAACAGTAAAATAAATTTTAAAGTTTTTTGAGTTAAAAATGAAAAGTTTTTTCTTTTGGATAAATTCAATGTTAAAATTAAATTTTCTACAAAAACTTATCGATACTCTATATTCCTTGGGCAAAGGTCAAATTTACTATTTTACAGAATGCATTTTGTTAGCCTTTTAATGCATAAAAAAACTACGCGAAATTAGTAAGAAAAGTAAGGCAATAATTATTGCCAATAGCTATTGAAAAATCTAAATTAAAATAATTGGTGATACAATAGTATCACAATTATTGGTGATACAATAGTATCACTAAGGTCAACAATTCTCCAAATGAAAAAGTGAATCTCGTCACCCGACAAACTTTTTTCAACTTCAACAATATTCGTTTCTTAAAGTAACAAACTACTGAATTGTTGAAATTTTGTCCCATTTTCGTCGCTTAATGTTATTGTAGTTTATGACCGAAGTTATACTTTTCTAAACTTCAAAAAGTTATTTTTGCGTCTGAGTTGTCTTGTGTCACATATTGTTTGTGACACAAGATGCAATTGTATGTTATTTACCATGAAGAATTTAAGAAATATATCTAGAATTATTACTTTAGAAACACTTCAAATGTGTTTTATGTATACAGATTTTTATTTGGTATATACAATATATTAAACTAAGCAAATAACATTTAAATGTGTGGTTTTTGCAGAAAATAATGAGAATTTCTAGTTTACTGAATAAACACTTAACGAGTCCAATAGAGCTTAATTAATTTTTTTTATTTATTATATTACATATATTCAGACTTGTATGCTTGATTCTTGAGATCCGCTTGTAAGTCTTCGTCGATAATAGGACAAATAACACAATGACAGATGTACAACCACAGAAGATAACGAAGAAAACACCCAAGGCCACGGTGGGAATCGAACCCACACTCCTACGCTCTCAAGCGATTAGCGGAGGGATGCTTTGACCACTCAGCCACGGAGCGCCCAATAGAGCTTAAAAACGTGAACGAAGATGCATGTTGAGTTAGGTAAAAAATGCTATCAATAATTCCTTATGCCATAAATGATTCTGAAATATTTGTGAAAATAAATTTTAAGAATTACATATCGTACACACTTTCTAAAAACCTGGCGAAGAAAACAGTGTTAAAATATTGACTCCAATTGGAAGTTATCATCATAGAAAAACTTGAGATATTACACAAATTCTTGGATAAAATGTTTGGAATCATCTACTCAGGCAATGATTCCAAAAGTTTTAGTGCACTACCTTTCAAATAATTGAAGGTACTGCATGATTTGATAAAGTCAATAACTTAATAAATTGATACGTTTTTTTTATCAGAGCTTCAGTTAATTTTTAAGTTTTTTTTATATTAATTAAAAAAATATTTTTTAAGGAAATAAAAAAATTTTTGTTAAAAAAATAAGCTTTAACAAAAAAAATTATTTTTCACAAAAAAAATAATTTTTAACAAAAAATATTATTTTTTAACAAAAAACATGGGCTTATAATAAATTAGAGAACAGGGTTTTTTTATTAAAATTGAATTTTAATTTTAAACTATGTTCTGCAATGATGATATAAAACGAAACTTGTTTATTTTTTTATTTTCAGTTCAAGTGATCCTCTAGTTGTTTTATAACTGGGCATGATTATCTGCAAAAACACCTTCACCGTGGGTTTGAAGGACTCTCCGATCTGCCCTTTTTGTGGACTAGAGCAGTGTTTCTCAACCGCCGGTCCGCAAGAAATATTTACCGGTCCGCGAAATATCCAGCTTTTATAGGATAATCAATCCATTTATTGATAATTATGATAACAATCTCACTACAGTCCAGGAAATAGAACTTATTGAACTGTCTTCTGATCTAGGACTTAAATCACAGTTCAAATCAATAAATATATATCAATTCTGGATAAAGACTGCAACAGAATACCCCAATCTTCATGCAAAGGCGTTGAAGATTTTATTGCCTTTTTCCTCAACTTATTTGTGTGAAACTACATTTTCGGCTATGGCTGTTATTAAGACGAAACATAGAAATCGACCTGCTCTTGTACCTGCTTCACGTATTGCTGTAACTGGTTTAAAGCCTAGGATTGACAGTTTAGTCAGCAACAAAGACCAGCAGCAATCTCATTAATTTTAGTTTTTATATATCCCTTATTTTGGTAAATTATTTTTTGCTTATTTGGTATCTACTTACATTGTTCACATTTCGACTCATTGTTGTTTTGGATAACATATTAATTAAAAAAAATAAATGTATCATTCACGTTGGAATTTTCTTGTTAATTAAGTTTTGGTGCTTTTATTCTCGATGCAATATTATATAATTAAGTTGAATATACAAATGTAAATTATAACAAACAAAATGCTTTAAAAGTTATGTATGTCTTCATGATTTATCTTTGTGAAAAATTGTGCATTGTGTCAAATTATTAATATTACCGGTCCGCGCGAACGTGCCGAAATATTTTACCGGTCCTTGGAGTAAATTCAGTTGAGAAACATTGGACTAGAGGACATGACTGATGACCACCTTTACACTTGCCCTGGACTTTCGGACTTTGCAGTTAGAAATTCTGCGGAAGATGACTTTTCATTCACCTCAAGATTGTATTGGGCTGCCCGACAGAGACTGATGGTTGAAAACCCAAGGTCGGGCGTAGGATAAAAAAAAAAGTTGTTTTATAAGAATATGTAAGCTTAGATGCACAGTGAATTGGGCTTTTTTTCCATTTTGTTGAAAAGAGATTGGGTAAAGATTTTATCCCAAACTAAACTTCTGTTATCAAACAATGCAACACCATGAAGGGATGACATAAACGAACTAAAATCTTTAGCAAATTACGTTTGTGTCGTGAAAATGCTTAAAATTTCAGGAGAGAATCGCAGGCATGAGATAAGCAGTGACCCTGAGTTATTGCTGTTATCGCAAAAAAAAAAAAAAGATGCCTGTAGCGGACTTTTAAAACACTGTATAGTCATTGCTTGTGATAAACATTAGTTGAAACATAACAATACGTCTTCGATGAAAGAGGGCGATATTTCAACAACTTATTAAGACTTCGTGAATAAAGATTTTCCCACTGTGCAGTAAGTTGCTGCTTAAAAGAAACAGATTAGTCCGAGTTTATAAACAGTGAACCATGAAGAATTGGATAGTAAAAGGCAAAAAGATTTTGACCGAAAATGTAATTTTAAAAAAAGTGACATTAACAGTCAATGCAGAAAGAGGCAAAGAGCAGCCCTCAAGGTGCTTATGGATCGTACTTCATCTGGACAGTTGGAAACACAGTGATCCACAATTGCAGGTGCATTGCTGTCTTCTTAATCAGTTCGCTTACATCTGATGTACTGTGGATTACGTGCAAGAATTATTTTATACAAAATCTCGCTTTCGTAAAATGATCGACATCTAAAGCTGTGATGAGCTCATAAATACAAAAACTAGCTTGCAAATTGACAACAACTAGCTTTTTTATCCCGATTACCTTTTCGATTTTTGCTACCATAATAGTGTCACTCATGTTAGAAGCTACGCCTGTAAATGTTAATTTTTGAGTCTATTATTGATCGTCAAAGTGGACGAAACACTCGGAGTTGTTCTGGGTACCATGAATGATCTCAGGTGCCACATATTATAATTCTAAAACCCAAAACCACGCCTTTCTTTCAAAGCATTCCTGGAATTATTTTTCAACAGGATAATACCCATTCACACATGCCACAAGGAATGTTCCATTTACTTTATTAGATTAGATTTGGTAATTGCCGTACCCTTCTGGATGCCTATTAGTGAAGTTCTCTCTCCTTCGATTTCAAAATTGTGATCCGTTAGAAAAAGAATTTTGCTGTGTAGGCCTTGGAGGAAAGAATCAGATACGAAATTACAGATCCTAATTATAATTTATTTTCCAGGCGTCACAAAACAAAACATGTTCAGAATCTAATATGGCTTGAGAAGCCTATAGATAAGTGACTGGAGTGTCAAACAGTCAAAGTAATTACATGAAGTTCTCTCTCCTTCGATTTCAAAATTGTGATCCGTTAGTAAAAGAATTTTACTGCGTAGTCCTTGGAGGAAAGAATCAGATACGAAATTACAGATCCTAATTATAATTTATTTTCCAGGCGTCACAAAACAAAACATGTTCAGAATCTAATATGGCTTGAGAAGCCTATAGATAAGTGACTGGAGTGTCAAACAGTCAAAGTAATTACATGAAGTTCTCTCTCCTTGGATTTCAAAATTGTGATCCGTTAGTAAAAGAATTTTGCTGTGTAGGCCTTGGAGGAAAGAATCAGATACGAAATTACAGATCCTAATTATAATTTATTTTCCAGGCGTCACAAAACAAAACATGTTCAGAATCTAATATGGCTTGAGAAGCCTATAGATAAGTGACTGGAGTGTCAAACAGTCAAAGTAATTACATGAAGTTCTCTCTCCTTGGATTTCAAAATTGTGATCCGTTAGTAAAAGAATTTTACTGCGTAGGCCTTGGTGCAAAGAATCAGATACGAAATTACAGATCCTAATTATAATTTATTTTCAAGGCGTCACAAAACAAAACATGTTCAGAATCTAATATGGCTTGAGAAGCCTATAGATAAGCTACTGGAGTGTCAAACAGTCAAAGTAATTACATACAAAACTGGCTTAGGAAGCCCAAAAAATTAACTAATCATAAATTTCGAGACTGGTATCTTCAAAAACAAAACTTAAAGCCTAAGAAGCCTAACTAGTCGTTAATTAAACAAAAGAAGACTGGCATCTCAAAAAGTATATTAATCGTGTAACAATAGGTTTAGGGACCATAAAAACAGAAATTATCTTTTCAGGACGAAATCCTCAATGTATCTCATCCCCGCCAAAATTCAACCAGCAAAAGAACCCATTTTTTGTTGCTGTGCTATTTTTTCATCTGCAGTCGTGAAGAGTAGTGCGGTAGAGGAAGTAATGCCCAGATGTTGTCTCAAGGTGCTTCCAATTTTCACACTATTTCTACCACTCAAAATTAACAATTACTTCTTAATTTTGAGCTACAGTCAAATGAAGGGGTTGAAGGAGTCAAATAAAGAGGTAAGCTACAGTCATATTATCGTATCAAATGAAGAGAGCTACAATAAAATGAAGAGACTCTTTTCCACACCACAGTAAAGGTAGTATATTAGACCTTAAGTAACTTCTAATATTAAATATTACACATAGAGGGGCTTTTTCATAATAACAAATAGGATTATTGAAGCACCATGATGGAAAAAATAGTAATTATTAGGCCAAAACTACCAAACTTCAAGCGATCATGCCTGGTTACCTGATAATTGATAATTCACTTCCCTTGATTAGATGGCAACGTGAAATTAAAGATACATTAAATCAATATATCAATATCCTCCATATAAATCATGTCAGAAAAATGTAGGGACTAACAAATTATAAAAAATTCTCAGCAGACTTCAATCCTTGATAATTGAAATATTTTAAATAATGATACCATTCCAATGTGTGATACATGTCCCACAATATATTTGAAAAAATTATTCAAAAAAATATTTTTTTTTATTTATTTCTGTAACAAGTATTTTCTATTTTGTGCATTTTGAGCTCTATTTTATGATGTAATTTTAAACATAATCTTCCGTATAATATTATTTAACCCTCTGGGTGTTCATTCCGCGATTTTCTTCCTTTATGGAAGAAAGCATCCCGTCTCTTCAGTGTTTAACCAGTGAAATAAGTTTTATTCAGTATTAGACGTTTAGTTTTGATTTTGGCCAACAGATGTCGCTAGTTGCCCTCTAAATTGCGGTTTTGGAAGCACTTGGTTTGGTTTGTTTGGTTTGTTTGTCGCTCAACGGTCATTTTTTGCACACGAGGGCTAATTAGACCGGGACTTACGGCTTAAAGTGGAATCCGAACCACTACAAACATCCATGCCCAAGGTGGGATTCGAACCCACGAACTGTTGAACCGAAGGCAAGAGCGCTAACCATTTGGCTGCCAGCTCGGCTTGGAAGCACTTGGAATTTATTAATCTAAAAAAAAACTACTATGTCATCTTTTTTGTAATCAGAGAAGTGGTCGCTAGAAAACGTTCAATTTGATTGCCAGAATTCATGTACGTCGTAATTTATCAGATGCTAAAAGTGATTTTATATATATATATATATATATAGTTTTGATAGTGATATAGATTTTTTCATGATAGTGATATATTTTTTGTAAGAATATTATGTAAGCTTTTTTACATTTTACCTTTTACCATTATGTAATAAATAAAAATTAACTATAATTTAATTGAAGTTTATTAAAGTATTGTGATAACATCGGAAATTAATTTTCTAGTCGGTTTAGTTTCTCATAATAAAAATCCATTCAAAATTTTTTTTCTAGAAATCAAAAATGTATATTTCGATTTACCAATACATATATCACTTTAAAGTAGGCAAAAAATACACAATTTTTAAAGGATTTTAATTTACAAATTAAGCAGTCACAAGGGTTTAGTTTTAAAATAATGTTTAATTTGCTTAAATTTGTCAACTAACAAGTTTTTGGAAGCAAGTAAATGTCCTTTTAAGGCAATAGACGTGCCTATTTCGAAAAGTAATTTAAACTTTCCACATTTAAAACCAATCAGCAGTTTAAATTTTTATAATTTTATTTTTACCTTTCTTTGAAATTACCGGGAATATCATTTATATATTCAGCAAATTTCTATAACTTAGATTGCATTCACAGAGACTATACAACAGATTATATTCGTTAGACAAAGCCTTCTGTTCTGCTTCAGGTCTAAAAGTAATCATAACTCCATCACAGGAGGTGAGATTTTGACAGCTTGCAAGGGATTCAATTTTCCTGGTTTGGGAAAAGAATCCCTCTGACGTAAAATTTTCTGACGCGAACACACTTTCTTTCATCTGCGTAAGTGAGCAAATTGCTTTTCCGAAAAAAAAAAAACCTTAAATATAGACATAAGATTATATTTAATAGAATCTTCCTGAATATAAAATAAAAAATAAAATAACTATCATTAACTTTAAAGAAACTATTTCTGAACGAGAGACTGTATTTTATTTCCTTTCTTCAATAGAAAAAAAGTTTTAATATAAATGATGTCTTCTGTTTTACTTACAAGCATAAAAAATGAAACTCTTCTGCAAAAAAAAGGAGTTTTATGTATTCAAAGTTGGTATATTAATGCCTTTTTAAGTAAAGGCATGAAATAATGATAAAATTATTTGTACTGGAATTTAACGTAGGCTAACCTACAAATAAGAGTACAATTGGTCAACCTAGGATTCGTCATATGAAGTATTTTTATATTCTTATTATTGGTACTTATGCCACTTGGACAAGTCAAGCTCGCTAAGTCGATGGCCATGCGAATTTAAGTTAGTTGGTTCAGTTTTTCATTTTAACCAGAGCACCACGAAGATGAAGAATGATTTTACTCTTAACACATTCGGAATATGGCACCACCAGATAATCCACTCCCTCAATTTCGACATTATCTGGAGTTTGAGGAAAAGTTTCTCCAGACCATTACACCCATGGTAATTGCTCAACGACTGACCACAGATTAGATTCCACAAATTTAATGAGTATGTATATCGCATATACTCGATGAGTCTTTGGTGGCACTGGGAATCGAACCCCACTCCTCAAAACTTAATACCGATGCCCTAACCACTAGGCTATCATGGCGCCAAGCATTGTTTTATCTAAAAAAAAAAGGTTAGCCGTGCTTAGTACATACAGGTGTCACTTCAAGGGCTCTAATGTCTATGGATAGGACAGGTTTCTTAGTCTATGGGTAGGACAGAAACTTATAGTTCTCAGTTCATCCCCAGCCACTGTTGAATAACGGCAGGGGAGGTGAATGCTGCAACGGGGGGGGAGGTGAATGCCTGTTTCTAAAAGTGACATTTGCAACACTATGAGTGTCCTAGGAAAAGAATTATCGACATCCAATGCCTTTTCTAGAGCATCTCACAAACACTCCAGCAGACTAAAGTATGGGACTCGTTGGTCAAACCACATGATGAATACACTCTTCTCAATAATATAAGCAACAACAATCTTCTTCCTAGGGTTGGATTTGTTGGTGATTATCTTATTGAATATCAACTCAATATATCAACCAACTCAGATATATCAACAACTCAATATATCAACAACATGAAACAAACTCAGTATTGTTGAGTGTAATTCTCCGTTGAGTTTCATTTGTAACACCTGAAGTATCTTTGAAAAAGGATAATAGACATCTAATGCCTTTTCTAGAGCATCCCACAAGTGCTGCAACTGACTAAAGTATGGGGCTCATTGGTGACACCATATAGTGAATACACTCTTCTCCAAGGTAACCAATCACAAAAAAATCCAACTCGGTATTGTTGAGTGTCCATACAAAAATAATCAGTCTCTCACAATTCCTTGTAAAAATCATGTGCATGGATTTTATAAATTTTTCATATTAAATAATGAAAAGAAGAAAATTCATTATTAAAATATACTTTTAGGGAAATAACCAAGCAATAAATTACATTTTATTGTTATTATTAACAAGTAACAATGATTAATGAGACTGTTTTTAAAATGTAATTGTAAAATTAAAGCAATTTCTTAAAATATTAAGAAATGAATTATTTGTTCACTGGTTCTGTTTGATTATTGCTACCATACAGCAATCAAACTGCTTCAATCAACCATCAATCAAATTGCAATCAGACATCAGATATAGAAGTAAAAAACTGTACAGTGGGTAAGCTTATCATACCCATTAAAATAGAGACTTAGGAGCTTCCCTAAGGAGAAGGAATTCCATAAAAAAATTCTGCTATTAAAATGTAATGTCTATAACATCATTCAATAAAAAACAAGCTTTTTATTATTTCGTGTTTTAAAACCATACAAACAAAAGAGAGAATAGTCAAATGAACTTACAATGAGATGCGTTTTAATGTGCATTAAAGATAAATTTTCTAAATCACCATTTTATACAGCACCAATTAAAAGGAAACATTTGGATGTAGTTTATAGCAGCTATTTTAAAATACTGTAAAACACACAATAAGTAATTAAACTGATATACATTTATTGGAGCATGTACATAGTGTACGTATATGCAAAACAAGTAATACTCATATTCTTCTTTTGGTATTTGAATTGAAATATTCATCACACAACAGAAAAAATTAAAATAATGAATTCATAAGCTAAACTTCGTGGCATGACAGCCCATGTGAACCAAGGCCAATAGTGCCCATAACTGTTTTCATCACCGAGGACCCTAGGTTGCGAAGGATATGTCCCAGTTAGATGGTCAGCCTAACGTGAAACCCCCAGTGCTTAGTTCCAAAACATGCTTGGTACTCAGTTTATCGACACCTGAAAGGATGAGGGGGTGAGTCGACCCTGCCCAGCCCGAGGATCAAACCTCAGACATGTGCCTTTGGAGCGTGAAACACTGCCACTAAGCCCCCAGGCTTCACATGAATACATATGATCAAAACATTTCATGAGATATATTCATAAAGAATAATAATAAAAATTTGTTTTTAAATTCATATTTATAAAATGTTAAAGAATCACTTTGACATAAATAGATGATATCAGAAGAAAAAGAACAGAAGAAGAAAAACGCTTAATTTTTGAAAGAAAAATCCTAAGGAAAATTTCAGGACCTATTATAGAGGGTAACGTATGGAGAATCCTATATAACGATGAGATCTACAAAAAATATATGAAATTCGGCGAGACTGACATTATAATAACAGTCAAAGCGTAACACATCAGATGGCTGGGCCATCTCTACAGAAAGCTTGATACTGTAAAAAGGTGACCTTCTTAATGATGTAAGGAACCAGAAGAAGAGGACGACCACCCACAAGATGGCTAGATGATGTTGAAATTGACTTCAAGATATTGGGAGTCCACCGATAGTGGGCCGTCGACAATGACAGGGTCAGATGGAGGAGGATCTGAGAGTCAGAGCCTTGGCCAGCAAAAAGCTGTTGTGCTTATGAGAAAGAAGAAGAGAAAGCAAACTTCTTTATATACCAGATGGAAATATTTTTGGTTCCATTTCCTTATTTTTTTTAATTAAGGCATGAACAGTAGAACTCCAACTATCCGAATCAAATAAGACTGGACCCCATTCGGATAATCAAAAATTCGGTTGATTGGAATTTTTCAAAAAAAGTATCCATTTTAATTAATTATTGTATGTTGAAAATGGAAGAAAAAGTATACTTTTAAATAAAAGGAATTTATAATGAAAAGGCAACACTTTTACATGCTAATATACTTACAAATGCTGTACATTAATGCATGTATGTTCAGTAATGTGAATGTAAATTATTGCTTCCCTAACATATCGGTCAAAGTTATCTGTTTCACTGCCTTGATTCATTTTTGGTCAGCCAAGTCGGCTTGATAAGGAGAATTTACATGTGATCCCACTCGGCCTGATGCTTTATCCACTTCAAAGCAGTTTCAATGCCGGCAAATGAGTTGATGGTCCCGTGTATGCTCGATTTCAATATTAAAATCATCTTTTTTCTCGACACTTTAAATAAGTTGGCAATCATTTGCAATTGAAATCTAGAGTTTTACTCATAATCCAATATCCTATATCTTAGAGCTAATTTAAGAACATCCAGGAATTTTTAAATAAATGTTTTTGAACTCTTCTCAGGAGACTCTCTCTCTTTCTCTCTCTCTCTCTCTGTCTCTCTCTTTCTCTCTCTCCCCCTCTCTCTCTTTCTCTCTCTCTCTCTCATTCTCATATTTTCCCTTCTCTTATCTCTCTTTTTCTTGAGCTTTTCCTTTTTCGCCTTTTCCATCTCTTCTTCAGTCTAATTTATTTTTCTGAAATTCTGAAAGAGATTCGGATAATCAGAGATTCAGATAAACGGAATTCAGATAAATGGAATCCTAATGTATTTAAAAACACAATTTCATATTTAACAATTTACATCTAAAGTCTTTTGTGAAAATTTCTCCACAAGCAATTCTGATTTTTTTTCTCTCTTTAGATTATTTTACCTCAGATTTTCATTAAATTTTATTTTCTCAAATAAATTTCCTATCAATTTTTCTACCTCCTAAAAAGACAGATACGAATCAAAATGAACTCATTAAATAATCTGTATACAAAATTTTAATTTGTTCTATTTTATCCAATCATAATAGCTTTTAATATCTTTTAAATTTTAACATTAAGCCTAAAATACATATCACATAGAATCTTTATTTCGATAAAATTAGTAATTAAAAGTGAGGAAATAAAACAATGCTTTCACTACAAACATCAAGCCAAACAATTATGAATGCAACAAAAGGCAAAATTAATCATCACATTTATCCGTCCATAAAAGTCCATTTATTATTTAAAATTTATCCATCCTTTTTAATGAATTTTCTATTTAATGTGCTAAAAATGAAAATAAATTGATAACTTTGTTTTCATCGGAAAACTGAAATGAATGAGATTATACTATGAGATTTAGATTATACCTCTAAATTTTTCATTATACCTGACTCATTTAAATATTATAAGCTGCTATCAAATGGCAATTAACCGATCTTTTCGAACGTAAGCTGAGAAAATTAGTTCCTTTTTTTCCTGGATTGAAAGTAAATGAGCAGAGAAAAAAATACTTCCATTATCTTGATAACAATCGAAATAAAAGGAATGCTTACATGTATCCAAAAATAGTTTTCTAAGAAAATACTGGTTTCAGTCTTATTTCAAGCAATTAAAATTGGCCTTTGAATAAAACCGGTATAGATAAAAAAGAAACTGCAGACACGCTTTTATCATTGTTCTATGAAATTGAAATACGAAAGTTATTTCAAAGTGTAGTACTTTAGTTGAATTTCAATAGAATGAGAACGATAAAAAAATAATAAGACACTTTTTTCCTTTCTATTCAAGGGAAAGGTTAAATCAAAAGAATGTTTTAAACTTTTGAAAGGAAAACATATTTATTTTTCCACAGTGAGAAAGGATCTTTTGAGAATGTTAAGTTACACGATATATATACATATATAGGGTATTAAGACATTCTTAGAACAATTTCGATAAAGAATTAAAAAAAGTAAATTTTTTAGTATAAAAATTTTTTGGCAACAGCTTATTATTTGAAATAAAAAATATCGTCTGCTACTTTTAAATTTATTCTTCTTTCGAAATGTCCCATGCAAACAAGCTGTAGATTAGAGGATATGTTTTTGCGCTTTCCGAAAAGAAATATTCTTATAACAGAATTCAAAAAACGTTGTGAAATGTGTGGTATTAAAATTTCTAAGTGCAAAATAACCAATATTATTAATCGGATAGGTAAATCCGTCAATAAGTATTTCTACATGGAAAGAAGACTCCAAACGAATATCCGAAACAAGTACGTACTGTTTCAAATGTTTCTAATGTGAAATCACTGGTAACAAGAAAAATCCGTCAACACAGAAATCAATAGCAAAGTATTTAGATACATCTATAGCAACAATAAATAAAATAATAAACCAAAATTTGCAACTTAAAAAAGCTAAAAAACAAATATTCACTAACTTTTGCTGAGACATGTGTCTCAACGCAAAACATTTTGTAGAATCCCGTATGAAAACCATTTAGCAGGAGATAAATGAAAATACATTGTGACACTTGAGGAAGCATGGGTTTATAGAAAGCATGGGTATATGACTGCAACAAAAAAGGTCTATTTACTGTGTGAAACGAGGAGAAAAAAATGTACAAACCTGATTCCGTCAATGTAAAGAAAGTTTCAGTAAGTGGCTTATGATTGGCGAAGAGAGAGAGGTTCCTCCTACAATGGGAAATAAAAAAATAAGAAAAAAATGTTAAAATCAAATCATACTATCAGGAGAAGGTTTTACGTCCACTATTTACAGAAGAAATTCCACTTCTTTATCCCAAAGTCTTTCAAAGAGTGAAACATCAACAAGACAAAGCTACAAGCCATTCTTCGAAAACTACCACTGCATTCCTTGAATAAATGAAGACTAATACAGGTATTGCATATATACCTTTCCAACATATTCCTGTGAAGTCCCCTGACTTTTCACCTATGGGCTATTGTGCCTTTGGTCTGTTAAAAAGAGTTCTTTCTAAACGCAAACCCACCACGATGGATGGATTCTGGAAAGCAATACCCCTGGAAATTTTACGAAAAGCTCTTCTATAATGGAAATCACGATGCAGATTTATAGTCCAGGAAAAAGGTTATCAGATCGTTCATTTAAAAAAATAATCTTTACATTTTAAACATTAATGGCCCCGAAATCGTTCTAAAAATAAGTTAACACCCTCTGTATATATATACTAATTTATAAATATGAGTTCAAACGCATGTGCAATTCTTTATTATATGTATATAAATGTTAACATTTATTTACATACATTTAAAAAAACACGTATAAAAAAAGTAGCAGAAGTTACAAAAATGAACTAAAATAAAGGATTTAAGAACGGAAAGAATTATTTTTAATCTAAAGAATAACTCTGTTCCTCACACAACCAAGAAACACACAGGGCCAAAAAAATATAAAGTCAATAAAAAGTTTTAAAAGAGAGAATAAGCAGACACTTTCAAGAAAAATACAAATAATAAAAATTTTTAAGTGCTTGAATATAAACTTTTTCAAGTGGGCAAATATGCTACTGATTTAACCAAATTTGGAAAATAGGAGTCCATAGCATTAGCATAGATATTATACTTATAAATCAATTTAATAATTCTAATGAATTAGAATATCTGAAAGCAATAATTGTATAAATTTATCCAATTAGAATAAAGAACTACAAATGCCTTTAATGTAATCATAGCTCACAAGAAAATAATTGCTTTGCTGTTTAAACAACAAATCTTATAAATCAATTGATTTATTTTATATTTAGATTCAATTTTCCTACTCTCAGAGCAAAATCGATAACTTTTAAAATAACGAAAATTATTCTTATGAGCACAGTACACAAATTGATCAGTTATTTATTAGAGTGAAAGTATTTTCAAAAGTTAGCAAATGAATTGAATAAATTATTTTATTTTTTACATAATTATAAAATTTAGAACTTTATTAAAAAAAAATTGTTATTCCTTTTGAAGTGTTAAAAAATTTGGGAAATTTTTTTTGAATGTTTACCCCATCTCTTAAATTTTCTCTAGTTAATACTTATTAACTATTAGCCCCGCTCCATAGATTTCAAAGGTCATGACTTCCAGTATAAATCGTGTACATGGCTTTCAGGGTAAAACTGCGAGATATGGAAATACAGAGGTTATTTATATAATTTACTCGTGTGTGTGTGTGTGTGTGTGTGTGTGTGTGTGTGTGTGTGTGTGTGTGTGTGTGTGTGTGTGTGTGTGTGTGTGTGTGTGTGTGTGTGTGTGTGTGTGTGTGTGTGTGTGTGTGTGTGTGTGTGTGTGTGTGTGTGTGTGTGTGAGAGAGAGAGAGAGAGAGAGATACTTTATACTTTTGAGATTATTTACTATATGCTTGATATTTCGAATTGCAACAATCTACTTTGCAATACAAAATCACAAGTATACATCAACTATAAAAATTAAATGATGTCTTGAAAGCTTGAAATTTTCTTTTACTCTATGAAGTTATAGAATATTGAAGAAGTTGAACTCCTTTCACCGGCTCTTAATGCATTTCTGTGTTGGCCGAAAATGGGAAAAATGTTAAAAATCAATGTTAATATGGGAAAACAATGCTTTTACAAAAATCGAACGAGAATTTTTCCCCATCGCGAAATGTATTTTCCTGAAAAAATATGTGGAAATACAGAAAGAAATATGGAAGCGCTTTCTCTATTCTCAGTGGTTAAGCATAAATGGCAACTTTAAAGGAGAGCTACGGCTTCTTTCTTGAAGCGAGAAGAGTTCCGGATTAAAATGTAACATCACTTAGATAATTACAGTGGCATTAGCAACTTTATATAGGAATTCGATTAACGCGAACTTATCTTTCAAATTAACTACAAATTCTAATGAGAATCTTGAAATAAAATGTAGCTTTTTTAAGTAAGGCAGAAACGGACACGCTGATGTAAGTTTTATTTCATTTCACGCAGTATTTTTGACTAAATTTGGATATATTTTTGGTGAAAAATTAAACAAGATTTTTATTTAATAGCATTTTTTGCAATTGTTTCCTTGGTATACTTACTCAAGTTTATTTATTGTATGGAGCACAATATAATCTCCGTCTAATAAATTTGTCAAAACAAAACTATAAGTATAAGGGTTTGTTTATCAATTTATTTATATCACTTTTAAATGCAAATCTCCTCAGTTGCTTAGAATTATAGATGAAAATTTTAAGTAAGACGCATAATATAAAAAAATTCAAAATATGTAGTATAACGTAAACGGTAAAATTGTTTTAAAAGAAAAAGCATTTGGAATCGAAAATTGTTTGAAAATAAAGAAAAAAGTTTTGAAACAAGTTTTAGGAAAAATTAATTCATTGCATTTAAATTCCCCTATACATCAACCACAGTGAACGAATAGACATGCAACTCTTATTTACCTTAAAATAATTATCAAAAATAATTATTACAAGCATTTAAATAAACTTTTTTTTTGTTAATGAAATGTCTAGTAGGTTACAATTGAAAAACGCTCCTGGTTAAATTGCAGTTTAAAATTTCAATGACATTTTAAGAATACTGCTTCTTATTTGTGAGTCCCGAAAATGAAATCGATAAAATTCCCAAACGTGCTTCAACAGGTAAGATTGCCAAATAAGAAATACAACATTCATCGCCAATTCTTCAGTGGTGATTAGGTACAAATCCACGATATTCCATCCAGGAAATCCCGTTTTGAAATACTTTATTTGAAACAAAAGACATATTTGTAAAAGAAATTAAATAAAAACTTTAATCTTTTACGATTAAAATTAAAATTCCCTCCTTAGAAAATAATAGTTAAATAAAAAATGTTTCTAAATTCCAAAGATTATATTGCTATCAATTGATTGGTTGCTGTCGGGTCCAGGAAGTTAACTATATCCGTGACTGCCAATGATGGCTTCACTATATTATCTGTTTAGAGATCACTATCGAATGGGTATTCTCTGATATTCTAGACAGATGCCAGTATTGATGGACAATTAAAATTATGGCTTGGAGAGAGTTCTTCGTCAGGATAATGTCTACATTTTACATATGTTCAGTTATTGAAGCATATTTATGATCTACATTAAAATCTAAAATCAACAAGGCAATATGTTTTCTATCTTACCATTCTCCTGATAGGATTTATCCTTCTCGAAATTTGCACAAACAATTACATTCGAAATTGTCCCAAGCACAAGCCAAATGTTCAATTTTAAAAAAATGTAGATTTGCAAATCCGCAAATACAAAAATTATGAAAAAATTCGAAAGTTTCCATAATAATTCTTATAATAAACCTTTTAACTTCAAATACTATAGCAGACCGCAACCATCTTTAAAAGTTTTCTGCGAAAAAAAGAAATCAAAATATTTAATTTGTCTATAAATTCAGTTTTATTTTATGGTACATTCAAATTAAAAATCGTATTTTCAAAGAAAAGCCTTATTTTATAAGTCCGCTTAATAAAATAGTCTTATCTTGGTTTTTTATTCTTTACAGTGAATCACTTGTAATGTAATGCAAACCCACCCACTCCCCAGCGCGCACGTTTTTAATCTCCGTAATGCTTCGCAATCTCATTCAAAGACTTTACGTTTAATAGCATCTTGAAATCAGTTTTAAGAATTCGCATTTTAATGCGAATTCTTTCAAAGCGTCGGGTGCCATTACCTGAAACCTTTTGTCGTGGTGAAGCGGCGTTTGGATCATTATGAATAGTCGGGGAGAGAAAATTAAACACCTCCAACAGCCTTCTTCGAAAGCGTTTCATTTGATTATCTCACGAACAGTATACAGGCATCATGCGATCTGTAATGAAGGAAAAAAAAAGATAGGCAGCATTTTCAGTAAAAATAACAGCAATTTACTCTCGTAAAGGCATCAATCGGTTTTGTTTAGAGGAGTAATGAACGCAACGCCCTTTCCTCTCTTTCGATATTTATTCTACCATAAATTTTAATTACCATCAGATTTAACAGAGAATTTTTCTTCTTTTTTTTTTGCAATTTTTCAGTAGCTGAAAATGAGAATAAACCCTTAATACCAAGTAAAAATGTTATTGAGTATAATTAAGAAAGAAAATTTCATACCCTATAAAGATTCATACTTTGGTAAAGTGGTTAACGATCTTGGTGTGCATTCATTCAAGAATGGTGAAAAAAAGTGAGCACAATGATGCTTGTGAAAAGAGATTGTTATAATTTTATGGAAGTATATAATTTTTATTTTTAATCTTTTTCAGTGGAAGCGTGTTTATTTATTTTTTTTTTGTTTATTAATAAGATTTTAATAATTGGTAAAAATATTTTGAATGGTTTCATTATTGATTAATTTGAAGGAAAATTACAATCGCTGTTCTTTTACTATAATAAAATCATAAGATGCCACAGAATATGAAAAAAGAACTCGTTTGAAAGAATAAGCTTATTTTTAATTTTTTTATTGGAAGTACGTTTTACGTTATTTATTCATTTTTGTAAATCATCGTCTTAGGATGATTTTTATTACTTATATAAATCTAAAACAAAATATAACATAGAAGCTTTTTATTTATTAATTTAAATTTAATCCCTTCTCATATTACATCATATTCTGTGTTAAATTCAATGAGCTGTATCACTTATACATTATACTGATTAAACGGAATATAATAAATAATATAAATTTAAAATTTAACTGATCTAAATTTACTTTATTTAAATTTCGAAAGATAAAAATTTCTTACTCTGCTGCTAGTAGTATTCTAGGGCCTTAAAATCTATATATTTCTTCTTTCTGAGTAGTAGTTCAAATTTCTGGTGCATAAGTTACAATAGGTCTGATAATAGTTTCATATACAGTAATCCCCTCAATAACAAGGTACTCTTATAACACGTTTTCATATTACGCGATATCATGTCCCTCGTATAACGCGTGTTCCCCCCCCAATTAACGTGTAAATTCCTCACGCTTGATTTCTGTACTATGAAGTTAATAATGATTTGTAGAGTTCACAATCAATTTCGAGTATGTTTGCACATTATGTCAATTGTGTTCTCACTAAAATTAATTAAATAGTATTATTGACCTTTGAACATTCTGATAAAAAAAGATGTCGCGGTGGAATGTTATTTCAGGTAACTTCTACAGCGAATAAACATGTAATAAAACTGTTTTAAGAATTATTTGATTTATTTGAAATTGATCTGTTTTTTAGTTACATTTGTGAAAGTTTTTATTTAAAATGTTCTTAATTTGATTTGAATAAAACCAACACATTTCGTTTATAACACAGTTTTCCCTTAATATTCAATTTAAGACCCCTTTTTACGAGAAAGACGAGAAAGTTAAACGTGAATCATTTGTACAGAACGTGTTATACCAGGTCATACGAGCGCGTTTGATGAGAATACTCGTACAACGCGTTTTCCTATAACGCGGAACTACTATGCCTTGTTATAGGGGGATTACTGTAGTACCTTCTTGACAGCGCAGAAGATTTAAATAGCTGACTTATTGAAAAGTAACATCTGTTTCCCTGGGGCTTGAGCACAGCCACCAGGCGCGTCGGCAAGTGGTGGATAGCCGAATGTCCTGTAGGAATGACAGGATAGCCTTGAATATAGAATCAGAGGCCGCGAACCAGCTCCCGTAAACTCTGGTGTTATGCGATCCGTGCCTAGGGCTAATTGGCACCGCGGTATTGGTGTCTTAACGGAGCCTCTAGTTGCTTGGCGAACTTCTAGAGTAATTTGCCTTGCCCAGTAACTCAGGCAATGCTGGGTGGACTTATATTACCTGAGCTTTTTAATTGTTATCTTGTGGCTGAAAAGACACAAGAAGTAACAAACCTTTCTGCATTTGCAGGTGAAGCCTCTAAAGTAGACCTTGCTGAAAAGACAAGGGAACCCAGAGGCAATCTTGTAAAGGGGCAGCAATGAATCCTTCACTTGAGGTAGAAATGACCTCTAAACCATCTTCTTCTGGTGAAAGTCAGGAAGCTATTCCTAGCATGACTGACTTTCTGACCAGATGGGACTATTTCAGCAAGACCTTATCTGCTGGAAATGTCATATGCAAGAGGAAACGGCAGAGCATGTCATTTACGAATGTGAGGCTCTTGCCCTCCCTAAATTAACTTCTTTAGGCTTCATCCATACTAGAGACTTACACCTAGACTCCATTAAAGGGTTATCGGACTTTATTAGTAAAGTGGGTGACCCAAGCAACTGGAACTAGGAAACATTGGGTTTGGAGTTAATGGTACAAAATGCTGATAAAAGCAGAGGTGCCCAATGACATACAAACTCAATTTTTAAGAAGAAGAAGATCTGTTTCCAGCAACCAGTCTAGCCTTTATTTCAGGATTTACCTTATTTTTTCTGTGATAAATGAACCTAGATATTTACATTCAGTCGTCTTTTGAAAATCGAGCTCAGTATTTACTGCATTGTTGACCAAACCACATCCTCTATCTCCTCCAAGAATATAATTAGTTTTCTCTCTATTAACCAGAAGTCCCTCTGCCTTTGCCTCTTTTTATAGGTTTTTATAGTTTTCAACTAGACAGTCTTCAGTTCTAAACATCAAATCCCCATCATCCGAAAAGGCAAAAATTTGCAAGAATTGATTTATTACTGTGCTCCTTTGATCAGAGTAAAACTTTTTGTATGATATATTCCAAAAACATAAGTTAGATGCTGTGGAAATTGCATCTCACTATCTTAATTATAAAATTTCTTGAAAACTTTCCCTGCACTTTGGCTTTTATGGTTAACGAAGTCATTTTAACAAACCGTATTAATTTTACTGGTATTTCAAATTCATTCAAGATGTGGTGATACAATTTTTTTCTGTTCATACAGTCGTATGCTTGCGTAAAATCAATAAAAAATGTAAATAATTTGATGTTTTGAGTATAGAACCTCTTCAGAACATTTCTAATACCAAAAATCTGGTCCGCAGTGAACCTACCATTTCTGAATCAATATTGAAAGTCACTGATTATTTTTTCTGCATAAGATTGTTATCTATACGCAATAATTCTCGAGAGTACTTTATATGAAGTACTCGAAGGAGATATTCCACTATAATTTCCTCAAGTCAATATATTACCTTTTTTTATATATAGGGCACATGATTGATTACACTTTGCCATTCAATTTTTGATCCACACGCTTTCCAAGAGGTCATGTGGTAATATCCTTAAAAAGTTTTCTTCTCTATATTTCAGCATCTTGGCTGTAATTAAGTCTTCAACCGTACCTTTTCTACTTTTTTATAGCTTGTTTTGTTTCTTCAACTGTTAGAGACTTACAGAATTGGTCATCATCCACATTATATTCATTTATCTCAACCTCCTCAATTGTTATATCCTCTTTAGTAGCTCTTCAAAATATTGTCCATCTTTCAATTATTTTGCTTTTTTCGATAATCATTTCTTTGTCCCTGTTTTTACAAAAACTTATTTTGTATTGAAACCCTTTATTGATGCTTTTAATGTTTGAATGAATTTTACAGGTGCCTCACATGGATTTTTCACTTCCTATATTCTATTTTTTTTAATTTTTTTTCTACGATGCAATACTTTTGATACGATATTCCTTTCTTCTTTATAAGGCTTTTCGTTTTGTATAGTTCCATAGGAAAGAATTTTTTCCAAGCAATTTTTTGTTTCAGTTCTCTCCACTCACTACCAAACCATTCCTTTCGTGGTGTATTTTTCTCGTCCTCTAAATTTTTTATTCATTAACTTTAATTTCAACATCCATTATATTGATTAACACAGCAAAAGAATGCCTTGACAACATCTCCCTTTCTGGAAAAGTCTTGTTAATAGAAACAGACTTCTTCTAGTTAAATGCATCAATTTTTCCATATTAATAAATATAAACGTTACTAATCAGATGCTTACTAGAAACTTATATTTGTTTTTGTTGTTGTTTGTGTTTTGTGTCTGCTTGGCTGGCATAATGTGGTGCACTGCTTCACTTTTTCAACTAAACCACTGTTTGGTGTGGAGTCCGACTTCCTCAGTACACACATGCCGTAGGTATCCTATTTATTGGGTAGGCAACCATTCACAACCCATTCATACAAAGAAAGGGCAAAGATGGGATAGACAGAAAGAGAAAGTACCGCATTTATACGAATCTAACGTGCCATCGAATCTAATGCGCATCCCCATTTTAAAACTTTAATAAAAAAATTGTTTGTCGGCGAATGTAATGCCCATCAATGGTATGAGGAATTTATTGAATCTCATTTTATACAACAATGGATTTGTATATAAACTATCAATCAATGCTCTAATAATTTTATTTAAATTTAGATACCATATTTTGGTACTTACGTATTAGCGTCACTGCATCGAATTTTGTTCCGAAACTTAAGTAGAATTAGCCCGTAACCAATAATTTGAAAATGTTTTCTACTTTTGAAAAATTGACTTATAATTCTAAAAAGTAATTTTCTAATTATAGGAAATAATTTTTTTTATTTTCGTCCTGCTTAAAAAGTCGCAGTGACGCTAATACGTAAGTACACGTATTTTATATAACAATAGATTTATACATAAAGTAGCAGAACATAGAATTAACCTATTAGTGGGCTATTGTTATCTGAAACAATCATTGTTAATTCCTACTACCGTATATACGGTACCTATCGTAAAATATGATCATGAAATAAATAGTAACATTTCTATCTAGCTAAGAGTTTCTACAATCAGTGATGAATAGTAAACGTCTTTATTCACTAATGTTTTCATCACTGGATTCCTCGCGGCTCTCTTCGTCAGAAGCAGATTCATTTCTTCTTTCCTCATTGTCATCGTCATCCTCGGCGTTCCAGAGCATGTCATCTTCACTGCCATTCAATGAATTTGAAATGCAGCATTTATTGAAATATTTCACAATCATTGGTGCTTCGATGCTTTTCCAGGCAGCAGAAGCCCAGTGTGCAACATTGTGCGGTGCAGCACGCTTAATTTTTCCTGTCAGGGTCAATTCACGGTTTGGCTCACAAAACCATTTTTCGTACTTCGCCTGAACGTACCCCTTAAAAGGTTTACTTATACCAACGTCCAGGGGTTGTAACACATCCCTCCAGGAATGCTAACAAGATCACTGCCTAGGATATGCATCATCTTTTTTACGTCGTCGGTGAGATAACCACGAAATACGTCCAAAGCATTGATGATGGATTGGAGAACTCACCGGGACGGCGTTCCCATACATTTCGGAGCCAATCAAATATAATGATTCCGTCATCCACCCCTTCTCTTGGTTTCGAATCAGGACATCATCTGTGAACAGCTTTTCATTCTTAGGGTTTTAGGGCACGTTTTCCGTTGGAAGATTAAGAAAGGAGGGGGTTTGCACCCGTCTGCTGTTATTGCCAGCATCACTGTTATGCATTGTTTTTCACATCCCGAAGTTTTGATGATAACTTCCTTAGTCCCCTTCTCCTTAATGGTGTAGCTACGATACATATCAAACAAAATTGGCTCTTCGTCAGCGTTGCCAATTTGACCCATTGAAAAATTCTTTTCCTTCCGAAGTGTGATGACATATCGCTAAAATGTTAGTAGTTTTCCCTTAAAATCTGCAGGAAGTTTTTGGCATATTGTTGTACGGCGTCTTAGAGATAAGCCCATCCGCTTCATAAACCGATCCACCCATCCACGGCTTGTCTTAAACTCTTGTTTCGGTATCCCAAGAACTTCAGATTCCTCTTTTGCTTTATTTCTTATGGTGTCACTAGTCACAGGTTGTCCATTCTTCCTCCTTTCACGTACAAATTTCAAAGCTTTTTCTTCAATTTTAGGGTGTCTTCTTTTGCGAGAACCAGTATATTTATTTCTACTAGCTTTAGTTGCAAACAGTGCCAATTTCTGTTGCCGCCACAAGCGAACATTGCGCTCAGCTATGTTGAACTCTCTACCTGCCTTTCTATTGCCATTTTTCCGCATAAAGAATTAATTTACGTTTGAAAGTAGCGTTATATGACATTCTCCTTTGTTTGCCTTCCATTTCGTGACTACGTACTCTGCAGTTTGTATCCTCTATGCAATAATGTGTCAATGATAAATATAACGGTAAATGTAGTCGATAAATACAGTTATCCATTGTAACGATTTAAATTTGGTTGAAGTCATCGGCGAACTGCTTACCTTGCACCCGAATCTAATTCGCACCCCAATTTTGAATACTACATTTGGCCAAAAACCATGCGCATTATTTTTTCGTAAATACGATACATCCATGCCCGAACTAGAATTCGAACCCAGGACCTCCTTATCAAAAATCATGCACCCTGACCACTAGATAGGCGGTGATATTTATACTTATGACACTGGTCTAATACTAGTAAACAGAATCTCAATTATGTTGTGTTCAGTCTTGTTGTTCAGCAGTTTTAATTTTTTCAGGCGGCATTGTTTCAGAAAATGCATTACTACCCGCACAACAGCAAAATCAAGTGTACAGTCACGTCATAAAGTGCGTAGAAACAGTTTCTTGGAATCAATTCCATGTTCTTAAAATAACATATTATTGCATTATTGTTATTCAATAATAATGCTCCAGTGGCTCCGTATCTGCACATCGCTTCCCATTTAGATCAGCTAAATATCATCTAGTTTGCAACAGGCAGTGATTGAGAGGGTGACCACGTGCACTCCCTCACTGGGTTGCTAGAGCTCCGTGGGTCACCACAGAGTCTAGTATGCGTTGGTTAAAGCCTCTTCTACTTTAATCTGGGACGTCCCAAGTCCTTCTGCTGATGTGGAAAGATATGGAGAAGGGTGTCAACTCAGGTGTGACCTCGTCACTTTATCGTGGTTTAAAATCACAAGGGACTTGGTGATGGACGAATATCCCAAGTTCGTTAATCTGAATGACTAGTTCGATGGTCGCCTCCTTGTTATGTATGTTATCCAGTAATTTACTGATCCATATATACTTCTACGTCATTTTCACAAAGCACCTATTCTAAATATAATTATAAAATTTTGATGACATTTGTTTTTGGTTGTTTCACTGGATATCCTTTATGCTATTGGCAGAAAAATATCCTGGTACTGAATATCAGCCCCTGTTTTCCTTTAAGGGACTTATTAATAGTAAATATTAGTGAGCAATTGAGTTAAAATAGTTGCTCATCAAGAACTTTACTATGGTAAACGTCAAGATTTATCATTTCTTGGAATCAACTCCAATGTCTTTAAATAGCATTCCATTGTATTTTTCTTCCAGCCACCTATTTACTAAGATGTATATACTGGTAAGTCATTTGAATTTTCTGAAGCACTTTCTCTGAGTCTCAACATGGCCTAATTGAATGATAGCACTTTTCAGAGCATAAGATTCCTGATTCGATTTCAGCAACAGCTGAACAAAATAGAAGACAGATGTTACACCTCTGCCTTCTGCGTGTACGTCTACAATGGTGGGTGCTTACGAGTTTTCCGGTTGATTCCTTTCAATACGTGAATACGATCCACTATCTATGAATAGCCCTCTAGTAACGCAATTTATTCGATGGAAGATAAAATGCTTTGTATGGGTCTTCGACCAGTTAGAATGTCCTCAACGAGGTATCAAAGGACTTTTTCTAAAAAATAATTGTGAAAATTATGTCAACCAATGATACAGTAAAAACATGAATCAGTCATGAAATAGTCATAATTATTACTAAAATCAGTCATGAAATAGTCATAATTATTACTAAAATCAGTCATGAAATAGTCATAATTATTACTAAAATCAGTCATGAAATAGTCATAATTATGACTAAAATCAGTCACGAAATGGTCATAATTGTGACTAGAATCAGTCATGAAATAGTCATAATTGTGATTAGAATCAGTCATAATTTATGCACTTGGATATTCTTTCTTAACTTTGATGTCTGAAACATAGGTGTTTTTTATAAAACATTCAGACATGTTTTTAATATTAACTATCAGTAGAAATATTTGTCAAATTTCCTTAAAACCATATGCTCTCGTTCTCAATCCATCAAAGTATAACTGTTTATGCCACTTTATCATTGCAGTTTGTTGAGAGATGGCATTGTTTGGTACTTAAAGTACAAGCTTTTTTCCTGAAAATCCAGTAAAAAAATTATAAAGTAATTTCTTTACAGAAAATGAATGCACAAAATCATCATTTGCATTTCCAAGAAAAATGCTGCATAGAGGAGCAATTTTTAGTAAATAAGTCAGATTAATATTCTAGCTAATCGAACTTCTCACAAACGGATTTCAAAAAGAAATTACATTTAATGATATCATAAACGGCATTAGAAAAAAAGTAGCACAAAATGTAAGGCTGTCCGTGAGAGACCGGCATGTCCAAGTTTACTAATAGCTTTCTCCCGTTTAACCCACGACCAACAAGACACGTGCATTTAGTTGGCCATGATAACATGGGAAAATGCGTTAAGAGTTTTAAAAAAAATTCACTTTTTGTTTTATAATTGTGTGCTGTGTTTTGAATAAACGAATATAGCTCTATTCTAGCTCTCTTAAATTTCTGGAGTGAGTGAGTATCTTTTCCTAGCACAAAATCCAAAAAAAAAAAAAAAAAAAAAGACATACTATATATAGTTGCAATCAATTTTTGCCCAAAATTCTTGTTCAGACTTTACCTAGAAATTGAGCCGAGCTGGCAGCCGAATGGTTAGCGCTCTTGCCTTCGGTTCAACAGTTCGTGGGTTCGAATCCCACCTTGGGCATGGATGTTTGTAGTGGTTCGGAATCCACTTTAAACCGTAAGTCCCGGTCTAATTAGCCGTCGTGTGCAAAAAAAATGACCGTTGAGCGACAAACAAACCAAACCTAGAAATTGAAGAACATTTTTGTATCTAATTTAATCTAAATTCAAAATGATTTTATTAAATGAATAAGAAAATTCATGTATATTTGAAAATATTAGCTTAATTAATTTTTAAATTATAAATAAATTTATTTTTAAATAAGAAATCTCTCCATAAAATAAAACTTCTGTTAGCTTTTTTCTTCCCCCTTATAAGATATGCAGCCGTATTTGGATATATTCCCTTCAAATATTAACTAAAATTTGCACTATAAATCACACTAGTAGAACTTTTAAAGTACACAAAATTCTTCCGCAGACATATCAGCAAGTTTAAGGAACTGAAATGTTCAAATAACACTTTAAAAAATTAGAATTTTTCTTCTGTAATTCTTTTAAAATCTTTTCTTTTTCATACATTTTACCTATACTAAAAAAAATAGAATTTGAAAGATATATGTGTGACGAAACTTATAACATTTTTAAATTTTACTTTAAATCTGTTCACGGAAAAATTAGTTCCCCAAGAATATCGGGTTCAGCACTTTATAAAGTTAAATAAAATCTATAAAAGTTTTTCGTCAGTTATTTGAATTTTTTTAAATAAAATATTTTAGTTGAAATTCAAGAGAATGTGCGCCGTCAGAATAGCAATGATTCTTCCTATATTTCACTGAAAATATTATATCAAATAAACATTTTGAACTTTTTCTCCTTTGAATTCGGAGTTATTTATTATATAACTAAAATCATAAGACATTTTATTTCTTAAATTTAAAAAAATATATATATAAGGTAAACAAGCATTTTAATTTATTTATATAAATCAAAAGCTTTATGTTAAATAACTGGTTTAAATACCGGGTGATCCAAAAGTCAGGACGAACTTTAAAAATGAATAATTCGAAAACGAATGACGATACAAAGATGCGGTTTGCACCAAACGGATGGAAAAGAAACCGGGTTTTGTGTGGCAATGAAAAAAATAGTTCTGTTGGCGACCAACAGATGGCGCTATAGTGTTTTATTGCAACAAAAGATGTTTTACAAATGAAACAATGATTAATGAAGTCAGATTAATTACAGTTAATTAGTACTTACTACAGTAAATGTTCAATGTGCTGTCCATCATTCAGAAGTAAAGCTGTGAGACGAGTCACCACACCATTCACAACATTTAGTAGCATTTCTTGCGTTGTGGCAGACACATTTTGGCGGATGTCATCTTTCAGTGCCGCTAGTGATGCCGGTTGGTCGCTGTACACTTTTGACTTCAAGAAGCCTCACAGCCAAAAGTCACAGGGTGTGAGATCGGGAGATCTTGGAGGCCATGCGTGATTAAAGTAGCGACTGATAATACGATCCTCCCCAAATGTTGAGCGTAGCAGGGGTTGCACAGGCAAAGCAATATGAGGTGGTGCTCCATCTTGCATAAAGGTGACTGTTTGGATTGCCTGTCGCTCTTGCAGTTCAGGAATAATGCTGTTCTGTAACAGTGCTAGATATCGCTTACCGGTGACAGAAACTGTTTGGAAACCCGTCTGTGTGACTTCCTCGAAAAAAAATGGACTAATTATGAAATTAGCAGTGAAGCCACACCAGACTGTCACTTTAGGCTGTTGCAAGGGTACCTCAACAAATGCATGTGGATTTTCTGTGGTCCACACTCGACAATTGTGGGTGTTAACAGCGCCAGAGAATGTGAAATGTGCTTCATCTGTCCAAAGCACAGTGTGAAGCCAGTCGGGCTGCTCTTCCATCTTATTGAAGACCAAATTCGCAAAATGTCGGCGAGAGTCGAAGTCAGAAGGTTTCAGTTCTTGGTTATGTTGCAACTTGTAGGGATACCGTTGCAAAGTTACTCACAGCGCTCTCCAGACACTTCCGTACGACACTCCTGTCTGCCTCGAAACTTCTCAAGTACTGCACTCCCCACCTGCAGCAACCGCCGACATGGCTTGCACCGTCTGATCCACTGTCGTGGCAACAGCAGCTGCAGTTGAGGAATGTCAACTTCTTTGACGTGATGCCAAAGAACCTGTAGCTTCAAATTTTTTCACAATTTTGTTCAATGCAGAAGATGTTATTGGTCCTTTGCTATCTCGCAATCCCTTCATGTAGCGATATGCTCGCAATGCTGTAATGGCACTTTCCAAATTCTTATAAAACAGTTTAGCTAAGAGGGCTTTCTCAACTATGGACAGCATTACGATGCATACCAGCTTCGACTACCATTACCTGCTGCAGTTTCTTCTTTTTATATCGTTTGTTGCTTTGCATAATCTTACATCAGAAATCCGACAGCGCCATCTGTTGGTCGCCAACAAAACTATTTTTTTTCATTGCCACACAAAACCCGGTTTCTTTTCCATCCGTTTGGTGCAAACCGCATCTTTGTATCGTGATTCGTTTTCGAATTATTCATTTTTAAAGTTCGTCCTGACTTTTGGATCACCCTGTATTTATTCTAAAATAAAATTTTATTTCCAAATATTGTTGTTTTGTAAAAATTTTTGCTTCATGTGTGATGAAATTACTTCCACAATTAATGCTTTAAATTCAACAATTACGTATTTGCACTTGATTTATTCTGTCTTTCTACACAAATTTTATATATTATATTATCAGATACCGTAAATGTAAATAAAGAGATTTTAGAATCAAATAATTATGCATTATTGTCATATAAATAATTAAAATTTTACTCAGAAAATTTAGAAGCCAATTAAATAAACATAAACTGCTGTATTTACCACACATTTCATTATTCAATAGTAGAATAATCAGTGACATTAAATTAGAAATGAATGAAAAAAAACATAATGCTACTTACTAACCCCATTCTTAGATGAGATAATTGCTCTCCAAATGCGATTGTTTTTATTTCAGACAGCAATACCCTTTGAGTGACATTGATCGAGTCGTTTGTGATAGCGTCGTTATACTAACCTTCTACATTGCTGTTAAATTAATGAACAATTCATTACTATTCAACCATAAACCTTTCTTCAGATTTGAAGCATTTCTAATCTGTAATCTGTAAGTGAATAAAGTGTACACATGTGCTTTAAGATATTAATCAGCTTTTTGCACAACAATAGCAAAGATCAATCATTTCTATTATAATAGCATGGAGATCGCTTCACAGATCATTTCTCCTAGTTTGCCACTTCAAAGGCTCAGTGTTCACAGTATAACGTAAATTAATTCAGAATTGTTAATTACTTTATATATTTTGATTATCTTAATTGCTTTAGCATAAAGTTTTGAATCAGGGCTCAAATAAATTGAATGATAAAAATTTTGAGATTTTCACTCGCTAATCTTTTGAAAGAAAGAATGATACTTTTAAAACTGAATGACTTGAAATCATAGTGCGTTTCAGATTCAAAAAGTTTTTATATCTATTTTCTTAAATATAATAAACGAAACATGCTATTTAAAGTTTCGATTATTACTTATAAATTATATTCATTTTTCAATGAAACATTTATTTTAATTATTTCTAATTCTCCTTTTCATTTGAATAATATGTGATTACAAGAATAGTAGAAATAGCTTTGAAAATATGTGATATTTTTGATTAAACTTTGAAAGCACTACAATATAATAGCTCAACCAATATTATTTATATATATATATATATATATATATATATATATATATATATATATATATATATATATATATATATATATATATATATATATATATATATATATATATATATACATATATATATATATATATATATATATATATATCTAATATATAAAATTCTCGTGTCACAGTTTTCGTTGCCATACTCCTCCGAAACGGCTTGACCTATTTTGATGAAATTTTTGGTGCTTATCCGGTATCTATGAGAATCGGCCAACATCTATTTTTCATCCCCCTAAATGTTAGGGGTAGTACAACCCTAAATTTTTTTTTATTTTTTTTGGTTAGTTCTGTAAGTTCCTAATAGATGGCGGTTTAGCATCTAAGTTGCACAGGTATTCGGCAGATGGCGACGTGTTTATTTTTCTAGATTATACCATCTTCGAGAAAATTATCGTGCGCGCGCAAGCGCGTGGTTAAATATAGAATTTACATATATTTTCATGATGTATAATGATACTATAACAATTTTTCGTGAATCATTTTCATAATTATACTTTGTATTGTGTTATTATTGTGCAGTATTTAGTTTGAATATTTTTAATATTATAAATAGTAAAATAAAATTATATTTATTACTGTTTTTCTCTACTAATTTTCATACCACCTCTAAAATATGTAAGTATTTCTTGATAACCTTTTATTATTATTTATTTTTATTTTATAATTTGATAATTATTAATTTATTCAGTAGAACATTTTGATCTAATTTATTTATTCAAATGATAAATTCTTTTAATTTTTTTATTTCAGTATAATGCCGCGGAAAAAATTTTTAGTTTTAATATAATTTAAAATGAAGATAATAATAGTTCGATGTCAATGTTATCTACCTCATTTATAACAATTTATTTTTAGATGTCTTTAATTTATATAGTATATTTTATAAGTAAGTCACTGATTACAAACTATAATTTAATATAAGATGAATAAAATGTAAATTCAGAAAGTATATGTTGATTTGTGCTTAATTTCAAAATTTCGATACTTTACCTATTACTATTAAATTTTGGTGAAACGTTTTATTTTTAATCTCCTATGAATGAACCTATTCTAAATTTTTTTAGAAAATATTAATTTGATTGAACCCAAGAATTAGTAAAAAATTGATTCAATGTATTTTAAAAACTCAGCCACTGCAACGCGTGGCTGGATCAGTATATATATATATATATATATATATATATATATATATATATATATATATATATATATATATATATATATATATATATATATATATATATATATATATATATATATATATATATATATATATATATATATATATATATATATATATATATATATATATATATATATATATATTGAAAACTTGTGTATATTGAAAACTTTTATTGAAGTTCTGTAAGTCTGACTTTTTTTACAAAAATGTAAAATGATGGAGCTCTCAGATTTTCATAAATATAAAATTGTAGTGGCCCGTCTAGCTGCAGCAAGTGTTACCGAAACATCATAACTTTTAAGGCACGATATCTACAGTCATGATAGATTATACACAACGCGATAAGATAAGTTCGTCAAATGAAAACAGTGGACAGTAAGAAAAGCTAAAAGTGATCCACAGGTAATGAAGTGAATTGTTATGTCCAAAAAGTGAATAACTGCAGCAAAAGAGACCAAAGTTAATGATTACAGTTTGAAGGCATCTTCATAAACAGAACATATAAAGCAAAGTAATAATTCCCAAGTCACTTATCACAGATATTAATACGAAGCGTCTTTACTGGTGGCATACGAATGAAAATTGCTCGATTATCGAGTTGTTGTTGTTACTTATGAAACTTGGATAAGCCGAGCTCGCTATTTCGTTGGCTATGTGAGTTAAAGTCAGTAGGGACGTCTTTCGTTTAATCATCAGCATTACGAAGGTTAAAGTACAACTTTGCTCTTCAAATCCTCCGACAGATGGCACCACCAGAGAATCCTCTCCCTCAATTTTGATATTGATCTTAAAAGTGGGAATTTTCTCCAGACCATTACACCCATGGTAACTGCTCAACAACCAACCACAGGACTTTTGATTCAACAGGTTTCAACAGAACGTATATCGCATGTATTCGGTAGGTCCTTGGCGGCATTGAAAATCGAACAACCGAAGGGTGCCTGCACAAGCATAAGATCGTGATTGTCTCTATCCAACTGTCAAGTATAGAGGAGGGTCTATCATGATACATACAGCTGTGTCACAGAATTCTCTAGGATCAATCGTTATCCAAAAAGGAAGGATCACTGGGCAGAAGTATAGAGAAATTTAATCTGATCAAATCCATCCTATGATGCGAACTTGGTTTCCTGCAGGAGATTGATGATTATGCACCTATTCATGTAACTTGTCCAATCATGGTATGCTAAACACGAAAATGAAATTGAAAATCGATCTTGGCAGCAGTCACCCGCTCTCAATATAATCGAACCGTCATGGCCTATTTTAGAACTTTCGATACGGAATCAATGTCCCCCACCGGGGTTTATACCAGAACTTTCAAAATATCTCCATGAAGAATGGTACAAAATTCTCCTAAGCACTATTCAGCACTAGTATGAATCGATTGCCAGGCGAATTCAAGGTCGTATTATTTACCAAAAACTGTCAGACACTATACTAATAAAGGTTTCTTCATGAACCTTAGAAGTTTCCATTATTTTGATAACCACCTGTAAAAATGCTTGCTTTTATTTTAAAAAAAGTTTAATTGTTAGAATGTTATGCAACGCGATATAGATGCATATACAAACATAATTTTTAATCTCGAAAAAGGCAATGCAATTCTCCTGCGTCAGAACTATGATAAGTATTAATTATCTGCCATGCCAATGAAAAGCACAATAGATTTTGTATGATAATTTTATAAAAAGCATTTTACTTTAAAACATTTCTATATTATCATATCAAAATACCTATAGAAATTTAAATGCATAATTTAAAAATTTCCATGTTAAAATGATTAAATATAACATTCAGAAATAAAATCTCAAACAACTTATTCAGATTGAATCATTTGTAATAACTGAGAAACTAAATAAGCGAACTCTAGCTTCTAAAAATTAAAGACTGGAATTTGGTATATTTTTTATGATATTTTAAATTTTAATTCTGTCTTATTTTTGTACTACCAAATATCACGAACTGAAAATAGCATTAAAGTTAACTTACATTACACTTAAATTAGATTTTATAATCGTGTTGTGCCTTATTCTTCAATGTATAGCTGCAAGCTAGACCATATCCAGGAGGTCGTGAATCCTCAAAAAGTCATAAACAATAAGAGGTGAAATAATAAGGTGCTCATGCAAGAGAACTACACAGTGGAGATGTTCAGGGAAGGCCTGTGTAGAAGTGCACTTGGTGCACTCAAGGTGAGATTTCTGTCCATGAATATAAGTAAGGCTCCCTATAAATATCCAATCATAGGCTGTTGATGATGCATTGGACGAGCTGTCCACTTCCAATTTTAAGGGCATCCCCAGGAGTTCTCCCAGAATACCAAAAGTGGAACGGAGGACTGTTCCATATTTTCTGATTTGCGATCTCAATTTTTGAGCTTATTTCGGAGAAAGTCAGCTCGTTACCAGTTGTTGATGAGCTAAAATCCCCTTCTTTTACAAGAATATCAGCAAACTCATTGCCCTGAAGGCCAGTGTGAGGGAAGCCACTGAAAATTAATATTGTGCTGCCTCAAAAGCACTTTGAAGTCTTTAAGAATCATGTCAGATGTTATGTCTCCCCTCTAGTCAAGTTGCTCTGATGCTAAATGGAGCTACAGCTATCTATCAAGATCCAAATATTTGTAGATGTGGTTTTTAAAATCAAAGCCACAAGAGCGTCTTTTATTGCAATTAGTTCAGCTCTAACGACGGTGCAAAAATCTGGATTATTAACACAAATTTGCACAAAGTGAATGGAGGACTTAATTAAAAATCCACTGCAACAAGTACAGTTGTCATCTCTACTGCCAACCATATAAATATGGATACCTGAAGTTGGAATTCGGTTAATGATCTCGAAAACAAGCTGGAAGAAATAATCAAGTAAATCTTGTTTTTACTAGTCCGAACACACAACATCAATGAATTAATGAATGTCTTTAAGATATATTTCTCGATATTTGGGTGCAACAAGTGTATCGAGATCAATCTAGAAAACGGACTATCTATTTTCAACCTCTGGTTATTAATCCAGTTTCTGAGAAAGACAGGGGTTTTATTATGATCTCCAAATTGCTATAAAGTTTATTAAAATACTGAGCAAGGCCAATCACCTATGAATCTCCTCAAACTTAAGGGCTGTAAGTCAGATCCATAAAGTACCAGATATGAGGGACAAGAACTTCTCATATCAATAATAATTCTCGCAGCCCTCAATTGTATTTTCTCTAGTTTTGTCAACTTGGCAGCAGAAGCACAGAAGTAAATTGAAAAGCCATACTCCAAAAACAGCCTGACCAGAGAGGCACAGGTTGTTCCAAGTGCAGTGGCCTCCATTCGTCAGTCTCTGCCTTTTATGTATTTCAATATATTTAATCTCTTCCTGCTCTTCCCTCTCAAATGTTTAATATGCTTATTACTCAATATATCTGGGTTAAGTACATATCCCACATACTTTGGATGTTTATCGTATTGTAGTCATTGACCATTCATCGCAATATTTGGATTTTAATTGTATAAGTGACGATTTATAGTGAAAAAGCTGCAGGTTGAAATAGAATTTATGCCTATTTGCAAAGTTCAATGTTTCACTCTAGGTATTATTCATCATAGTTTCTCCCTATTGTACATCACTGTTGGAATTCTAGAAGATTATATCATCTGCGCATGTACCAACTTCACTTCTTTTAGATATTGTCTTCTCTATACCAGTAAGAAACCTCGTAAATAGTATCGGGCTCAAACTGATTCCTGAAGAACTCTATGTCTCAATTTAAATGTTAAAAATCGTTTATTATGTAACATAATAATATTTTATTAGTTATTTTTATTTGCTCTTTTCTGAGTTTTTTTTATAAATGAATTGAACAGTCTTCGTTTATAAAATTATCCTTTTAAATGCATCAAATTTCTTGACAGAATCAAAACTTTTATTTTCAATCAGTTTATCAAAGTGACATATGCACAATGAAATGCTACGACTGAGTTTATGTTTCTATGTTTCCATACACATGAGTACACAACTTTTCTAGATTTTTACACGCATTTAAAACATCAAAACATCGAATATCCTCTGAATCATGTTTCTAAAAAAATCCGAATACCCACACATTTTTCGAAATATTTAGAAACTTTCAATCAAAGTTAGGTTAAAAATGATTATTCTTACTATAGCATGTAACTTCATTGTAGCATTTATAACGCAGCAAAACATATGGTTTTTATGTTAGACGTATGTGATCGATGGATACTGGAGGGTATGACAGACCGACGCGTGCTCGAACGCATCCACTTCAGTGCACCACTTCACGTAATGACAGGCAAATTGTGCGAATGGCATTGACGGATAGCTCAGCCACATCACGAACCACAGAACATTCAGTCTGTAACGCATCATCCAGTGTCTGCGAGTACCAATCGAAGCCATTTAAAACAGAGTGGTCCTTCCGCAATACGTCCATTGCTTGTTTTACACTTAACACAGAACCTCAGACGTTTCTGCCGCCAATGGTGTGATGAAAGAAGCATGTGGACGGTAGACTGGAATAAAATTGTCTTTATTGACGAGTCACAATTCTTTCTGCAATACCACGATGGTCGCATTAGGGTCTGGAGACATCGTAGAGAGAGGATGCTGAACACCTGCGCTATGCACCCCCACACTGTTCCTGCACCGGATATTATGTTATGGTACATAATTGGATATCATTTTCGCACTCCTCTAATATGCATTGCAGGTACTTTAAACAAATAGCGCTATATCTCCTAGATGTTGAAGCTAGTTGTCTTTCCTTATATTTGGGGCTTGTCCACAGCCATATTTCAACAGAATAATGCATGACCACATTGTCCAAGGGTTCCTCGTCATTTGCCAGATGGAATTGCTTCCCTGGCCGGCTCACTCTTTGGATCTTTCACTGTTAGAAAACATGCGATTCATAATTGCTTAATGATTGACTTATATTACATCCCCAGCTGCCCCACCAGATCAACTTTGACAACATGTAGAAGCTGCTTCGTCTGCTGTACCCCAATCATACATCCAAAGTCTCTTTAAATCAATGCCAAAGAGTGAGACAGCGGTGATGTCCAGCAATGGCGGCTACTCTGACTACTTTTTTGCCAGGACATACACTTCACAGAAGTCTATAAATTTAATCATTTAATAGATATTCATCGTGCTATCTACAAAACAAATTTTGCTGTAACTTCTCATTTCTTTCTTTGTGTTGCAATTTGGGTGTAGATTTACTGAGAAGAAAACTTTAAATCTTTTCAAGTTTAAATTAAGCTTTGATTATTTTGCTAAGCTATAAAATATAGCATAGAACAAAGAATATACATATATATATATAGATGAGAATATACATACATACATATGTGTGTGTGTTTGTAGAAACACAAACTTTTTAATCTATTTTGAAAAGTTTATATTCAAAAAATAAGGACAATCCAACTGATGTAAGAAAAATTGAAAATATACTTTTCAAGTTCGCTGAAGAAAAATGTGAAATATTAATATCCTTTCTAGAAATCGTTGAGGAACTTAATTTTCTCAGCATAATTTAGGACTATTTAAACTACAATTTTTTTTTATCCTCTAAATTTGTAAGAATTGAAAAAGTAATTAAACTAATTAGAATAAATGAGTTATTGTTTTCTAAATATTGTTGGTAAAATAAGATGATTCAGAAACAATAGATAAGATATAAAATTTAACTTATTCTTAATTTAGGAGTTTATTAACCCATTTTTATTTCTTTTATTATGTTAATAATTTAAATAAACTGATTGTACATATCAATTAACTTGTATTTTAATTAATAACAGATACTTTGAAAAAGTTTAGTGTTTTCATCAATTTTTTTTAATGCAATTTTTTTTTAAATGGGAAGTGACAGTTGCATTAACTGGAAAATAGAAGGAAGATTTAGGAACTAAATCTTTCTTTATTTTTATTTTATTATTTCTTTTAAACATTTAGTTTTACTTTATTTTATATTAAATATTTAAAATAGTTATTGTTTTCCAAATTATACTTTTCTTTGCTTCAACAAAAAAATGAATGGAATTTTTTTTTACTTCACTTCAATTTCAAAAAAAAGTTTATGTTTTTTCTAAAAGTAATAAGTATTTTTATAATGACAAAAATAACTTATATCTTTATTAAACTACTATTCTATGAATAAGAAGACAGAAATTGATGAAAATTTTCTAAGTAAATAAGAATGTGCATTGATAAAAAATATTAAGATTTTATAAAATAAACTCTTTTCATTAATATTTAAGAATGCTTATTTACATATGTTTATGTTTTAAACTAAATTTACTTATACTAATTCATTTTATGGAATTATGTAAAATATTATAAATTTAATTATTTTTTATTAATAATATAATTATTTTTAATTAATTAAATAGTTATTATTAATTTTATTTTTAATTTACTTATAAAACTTATAGAAACTTTGTCATTATTATTCAATTTAATAGATAGCAGCACAAAACAACATGTAAACATTTAAAACATATTCCGTAAAATACTTGGGCTAAAAACTAAGTACAACTCTTTTTGTTTTGCTGACGTCAGCCAATTAATTTTTGAAGAATACCAAAAAAAACATATTACAATTATAACTATTGTTATGTTGAAAAACTGTTTAAGTCTTCCGGCACATTGAACTTTACCTGATGTTATAAGATGAAAAATATAATTTCCAACTGCTTTCTTATATATCCTCTATTACTCATGACTGTAGTTGGTATTTAATTTAACTGCGGTTGTAACGGCTTCCTAATTCCGAGGGAAATATAAATGATTGGCGAGAATATAAACTTCAACGGGCATTAATTTGAACTGTTTTTATTCTAGTATAATATATTTTATTTTGCGAGCATTGATTCGAATTGTTATTATACTTTTAAAATGTCTGCTTCAAAATGGGAATTTGACTGTCCTCAGTTTGTCGATTTTGCTGCTGGTTTAGATGAATTTTCTCCCGTAACTGATGTTTGGTTTAGTAAGGAGTTTCACTTTAAGTTAATTATTTTAAATGCAATATGTCGTTTGTATATATATAAATATCGATATTAAAATTGATACTCAAATTACTACGATGCAATAATTTATAAAATATCTTTAAAATGTTATTAATGTTAAGACTTGTAGCTAATGATTTTATTGCATATTCATAGTTTTATAAATGTTTATCGCCACAACTTAAAAATTAAAAAAATAACATTAATAATAAGGTTTCCTATAATTGTTTTTGTCTTAAGTTCATTTGTATTCTGATTATTGTGAAGTTTACCATTTTGTTTAACTATCTTTAAACCATTTTGAATTACTTAAGACATTTGATGAACAAGTAAGAAATAATGATTTTGAACCTAGTTATTGGGGTATTTTATTTACACCTAATTCTAAGTAATCCATATCCGAATGTTATAAGTAATTGATTAAAATGCCATTCAGTTTCTATATTCGTGATTTTTATCTTGCAGAAAACATTTAATAATTTTTTTGTAATTTAAATAATTGCATCTTTTGAATTTAGTGAATAAATTTTAAAAAATGCCGGAGTTAGTATTCTAGCCAAATAAATTAGAAAACCTTTTATTTAATGCATGATTGATACAATGGTTTTGCACATTGATTGTGGTGATGTCAATATTGCATCCAGCCAAATTAGTGCCAAAAGAATTACACTAAGATATAATAAAAGAAGACAATAACTAGGAAAGATTTTACTTGCATGTTCAAGTTGAAATATTTGATCAATTGGTATTAAATGAATATTGATTTTAAAAACATGTTTACAATTCTTTTTCCAGAGACTGTAACCATGTGCATCTAAGTATTTTTTTATGTGTGCTATTTAATGCTCTGGTATTTTGGCATGATTTCTGTGACGAATTCAATTGGCACAGATGCCATATAATGCAGGATTCCGATTTCTGAATTTTTTTGGGGATAAAGAAATGTTGTTAAGAGAACATATTGTGAAGCACCCAATGATGTAATAAAATTTTCTGCAAAATTTTTATAGGTCTCCATATCTATGACATAATAAAAACCAGGTTGCCAGATACATAAGAAAATCTGCAAAAAAAAAACACCAAACTCAGGATGTGGTGACCTGGATTATCCAGCATCTGTGTCATTTAATTTTGTGCTAAATTTGCTGTTTTGACACTAATATGTCAGTACCCTGCAGATAAGTGTATCACCTTTTGTAATAAAATTATTTATCAGGAATTTAAAGATTATCTGAAAGTTAGCAGTTGTGATAAATTCTCCAAATACATAAGAAACCTAGTTTGTTAATAGATTTCGCCTTACACATTTATGGGAGATGTATCTAAATGGGCTTTTTCTTTTAGCTATATGTGAATTGGTTAACTACTTGACCGTTTCTTACAATGCAAATCAATGCATTAAAATATTAGTTTCCAATCAACTATCTTTCTAGTTAAACTAGATATTGTTCAAAAATTTTAGAATGTCTTATTGTAAAGATTATATTACTATGAGGAATATAATCTTTACAAAAAATTAATTTTATTAAAATTGTCACTTTAATGCTACTAATTTCTTAACTTCTTCTATATTGTCATTAACAGGTTTTTTCTTCATTTAGTGTGTCATTGCTTGAATTACAAAAATCCTACTGTAAAATCCAATGCCATTCAAATTTATTGGTTTGTTAACTCTTGCCCGATAACATTACTTAATGTTTTTTTTATATAGAATGCTTTGATTTAAAATTAATACTATGTCATTAAATATTGAAAAATAAATATAATCAATGTTAAAATTGATCAAATTAAAGAATGTGTTATTTTTTAAATTTAATAATTCAAAACTTTTAATAAAAATTTAAAAAGCTTAATAGTGAAATCTTCTGATCATCTCTAAAATCAAATCTTAAAAGAAAGAATCGATTACTAAAGAGTAGATTCTTTCTTTTCAAGTTGTTTCACTTTGTAAATAAAAAAGAAATATTCTTCTAACTAAAAACTCTAGTTTTTGAAAAGATTAGAAATTGTACCAAACCTATTAAAATGTGATTTTATTGCAATCTCTACTCTACTCTGATCAATTCAATGTTTACCATGTACTTTTTTCTTTCAAAGAAAATCAGAAAATTCTTTGCATGTCTCCTTTTAGAATATATATTTTACCTTCATAAATTCTTGAAATGTGTTAATCGCTAAAGAGAAGAGTTCCGTACAGAGATTAAAATGCGCCAAGCAGGTGATAAGTTCACCAAACTGGCTTAACAGTTCGGATTACCTATGTATGATGTACTTTTTGTTTATGAGGTAACGTGATCGCGTGACTCGCGTGTTTTGTATGTAACCCTAGAAATTATTACAGAATAATCTTAAACATTGAGTTTAAATTTTTGGAGTTTGTGTATTGTTTGCGAAAATTAATGAGTATGGATGAGGGTATACTGATTTTACGTTTTCGCGGAGTACGTATGGAGAAAGAATCATCCGAAAAACATAATAGATTTTTTGGTACGATAAAAAACGGTATATTCCCTGAAAAGTAATGATTCGGAGGGTGAAGATAAGGTTAGTTATATTGGTTTTCATTAAAATTTTATTCTTATTTAGAAACTAAAGTTTTTATAAAAATTAATGCTTCCATAAATAAATGAATATTTAAGTTATGTGTATTGCATGTTAGTGTTAGAATGTGTGCCGCGTACTGAAATTTCTTTAATGTGGACGTAACTGCTCGTTATATTAAAATTCTTGTTTAAACAAAAATTGAAATTTGTTAACATTAGAAATTTAGTTTTATTGCCCGGTTGCCACTGTAGTACATAGGGGTACATTTTTTTTTTTTTTTTTTTTTTTAGGTGAGCGCAATTGCACGGTATATTAAAATTTGATTTTTAAAAATTTTGTTTCTAGTTATTAGAATTTTAAAACTTCTATAATACTTAATTATAATGAAATATTAAAATTTTGGTAATTTTCCATTTCGCCGGTGCAGGCGATAAAGTCGCCAAAAATGATACAACTGCACTAGAGAGAATATCTCTGCTGGTCACTTTTACTGCTACATGTGACGGCCTTTTACTGTCAACGACTTTATTTCGACTTTTTCCATTTCATTATTTTATGCTATGTTGCTATACTTACAAATTTAATAATTTCATAAAATCTCTCTAGAAAAAATCGGATTTTAAAAATATATCGTAAAAAAATAATAATCATAACAAATTCACATAAAAAATATTTTAAAAAAAATAAGATTTTGAAATATGCATTACCCGATAAATTGTAATCTAATATAATAAGTAAATAAATTGAGGCTCTGGCACCCATCATTTCACACATAGCGTGAACACGAGAACAAAAATTTAAAAAATTTTATCTGTATATTATGTGTTGTTGCCAATTGGCGACTTAATTTTCGCTTGGCGAGATTTGCGCCGGTGAAATGGAAAAGGGTTTTTGGGTTGTAAAATAAAAAATGTTATAAAAGTGAAACAATATTCTTATTCTATTAAGTATGGTACTTAAATATATGCAATAAATATGCCTTTTCTGGAAACACTTCGGTAAAAAATTTACTGTTTAAAGAGTTAAGATAAAATATAACAATGTATTAAATGGTGGGTAAGTTTTTCCAATTTCCTTTTATATCTCTTATGTCAAAATTTTTAAATACTTAATGTATTTATAATAACCAATGAATATAAACCAATGATATTAATAAAAAAATTACGTAAGTTATAATTTCTTACGTAATTTAATAATTTTATTAAATAAAGCCAGAAAATTCTTTAATAGATATTTTTGATTATGGGTCATAGAAAGAATTAAAATTTTCATCTAAGATTGATATTTTACCTAGAATATATTCTGCTTGATAATGATCTAATAAAAATCATAATTATTCTGTAACGTAATTGCTAATGCTCCATTACAGTAAGACTACTTATGAAACTCTTTCATCAAATCACTTTTAAAAAATGGCCAATAAAATTTTTATAGAATTCTTTAAAATGGATTTACTGCTGATTTCATAATTACTTTTTCCTAAATAATCTAACAAAGAAATGATAAGTATAAACAATCAAGAAACAAAGAAATTTAATTTCTGTGTATTTGATCATGGAAAGGAAAATCTTCTATAATTACCAAGGAGTATCGTTTCATCATGAATTGTCCATGCTTTAAACTCACTAGCAATTCTGTTAGTCTCTCAGAATAGAAAAACAATTAAATAAAAAAACTTTTATATTAAAATTGCATGGTATTTTTTTAACGAGATACTAAAATTTAAAATAAGTGTGTCAATAATATTTAACTAGATTTATCATTGGGAGGGGGAAGAAGATACAATTTTTGATTTAATGATATTTATTTTAACTTATTAAGCTTTAGCAATTATAATGTATTAGAATTATTTATAATTTTTTATTTACTAGTTATATATTTCCTTTATCTGTAAAATATCATTAGCTTTAATATTCTAATTTCCATTTATAATAATTATACTCCAAGTTTTTAATGTTTATACTTCCAACATGGAGCAATGAATCGCATAAAATTATAAAGTGTCACCAATCAAAAATGACTAAAGATAGAAGAAAAGAGGTTATATTTGATATTGTTGAAATTTTTTTATTTATAATTTATTTTTTAATAATCCTTCTATAAAGAAGTCTAATGATAAATATATAAGTAATTAGCATATAGAATCTTATAATATTGTAAAACATTTTATTGCTTTACGAAGATTAAATATTTATGACGTTGTTTTAAACCATATTGTAATCCTGCTATTAATATAATGTAAATAAGTTTTCATACCATAAAAATATTAAAAAGATATAAATTAGTTTTTCAATTTATGTTCATCAAACTGCAGTGTTTATTTTGAGTTGTATAAATTTATGTATAAAAAAAGTTGGGGAAAATCCATTTAAACAAGCAAAGTGGAAATTTAAAAGCACTGTTTGAAACTGAATATTTAATTTAAGAAACATTTAAGTGCTTTTAAATTTATAAAGGCTATTTGAATTATAAAAGCTAAATTTATAAAGTTGAACCCTATAAATATAAGTTTGAAATATCTTCTCAAAGGTAGGATCACTGCATTAGGTTTAGTTACATCTGGTATTGTCATAAAATTTTAATGTTTCAATAATTATGTGGTGTCTAATAATAAAAATGTAAAATTAAAAATAAACATTAAATATATTTGTATGCATAATACTCGTAATGTGTAGTTAAAACTTTAATGATCAGATATTAAACTAGCAGAAACTAAAAAAAATTTAATTTTTCTATAAAGATAAAACTGTATAATGTGAAGGCTTCAGTCTAATTTTTCACTGTCCAATTTTTAGGATTTTAGCAAATCTTAAATTAGATTTGATTATTTAGATTCTATCAACTAAATTAATATTTTCTAGGTCTAAAATCATTTTGAGAGTAACATCTTCTATGTCTTCACACATTTGATATTTTGCTAAAAAGATATTATTTTTTAAGAGTGCATAAATAGCCTTTTAAAAATTAAACTTTTAGTTCTGTTAACACTGTCTCATTGTTTCTGGAATTTATCATATTTTATGTAAGTGTATATCCATTATAATTGAATATATTTATTTTATAGGAGAGTTGAATGGTCGGAAAACAACTCCACCTCTTAAGTATGTATCTTTTATTTTTTAATATTTGCATGTTAAAAAATATCATTCATTTATAAGTAATAAATTTATAATTCCCTAACAATATAAATATTCAAACTTTGATCAGTTATTATAAATAAGAAAATATGATACTTAAATTGTGTATGTATTACTCTCACATTACATACTGTGTTTAAATCTAAGTCATTTTGTAGGTTTTTTCTAGTCAAATTTAATAGATATTTTGATTATTAAAAGTACTGAGAGGAAGAATATAGCTGTGAGGTAAATTTTCTAATATTTCCTTTAAAACCTAAATCAACCACTGGTGTCTAGTTAAATGAATTTAAATAAAAAAATTTAATTTTTATAATAAAAATTATGTTTTGTATAACTTTAAAAAAATTCTATTATATCCAGGATATGTGCTTTGGTCTTAAATTAACTTGAAAGATGCCATTGAAAGAATGCTATAAGATATAATTACTTCTCTCTATCAATTATGATATACTTTCAATTATTTTAAAATTAAATAGTCTACTTAACATAAAGGAGTTATGGTGTAATAATTTGTCTGAAAAGATCTAAAGTATCTTTTAAAGATACATGTAACTAATATAAGATATATATATATTAGTTATCTTAATATCTTTAGGGGCTTTTTTTGTAAAATTTATATTCATTACTAACATATTTTAAGACATAGATAACATAAGATTTTCAATCCTAAACAATATTTTTTTAATATAAACTTATACAAAAGCTTAAATTCAATTTTCATTAAAAAGTTTATAAATTTCTGACTATTCATAAAGCAAATTTTTAAGTGTAATGAAACTGATAAAAATAAGTACAATGTACTGTGCAAGAATCTTGTTTCATTTGTTGGATTTAGAACTTTTCAGGGCAATTAAATTGGATATACAAGAAAGGATTATTTGCTCTCTGATCTACTTAAAATTTTGTAAAATCCTTAGAGAATTAATAAAATTTTTAGTGTAACTGTAAAAATATAATGAAAGTAATTCTTGCTACACTACTATATTTTTATATTTATTAAATTCTACAATTTAAATTTAAAGATAAAAAAATTCGTGAAATTTGTTATAAAATTTTCATTATTGTAAGTGTTTATATAAAACCTGTTTTTATATAGTCTTAAATAAAAATATCATGTTAATTAATTCTCATTAATATCAAATTGATTGTTTACATTTAAAATATAATTTGGATTAAAATTTCTTTAGATTTCTCCTTTGCTTGTTAATATCTATACTTTTGATGTTTCTTAAATTCTATTGAGATGTTGATAAAATTTCTTAAAATTTTAATGTATCATCTATTATATTAATAACTTTCATGAAAAATGAAAATTAAGTATCTTTTTTAAATTATTAAATATTATGTTCTTCCTCCATTTTTAAATGTATATTATGCCAAAACTTTTGAAAATTTCCAAGACTTTACACACTTACTTCAATATAATGGTGGGAATGGTTTTATTTCATATCTTTATTTTAATTGTAAAAATACTTTAGAGGTTTGTAATTTTAAGTTACATAATGCACTATTTCTAATCATAAAGGAAAAAATTCTTACATTAAATTTAAAAGTATAACATAAAAATAACTGCTCTTTTTTAGTTATTTGAAAAATTTAGTATTGCATAAATCTTACTTAAATGCCTTGTAAACTTATTTTTATTGAACTTAGATTTTGTTTTTTAAACACGATATTATACTAAAAATTATCTCTTTGTATATAATCTGCATCATTGTACAATCCAAATTTGACGGCTATAAAAATTATTTGATTTGTTAAATAAAGAGTAAGTTTAAAGTAGCTATTTCACAAAAAATGAAACTTTTATTCTGTTTGTGCGATTTTGACTTGCGTTAATTTATATAAAGGGGGGTAACAAGACTACATTATAAATAATCTAAATTAGAATATATTCTTATTTGCACGTATAAAAAACTTCTATTTATTGTGTATTTATCTTTAAATTTGTCTAGCTTATTTTATAAATAAACAATATTATGGACTTGGGCATAATTTAGTGAATCATAAATGTTTCTGTCCTAACAATGCTTTTATTTATTTCAGACTAAAAAATGAAGCATTTGGTCCAAAAATGGCTACACCCAGGTTAAAACCAGTTAAATCTTTAAAGAATCCTCCTTTTGTGAATACGGCAAAACCTGTTAAAACTGATGATGAAAAATTAGAAATATTGGGTAAACTGCCACGAAGGGAGTCAAAAAGTGATTGTTTCCTTAATCGTATTGGTCAAAAATCAAAAGTTCCAGATAAGCCAACTATGATTTGTGCTCCAAAACATCGAAGAAGTCTCTCTGATTGCTGTATTAAAACCAAAAATAAATTTCCAGCTACACCTATGTGTTTGAAGTATGTCTTGTTTTCTTTTAATATATCTTTTCTTTAGGGAAAAAATGTATGTCAGGAAATATTATTGCTTATGAGATTTTTAGACTATTCTAAAAAATTCCCAGCCTTTTATTGATGTTAAGATTTTACAATCAAATTATTATATGTGTCAGACTTGCTGCAAGTTTTGAAATTTGATTAGTAATAGTTACAACAAATAAGCAATTTCTATCTTTGTAAAGCTATTCACTTGATGTTATCGTCTCAATTTTTTTTAATTTGTTATCACAAAAGATAGTTGAACTTCCTGAGATTGCTTTTTTAAAAAAGAAATATTTCTAAATTTTTCTTATACTGATAATTGTAAGTTCTAAGATATAGATAATGGTATAAATTTAAAATTGATAAATAAGCATTCCTTTAAAACAAGAATGCTATAAAGAATACTAATGTTCGATTAGTTGAAAAAGTTGATTTATTTACTCATTAAAATTTGCAATAAAGAAAAATAAAAAAAATTTTAATTGAATGAATTTACAATTTGTATAAACTTAGATATTTTTATTTCTTTTAATATAAACTGAAAAAGTTAAATTTAGTTTCAATACTTTCTTAATAATATAGATTTGATATGTTAAAAAAAATGAGGTTGCTATTAAATATATACAAATTGACATACTTGGTAATTGGGAAAACATTACAATTTCGTATTAAAAAAATTATGAAATTAATATTTTAAAACCTGATATCTAAATAACTATCACAAATGAAAATCTTAGTGTACTTTGGTTTTTCAAATTTTTCCTATAAATATAATTAAATGTTGAATGCAACATTCCTGTTCTCTTTTTGAAATGCTTGAATAGTTGTACATTCAGGCTTTTTTCATGATTTTCAATTAGTTTTTCCTTATAGAGTATTTCCCTGTTGTATGTTTTATATATTTACGATTTTGTGTTTATACTTTTTAGTGCTCTGAAATGTTTTGAATTATGGCTAATATTTGTAAAAATATTTATTAAAATACTTGTTTTCTATGTTAAACTTTACAAAAATTAATTTAAATATTTTTTTCTGATAGCTTTGCAAAATTAAAAGCTTTCTTGTTTTGGTCAATTTTCTAAAACATTTGGCTATACAAATTGGACTTTAATTTATAGGGTAACAAAGTCGTCTTCATTGGGTGCTCCATTATGTCAAGGCACCGTCATTTCTACTCCTTGTGATAAAAGAAAAATCCTAGTCGCTAGGCATTAGGGAAAATTTATCTTTAATAATTAAAGTAGAGGTTATAGTGTCAAATTACTTTTAGAGTTAAATTTAAATATTTTGATAGAAAATCCAGAAGATAAAATAGAAATTTATGCTAATTAAAAGTTGATTTCAGTGCATGATTTTCTATTTTCTTTCCTTTTAAAAATCTACTTCCAAATGAGTTTCTATTTCAAGACTGAGGAGCTTAAGAGTAGCTAGTTTTGTATATTTATTGAAATTTCAATGTAGAATATTTCTTTGGTCATCTGCATTGTCTTGCAAGAAACCCTTGTTTTTTCGGTTACTTCTTACTTTAGTGTGTTTATAAGTTCAAAATTCATGGTGTATATGTCTCCATAACCTTAGTCTACTTATAGCATTAGTGTATTCATTCAAAAATCTTCTTGAATTAACTAAAAATGTTAAACTTCACAAAAATTAAATCTTGAATTCTAAAAAAATGTTTTTATAGGACATGTTAATCTTGAAGTTCAAACATGTACGGAATATTTAGCTGTAAATTCTTTTTATGTTTTTAGGCGATTTTTGAATAAAGATAAGAATAAAAAACCCAAAACCACTGAAGAACTAGAGATGGAGAAAGTACAAGAATTACAAAATGAACTGTTTCAACACTTAAGACTTAATGAAATTAATTTCAAAAGAATAAAGGAAAACAAAGTAAGTATATCAATTTGTGTTTACTAAATTGTTTGCGAAAGTGCTCTTTAATATTCTTATTGATCTTTATAATCTTCAGATAAAATTAATAACTTTTTATTTTTTCCAGGCTCCTTATGTAATGCACAAATTGTTTGACAAAAAAATTAAAGCTAAACCTAAAATTTTAAATGAACACACAGTTAAAGGTAATTGAATTTATTTTCAATTTTATTATATTAGTGAACAAAATATTCAAGGATTGCTATGGTTTTAAAATAACTTCTAAATTTAACTTTTAAATTCTGCTTTATCAAAAGTTCCTTAAACCTCTGATAGAATCTAGGAAAAGATTGCTTAAACTCGTTTATTTATTCATTCAAATTGCTTAGGTTAATTGTCTATTTATGTGTTAACATAAATGTACCATATTATAAATTTTGCCTGTGAACAGATCCTTGAAAAGTTCACTCTATTATATAGATTTTCCAAATTAGTTATGTAAAATATCATTTAATAATCCTTTTGCTGACTTGCATTTGACTATCTCTTTTTAATTTTCGAATATTATCTTAGAATAGTTTGTTAAATTTTAACAAAAGATTTTTTTTTCCCAGTTTTAATAAATTTTTATTTGTTTCTCAGGACTTCAGCCAGCTAGCAGAAAATTAAATGATTTTGGAAAAAACAGGTAAAAATTTACTGTAAAAATATCAATAAATCAGATTCATTTATCCTTTTATAAAAGGTAAAAGAAGTTATATGCAAATGTTAAATATATTTGTCAAGTTTTAAACTTAGTATTTCAAATTCTCGTGTTTGAGTATTTAACAAAATTGCTATGGCTAAGAAGTAAAATTTTAATTCTTAAACTGACTTCTTTATTCATAATTAGTTTAACTAAATGCTAATGAAATTACTCAGACTACTATTATGACTAGCTTCATTTTGCTGTGAACTCCCTCTGGTGCAATAAATTCAGCTGACTCTTCCATCACAAAACACAATTGTAAATGTTTGCAATGGTTCAAGGTCTGCTTTAAAGTTCAGGTTTTAGTCCACTTGGCCTTTATGTGGGAAATAAAAATAAAATTTTTATTTTAATGAATCGTTTTAATGCATATGACTAGATAATTACAAAAATAATCCTAATCGATTGATGCCTAAATAACAAAATAACTATTTTTTCTGGTCAACAAAAGAAATTTCTTAGGTAGTCATAAACATTTTACCTAAAAATATTAAAATTTGAAATAATATTTGAGTGATAAATTTATGTTATGAAACTAATGTATTAAACTGAATATTTATGAAATTTTTATGGTTAAAGTGTTAAAATAATAAAGAGATTGTACTATATCTAGTTTGTGTTTAATATATTTTTAAATCTAGGTTTTAAGTACTTACTAGAGAGATTATGACTTTACAATTTTTTAAAGTTTAGTTATTTCAATGGTTATAAAGCTTTGTCCTTATTTGCTTCATAAATCCAAATTCAATGTAAGCTCATAATATATTTTGTAAAAGATTTTTATATCTATTAACTTATTCTGCTATTGAAAGAAAAATTTTGAATATCTGTTTCGAAATTGTATTTTTAAATAGCCAATTTCATAAATTATATGGAATCTATATAATATAAACTGAATATTTTGTTTTTATATTTGTCTGAAATTTCATTTTTATAGCCAAGTTGAACTTCATGGTGAAAGAACAGCATCCAAAACAGATGATAACCAAAAATTTAAGAAAATAAGTAAAGAATTACAAGCCATTCTGAATCCTGAACCTACATCTAAAAATTGTTCAAAGGCATTACGTGATATTAATGTAGCTGAAGATTTGAGGAGTCTTAAAAAGGTATTTTAATTCAGATATATCTATTGTGTTATGATTTATAAATTTATATTGTCATAGAATAAAATGTATGAAATTGAATTTTAAAGGTACCTTTTTCAAAATGTGATGGTTACAAAGGTTTGAAGTTCTTCCCAACTGAAAATAAGAAAACTTTACCTCATCCTTTTAGTTTTGACAAAAGTTATAATACTTCACAAAATGCCAGCTTTATCTGCAAAGAAAATGGCAAAGTAAGTTTTTTACTTCACAATTGTTTTGAATTGTATACAGCACTAATATGTTATGAAATAATATTTACACCTAAATTTTTAAAGGTATTTTACTATTTTTAAACAAACAAGATACTGCTTATTATGAATACTTAAATTCAACTTGTGTAGTTTTAAATATAAAATTTCTCTAACGTTTTGCATATCGACAGTAATTAGAATATAACTCAATATTATTTGTTCAAAAATCCATTCTTTAGTGAGCAATTGGCTTATGAAATGTTGTGTCATTAAAATATTTATATTTTAAAATGTATTGGAACAAAGCATTAAATACTATCAATCCAATGTGGTAAAACCTTTTACTTTAGTTCTGGAATATGGCTTGGCAGGGATCTCGCTTATACAGAGGGTATTAATGCATTTTTAGAACGATTTCAATTAAGAATTTTAAAAAGTAAATGTTTTATAACAAAAATGTTTTTCAACAGCTTATTATTTAATATGAGAAATATCGTCTGCTACTTTTAAGTTTATTCATTTTTCAAAATGTCACATGTTAACAAGCTGTGGATTGAAGGATATGTTTTTGCGCTTTTCGAAGAGAAATATTCTTATTCCAGGATTTAAAAACGTTGTGAAATGCATGGTATTAAAATTTCTAAGTGCAAAATAAGCAATATTATTAATCGGGCAGGTAAAAACCCTCGATCATTATTTCTACATGGAAAGAAGACTCCAAACGAATATGCAAAAAAAGTACGTACTGTTTCTAAAGTGAAATCCCTGGTAACAAGAGAAAATCCGCCAATACAGAAATCAATTGTAAAGTCTTTAGATACATCTGTAGCAATAATAAATAAAATAATAAATCAAGATTTATAACCTAAAAAAACTAATGTTCACCAGCTTTTGCCGAGGCATGTGGCTCAACGCAAAACATTTTGTAGAATCCTGTATGAAAACCATTTAGCAGGAGATAAATGGAAATACATTGTGAAGCATGGGTTTACCTAAATGACTGCAAAAAAGGTCTATTTACTGTAGAAAGAGAGGAGAAAAAATGTACAAACCTGGTTCCGTCAATGTAAAGAAAGTTTCAGTAAAGGGTTTATGATAGTCGCAGAGGTTTTTCCTACAAATGGAAAATTAAAAAGAGTAAAAAAAATGTTAAAATCAACTCATCATATTATTAGAAGATTTTACATCCAATATTTACAGAAGAAATTACACTTCTTTATCTCAAAGACTTTCAAAGTAAAACTTCATCAATACAAAGCTACAAGTCATACTTCGAAAACTACCACTGCATTCCTTGATAAAATGAAGACTAATACAGGTATTGCATATATACCTTTTCAACATATTCCTGTGAAGTCCCCTGACATTTCAACTATGGACTATTGTGCCTTTGGTCTGTTAAAAAGAGCTCTTTCTAAACACCAACACACCACGATAGATGAACTCTGGAAAGTAGTGGAAGAGGAATGGAAAGCAGTACCCTGCAAGTTTTACGAAAAGCTTTTCTATCATGGAAATCACGATGAAGACTTTTTGTCCAGAAGAAAGGCTATCAGGTCGAACATTTAAAAAAGTAATCTTTGAATTTTAAATATTAATTAAGCGGCCGCGAAATCGTTCTAAAAATGTGTTAATACCCTCTGTAAATACATAAACATCACACTGACCTACACATGTTCCAGAGAGGAACTGGCTGGGGTGAGATATATGGATCAAGATAGATAATACATAGCCTCGTCAAGCTGAAGTTGAGGAATATTTAGTCATAGTTTGAATTGACTATTCGTTTCATTTCAATCTCCAGACCTGAATCTCGTAGAGCACTTGTGAGACTTTCAGTAGACGGGTTGCTGCTTTAAGACTTACTAGGTCAGTAGGAGACTTGGAAAGTATAGCTTACTCAATGTCTGTTTTTAACTTACCATTTCAGTAAGTGACAATTTAATTGGTAGAATGTAAAGTTGATGCTGCCAATACATTCAAGCTAGGAGTAGGCAAATTCCTTATTAAAACTCCTTGTATTTCTATGCCGAGCTGGCAGCCGAATGGTTAGAGCTCTTGCCTTCGGTTCAACAGTTCGTGGGTTCGAATCCCACCTTGGGCATGGATGTTTGTAGTGGTTCGGAATCCACTTTAAACAGCAAGTCTTGGTCTAATTACCTCTCGTGTGCAAAAAATGACCGTTGAGCGACAAACAAATCGGGAAACCTTGTATTTCTATAGCAAATCGCTTAAAACTGGGGTAATGTTTTTTAGCAAGATGGCTTTTTTTATTTTATATAATTTATGTGTTTTTCTTGTGTAAACTTCTATGTTGCAATCAATGCGTACTTGTTTTATGTGCATCGTCCAAATTTGTTGTTTTTGCATTCATTTGTTAATTAGAAGCAAACCCAGTTTGTTAACTTTTGAAGGTCAATGTTTTATGTTATTTATCTATTACAGTGTATTAACAAAACTATAACTTTGCAATTTATTCAAAATCATTTAACATAATCTTAAAATATTAATCAAAAGTTCCTTTTACTTTTTTCTCTGTAGTTTTTTAGTTCTAAAATTTTTTAACTTCAGTATGTAAATATTTAATAAGTTATAAAACACATCCCTTTAAGTAGTTGATAAATGTTGATGATAGTTTTTTTCTTTATTGTTATATGTTAAACCATTTATTTACTTAGATATTTGTTTGAACTGATTGTTTCAAAATATTGAGTATTTTTAAATTGGTAATTGTTATATAAAAAATTGCTAAATTATATTGTATTTGTTGTAACTTGTACAGAAATCACAAATGTCTTGTATAGATATGTTACCCTTTTTGAAAATGTTGTCTAATTGCACTTTTAGAAACTAAATACAAACAGTTGAAGATAGGAGAGCTCAAATTTTACAAGCAAAAGAATTATAATTAAAAGTTTAAAATTGTAGTCATTTATTCTAATATAAGAGAATATTGCAGTCTTATTGTTATAGCAACTTTAAAGTATCAAAGTTAAACTGACATATATCTGGTGTCTGATTTTAGCTCATTAAAATAGATTGCTGCTGAATAAAAAGATGGATTATGACATTAACTTATTTATTAATGAGAATAGACAAATTGAGCATATTTATCAACAAAAGATATGTTCTTAAATATAAGAACGTTAAACTATGTCATCTTCAGCTTATTTCTAATTGGCTGGGGACATATTGCCATTTGCAATAGAGATTACATAGCGCAATGAAGAAGCTTAAATAAGCAATACTTCAACATTCCTTAAATGTATTACTTTTTTTCTCCATTTAGTGAAAGCATATTATCAGTATTGACTATTTACATAAAATTTAAGCAATGTGCTGCCAAAAAAAAATTGACTTTATTTAAATTACCTTCTTATTCACAGCAAAAATATTTTGGTTGAAATCAAAACTGTAAAATAACTAATTCCTCTATTTTATTATAGTTACATGAAAGTTAGAATTTTAATCTTCTAATTTTCTAAAATAGAACAACCAAGATAGAAATTGATTTTTTTTTCAATGAAAGAATATTTTAACGTAAATTTTCCTAATTTATCCAAGATATAAAATGTCTATTATAAATTAAACGTTAAAACTTTGGTTCTTCAGTTTGTAATTAATCTCAAAGTAATTGAAAAAGCAAAGTCAGAATAAATTAAAATAAAGATTGAATTTTGCTGATCACATAGCTGCCATTTGCAAGAAGTTTACTGCTAAATTGCAGCATCAAATTTATCTACTAAATAGCATCAATTATTTCTGTATAATTTGAATAACTTAATGAAAAATTTCCTTTGAAATAATTGAAAAAATTTTATTGAGTGATCATGTTTAATTTCTTTCTTATTAATAATATTTTAAAACTTACCTGTGTTTTATTAGCAAGTTTTGCCATTTATTTCAGACTTCCTATTTTCCATTCCAATTACTTTATTTTAGAAAATAATTATTGCTCTTATTAATTCTAGATTTTAGACCTCTTTATTAATATAAAAATCAAACTAAAATTGTAAAACTAAAAGAAAAAGTACATATGCCTACATTATAATATACTATTTTTATTGTCTTAAATGGTGGAATTCACATGAAGCTGTAAAATTTCTTTTCAATTCAGTGATAGAATCTATTGAATATTAATAAATTATAAGTTTAAGCAATTGTAAGTTAATTTAAGTTAATCTTATGTACTGCGTTATTAACTTGTGTAGATTTAAATTTAAAACTTGAACTAAATGCTGTAAACCTTTATTTTAAACAGAATTGGTTACTTAAACTATTTCCCCATTTAAAAATTGCTTTAATTCCACTGTGCTATGTTTTTAATTGGAACATTTTCAGAATTGTGTTTCTTTCCATATTGTTAAAACATGAATACTTTAGTATAATTCCAACAATTAATCTTGAGTTACTAAAACTTCTGTTCTTCTCTATCATAATCTATTCAATTTGTAATAGATGTTAATGTATTAAATTGAAATGTGATTTAGTTTTATAATTATTTAACTTGCTACTGATGACTCTTGATTATATTTATTTAATAATGCTTAAAAAAATTTGTGTTTAGTTTTCAGTGTCAATGCGGACACCACAATTACTAATCAACAAAGAGAACATTCATCCTTCTAACAGATTTCATTCAGAAACCAAAGTTGAAAAGAAAGTTACTAAAAGTAATAACCATTAACTTATTAATTTTTGACATTAAGCCTGATATTTTACATTGAGTTTTTACTTATTAAGTTGAATTTTTATTAATCTTATTTATTAAAAATTTTCCTGGTAACAACATCCTAAAAACCTTTACACATAAAATTGCCTTAATTTCTAATGTCTATTTGCTTATCGTTATTTAAGTCGAAGCATGACTTTAAAATGTAAGACTTTTTCCATCTATTAATTTCTAACTTTTTATATAATTGTTTTTATTATCTAAGTAAAAAGAATTAAATGTAAATTTTAATATACAGATCCATTTTTTTGTTTAAGTACTAGTGTTCTCTTCCTTTTTAACTTAGCAAAAAGTATATGTATATTAAATAACTTGTATATTTTTCTAAATTTATTTTGAAGAAAAAAATGAGAGTATGTGTTTTAATTTCATGATGAGTTATTTTTATTGAAATTTCTTAAAAGGTAATTTACTAAATTCCAGATTAAATAAATTGGAGTATGTATATACTCCAATTTATTTAATCTGGATCATCAGTATGTATATATATTATTACTACTACTTTTTGTTAAACTTTGAATTGTTTGTTTTCATACCCATCTCTTGGTAAATATAATAGACATGACAGAAATATTTAGAGCTTTTAGATGTTCACAACATTGTCTTCCTATTTGGTTATGAGTTTACAGAATTAAGATTATATATAAAGTAATTGGTTTTCTGTTTACCACACACACACAAAGTTTTTCCTAACTTAAATTTTAATGCTTTTAATTAAACTTGATAAATATTAGTACATGCATTACATAAATATTAATATACTTTAGTATATTTCTAATGGAATAAAAATGACTTGTGTCTAAAAAGCTTTTTACTATAAAATTTAAATCTTGATTATATTTATTTAATAACAGTACATACATGCTACATAAAGAATGGGAATTTTCAAGTAGAAATAAAGGAAAGTATTAGTAATGAATTGTTGTCTTCAGCCAGCCAGGCTAACAATATGGGGTGCGCTGCTCCACTTTTCTAACTGAACCATATTTTGTTGTGGAGTCCGACTTTCTCAGTACATACACACCATAGCAACCTGTTTATAGGGTAGGCTACCATTCATACAAAGACGGGACAGACAGAAAGGAAATACATCCATACCCAAACTGGGATTCGAACCCAGGACGTCCCTATCCGCAGTCAGGCACTCTGACCACTACACAGGGTAGGCGGCATTAGTAATGAATTGACTAAATTTAATAATTTTAATTGGTATTTTTGTAACCTGACTAACAGTTGTGAATATATAATGCTTATCTGAAGCTAAAAATTTAGTTAATTTTGTTATATGTATGTAATCTGGGTTTAATTAAACCTAGAGAATAAGCTACTTCTATAAAATTCAGTAGCTTTGATTATTACAAAATCCATTGTTTAGAACAGTAGTCACTAAACATACAGTGCTTCTAAACTGTTGTCCATTTTTAAATCCTATTCTGCACTATCAACTGGATGAATTGCCAACTTTTAAAAAAATCATTAACTTGCTTGATGTCTATAAACTTATTTCTAATGAAAATGCAATATTTTTTAGTGTTAACTCTATCAGAAAGAAAATGAAATTAAATCATATACAATAAAGAAATTGAAGTCTTGTTTGATAAAATTTGCTATTACACTTATTACTAACTTAGTCACTTATGTGAGAAGGACGGTAATTGTATTATCTTGTCAATAAGTTTTCAACAATGGAAGATGGGTGTAGAGTTTTTGTATAAAATTGTCCAAGTTTGCTCATCAGTGAGTCTTTCTATATTTTTAATAAATTTCAATGCTTAAAAAAGAAACTGCTCAGAGTTGAATGATGCCTTCACATAAATCTGGTCTAACATTTTTCAAAGAACAAAAGAGGCCAAATATTTTTAGAGCTTGAAATAAGTGATTTTATAGATGATTAATCCATTTTTAAAATTAGTCAGTTCCACTTCATGATAGCATTAGTCTTGAATCATTTTTTCATTACAGAAATTGATTCTGAGGATTTTCTAACTAAAAAAGACTATTTAACAAACTAATACCAAAATCCATTTGATATCATAGCAGTGTTTTTTGAATTCACATCTCAAATTTGAAATAATTTTAATATTTTATCAAATTGCAAATTAACAACCAGAATATTAATGTGATCTTTTGAAAATGCCTTTGCCAAATCCATTGTGAACTGTTTAGTGATCGCTGGTTCAAAGTATAAAATAGTTTCTCTTCCTGGGGCTTTTTTACTTCTGAAACTGTAAAAGAACAGTCCTAGATGTCTAAAATAGAGAAGTAGCAATTTATTATTGTTTGAAGATATTTTTAACATTTGTTTGGAACATATTTAACATATTTTCCATGAAGACTTAATGCAATTATTTAAGTTATAACTTTTAATAATATATAAAGAATGATTATGCAATAATTAAAAAGAATTCATAATAAAACATTAACTCAAATTTATTTTTATCTGCTTATTTGTTGAACATGCCTTTTATATTAGTTTAAATTCCTATCAGTGTAATAAAATATCTTACTCTTTTTTTTATAGGAAATTAATGACTGAATTATAAGAATTTAATGCATGATAAAATTGGAAAAATATAACTGACTTGTAATGTGGACTCTTTCTGTAAATAAACATCTGTTGCCTATTTTTTCTTATATTTATATGCTTTTCAGACTTTAAAAATTTTATAAAAGAATTGTATGAATATTTTTTCTTTTATTTGAAATTATGATTTTTAGTAGCGAGAACTTTTATTTTTCATATTCGACCTCTATCAAAAGAATAACTGTTAGTGTTATAAGAATTAAATTATGTACTGAATTGTGGTGTGTGAACTATATATGTTGTGATTGTAATAACTTTTAATAAAAATACTCTCTCTCAATTGTGACATGTTTTTGAAAAATTATATCAATAAATTTTATTAAGCTTAAGAGGGTCCCCCATACTTCAGAATAAAATCTCTACCATCAAAATATTATAGTTTATTGATTTTTATAGATTCCTCTAAAGTGTTATTTATTTAAAATTTAATGGGTTTCCAAAACAATTGTAAAATGTTTGTTTCAGATTTAATTTCTGGTAGTTTATATGTATAAGGCCAAACAGTCAACACTCAGTCAATTTACTTAACTCACTGAATATTTAATATTATATTGGGCTTGTGTGTGTGCAATACTATAAGAATATTTGAAGAGAACTTTAATGATTTTCACTTGACTGTTATGAAACTTGTGAGTTATTAATCTATTTACTACTTATTGTGTTTAATCAAATTAACAAATTTAGTTTGTTAATTTTCATTTGGCTTGTTACTAATTTTATGTTAATATTTATTTAGATAATTTATTATATTAAAAAAATGTTCAGTACTACTAAACTCACTGTAATTTATTTTCAAGGTACATAGGAAAATATCTAACATTTTTTGCTAGCTTATTTGAATACTTTGAAATTTTCCATCATGAATATTTTTATTAAACTAAGAATAATTTTTTGAGAGAATTTTGAAGTAATCATTAAATATAATTGTGATTTAAATAAAATAAAAATATTCTCATTAATTTTTGCAATTTGTTTCTGTTTACAAATATAGTTATAATTATGTATATGCAAACAATTTTTGTGCATATTTGGTTAAGAATAATTTTAAAATAAAGTATTTAAGAAAGTTGATAACTCCTGGAATTTAATTCTTGGAAATCTGTACGAACCCCGCTCTTGATAGTTGTAACTCCAACTCCTTCCCAAAAATTAATGTTTTTTCCCCCTCAAAAAAAATTCAATACGTAAATCAAATAGAAGTATTTTTTTAAAAAATAATTTTAGGATAGGCAACAAGCAAAATGTGCAATCTGAAAGTCCTCGTAAATAATAAGTCCCTAGGAGCAATGGAAAAAATAAATTGATTGGAATTATAACAAACTGGCAGTTGGTGTACCTTATATATATATATATATATATATATATATATATATATATATATAATATATAAACTCTTACAGAATAGAACTGCTATTTTAGAAGATGAGAATTATATATTTTACAGTTAAAAATATTTTATATATTGTTCTTTTCACAGTAAAAAAAAAAATTTAATTGCAAATGTTTATCATTTTAGCAAATTTAAACTGCTCATATATAATTTGTTCTAATGCTTAATAGAAAATTTTCTTATATATTCAAATATAGAATCATTTTAATGTTAAATAAAGCAATAATAAGTGATAAAATTTGCAATATTGTTATTAGCTGAAAATTTATTATTATTTTAGGAAAAGTAAAGCAATTTTATACGCTGTTTAAATATTAGATAATTTCTGTGCCTATTTCTCAATCCATATACTGACATAAAAAATTAAGAGGTTAATTAACATAGAAACCAAATGGAAGTTTGCTACTAGAAATGTTTTATATTACTCTAATTGTGTAACAGGCGGCCATTGATCATGATGCCCGCCCACACCATGACACTGCATGTCGGATATCGGTCCCTTTCCTAGATATTTTCTGGACGATAAGCAGTACCACACTCGCGCCGGATCAGTTGGCGTCTACAGTCCGATAACAGACTGAACCTACTCTCATCTGAGAATAGTACGCATGCCCAGTCCTGTTCAGTCCAATTGCGATGCTCACGACACCATTGCAAACGGGCAGTACGATGCTGTCTGGTCAATGGGACACACACAACAGGTCTGCGGGCATATAGTCCTCCTCCCCTCAAACGTCTGGCAACAGTTTTTCGGGAGATCTGTTTTCCTGAGGCAGGAAGAAACTGATTTGCCATCTGCTGATCTGTGGTGCGCCTGTTCCTTTTTGCTGATAGGATGATATATCTGTCTTCTGCAGGCGTCGTACTTCTAGCACGACCTCCCCCGTGCCACCTACTACACATTCCAGTAGTTTTAAATGAATTCCACAGCCGTGAAACAACGTTGTGAGCGATGTCGAACTCCCTGGCAACATCTGTTATTTTTCGCCCTTCTTCGATCTTTCCAATAATTTCGCCACGCATAAAATCATCTAAGTGATGTCGGGAAGACATGCCAAAAATTTCAAGTTCGTCTATTAAATCTTTCCTGTAAAACTTTGACTTGAAACAATTGTCCACACCCGTCAAATCCTTTGAAGCTCTTATGAACGCTATCACATGATGAACAGGCGTGGAAAAAAAATTTTCATACGCATACTTTTTACTATATCCCGCACTTATTCTAATTTTCTACATTTTGTTTCCTTTCATTTTGTGGTTGCTATGGATGATAGTGTTATCCGTCCTTAGCAATTGTCCAGCAGTGTACTAGGCTACCATGGTCCTATGATAATTGCTTAGAACTGTGAAGGGGAGATCTACAGAAAGAAATATGAACCATTCTAAAATTCAGTCTTAAACTGAACATTTTTTGGCTTAGAACTTCCTGCTTTTTCAATTTATGAAATGTGTTTTAAAAAGAACAATAAATAAATTATCATTGTAAAATGTTTTGCTATCCATATAATTTAATGCGTCACATAAATCACGCATACGCAGTTAGTGACAAAATAAAATTCCCAATTTCCCATCGAGTCTTATATTCTCGGCAGTTTACCTTAAAATTGTTAATCTTTCTCTGAAATATTTCGTATTACTGTTAGAATAATTGATCTGTACTCTTAAATGATGGTATTTGATCCGATAATTTCATTAAATTTAAATGCATATGAGTTTTAACTTTTAGTTAATATTTGTTGGGTGTTATGAAAAATTTTAGCTAACGGATTAATTTTAGCTATATATTTTTGCGGAATTAATGTAGTTTTTCTTTTTTACTTTATTAAAATAATTATTTTCAGTGAGCTAGTTTTATTTACCACTAAAAAAAATATTTTGAAATAGTACTTAAGGATTTTTGTTCTGTGAAAAAAGTAGGAGGACACCTGCATAAATATTCTCATTTTGAAATCTGTAGCAGTTTAATATGTTGAAAACATTTTTTTCACTGTTTTTCTTTCAAAAAATATATTTTGTAGAAAAAATCTTCAATTTTTGTACACAGTTAAAATGCCTAGGGGAAAACATTAAGTGAATTTCAAAAAGACCAAATTGTGGCATATAAAGATGCAGGCAAAAGTGTAAGAGAAATTGCAAGGCACATACACGTCCGTCAAAATGCTGTTTGTAACTTCTTGAAAAATCCAGAGTCAGAGGAAACCCAAGAAATTGAGACCACGTGATCAAAGAAAAATCCTTAAATAACTTATTGGAAAATCACTAGAGGAAGCTGAAATCACAATGTCAATGACATTGAGAATTTGTTTTAAATAAATAAAGTTCGAAATTGGCCACGGTCTGCTAAATGTTTAGGCCTCAGTATTGCTAAAAATACATGCCAGTAATTCTTAGACTAGTTTACACCTGGAAAAGGCAATATAAATCTTCGATCGAACATCAAGAATTTTTGAATTTTGTTAGGGACAATTTTTGTCAAACCTAAATTCAAGATTAATGCTAAATAGTGTCTTTGAAGTAATTAAAGCAAATGGAATAATTCCTTTAGAAAATAAAACAAGAGTTTTATTTTTATTATTTAGAACTGTCCTACTTTTTTCACACAGTATGATGTGGTTGAAACTAATTTTTAACTGTAATAGAAGTTTTTATTTTATGCTATAGATATAGTTATCTGATTGTAAATAAGTCTTTATAAGTGTTGTAATAAAATTACACTGCTGGCCTCCGTAAATGCAACACCCTAAAGGAAGCATGCAAATAGCATGAAATTTACAACATACATTAGCGGAAGTGAGATATGCAAATGATTAGAATTTCAACGCAGACGCACATCACACTCGCCTGTGGTGCCACTTCAAAGCACTATTAAAGGCTTGAAGATTTCAACGATATCTCACTGTTCGGCAATTGTTTTTTTTTTTCCCCAAAAGAAAAAAACGATCAATTATGCCTTATAGAAAACAGCGATCATTTTTAAATCAAGTATCCGAGTTCGACAGAGGAAGGATAGTGGCTTACCGAGATTGTGGATTACCTTTCCGGGAAATCGGTTGTCGTGTTGGACGAAACCAAACAACTGTAATGCGAATATATGATAGTTGGATGCAGGAGGGTACGACGGACCGACATCTTCGATCGCATCCACCTCAGTGCACCACTTCACGTGATGACAGGTAAATTGTGCGCATGGCAGTATCGGATCGCTCAGCCATATCATGAGCCAATGCACAGCACATTCAATCTGTAACGCATCATCCAGCGTCAGCGCGTAACATTCGACGCCCTTTACAACAAAGTGGTCTGCCCACAAGACGCCCGTTGCTTCGTCTACCTTTGATGAAGAAACACCGACGTCTCCTCCGTCAATGGTGGGATGAAAGAAGGATGCGGACGGTAGAATAGAATGAAATTGTCTTTACTGACGTGTCACGCTTCTGTCTGCAACACCTAAGGATGGTCGCATTCAAGTCTGGAGAAACCGTGGAGAGAGAATGCTGAACAGCTGCGTTATGCACCACTACACTGGTCCTGCATCGGGTATTATGGTATGGGGCGGTATTGGATATCACTTTCGTTCTCCTCTAGAACGCATTGCCGGTGCTTTAAACAGCCAGCGCTACATCTCCGAGGCGTTGGAACCAGTTGTCCTTTTTTTACCTTCATGGCTTGCCCACAGCAATATTTCAACAGGATAATGCGCGACTGCACGTAGCACGCATTGTTGAAGGGTTTTTCGTCAATCACCAGATTGAATTGGCTCTCTCACCGGTTCGATATCCGGATCTTTCACCAATGGAAAACATGTGGTCTATGGTTCTTCTTCTTCTTCTTAAGGTTGGATTTGTATGTCATTGGCACCTCTGCTTTAATCAGCATTTTGTACCATTAACTCCAAATCCAATGTTTCCTAGTTCCAGTTACTCGGGTCACCCACTTTATTAATAAAGTCCGATAACCCTTTAATGAAGTCTAGGTGTAACTCTCTAGTATGAATAATGCCTAAAGAAGTTCATCTAGGGAGGGCAAGAGCCTCGCATTCGTAAATGATATGCTTGGCCGTTTCCTCTTGCGTATGACATTTCCTGCAGATAGGGTCTTGCTGAAACAGTCCCATTTTATGGAGATGTTTTCTGAAATAGTAGTGCCCAGTTATGAAGCCTATGATTAAACGTATCTTCTGCCTAGAGCATCCAAGAATTTCAAAGGCAATCCTCGCTGATGATCCACAGATCATACTTTTAGCGTGGGTTTGACCAGGAGTGTTGAGCCAAGTTTCATACATCTTCCGTTTTTCACAATCTAAGAACATTGGTTTTTGCAGTCTTCAAATTGATCCCACAAAAAGGTTCTGCACCAATGGGAACAAAAGACGATCCTTGTTTAGCAAGCTCATCAGCCCTTTCATTACCTTCGATACCTTTGTGCCCTGGCACCCATACAAGAATCACCTTGTTTCTAGTTACCAGTTCTGTAAGAAGGTTTCTACATTCCAAAATCATTTTAGATTTGATTTCGAAAGAATTAAGCGCTTTTAAAGCGGCTTGACTGTCACTAAAAATGAGAATCCGCTTACCGTAGTAGCCCTTCCTCATATTTAGTCGCAGACAGTGGATAATGGCCAAAACTTCTGCTTGAAAGACCGTAGAGTATCGCCCAAGGCTTACAGACAGGCTGGTTCTTGGTGACACGCCACATACTCCCAGTCCTGAGAGGCTGTTTTTCAGTGATCCATCTGTGTATCAGATTAGATCTCCTGTTTTAGTTTCAAACATGTTGTTATCTCATTCGTCTCTAGTTGGAAAAACTATTTCAAATGTCCTATCAAACATGTATGATTTTTCCATGATGTCCGAGGGCATCAGGAAAGTAGGATCTTGAATTTTCCTGGTAATGCCCCTGTGCCCTTTGGCAACAGGCTAGTCTTACCAGTGGTTTTGCAGCTTCATTCTGTATGCAGTCATTCTAGCAGTGCTGCAGATGAAGATGTCTAAGGGAGTCAGATCCAATATAAACTCCAATTCTCTGGTTGTCGCGGTGGACATTGCTCCTGTGATGCAGAGACAGGCCAGTCTTTGTAGACCTCCTAGTCTGTCAATCACAGTCCTCTGTTCCACCTTACGCCACCAGATCACACAGGCATTTGTGAGAATGGGCCTGACAATAGCTGTGTACATCCATAACATCAGTTTTGGATGTAAACCCCAGTTTTTACCAAGCATTCACCTGCAAATCATAATGCTTTTCTTTGCTCGGTTGATCCTATCATCAATGTGCTTATTCCAGGTGAGTTTCTGGTCTAAATAGATACCCAGATACTTCACCTCTGAAGCCACATTGATTTCAACATCAAAAAGTCTCGGTATGAAAAAACCCTTCCGTTTCTTTTTGCGTGTAAAAGATACAAGGTAGGTTTTCTGAGGATTAACCATCAGGTCCCTATCCATGCACCATTGCCCTACATAACTTAGAGCATCCTGCATGAGATGACAAGTTATGTCGAAATCTTTGCCAAGGATAAGGATGGCAATGTCATCAGCATATCCTTGCGTATAATAGCCCCTATCATTTAGATGTTTTATAAGGCTATTTACAGCTAGGTTCCACAGTAATGGTGACAGAACACTTCCTTGAGGACAACCTCTTTTTTCAAATGATTCACCGAAGATGTTCATTTGTATACATCTAGTCGAAATTAAGGCCTCAATCCAAGTACACAGGTTCTGATTAATCCTTGCCCCTCTAAGTGAATTGAGGATGGATGGATAGGAAGTGTTATCAAAGGCACTCTGGATATCGAAGAAAGTTGCCAAGGCAATATCTTTTGGATCCAGAGTGGTTTCAATCTTGGAAACTAGCTGATGTAGAGCGGTTTCAGTAGATTTGCCAGGTTGATAGGCAAATTGAAGAGCATGCAAGGACTTCTGGACTATTACTACCCAAGTAATCTCTAATATGCCGATCAATGATTTTCTCCATAATTTTAAGAAAGAATGAAGAAAGACTGATTGGTCTGTAAGACTTGGCCAGGTCATAGGTGTCCTTGCCAGATTTAGGAATGAAAACAATCCTAGTCTTTTGCCATATCTTTGGTATGTAACCCAGTGCTAAGCTAATTCTGTAAATTCTAGTTAGCACTGGTATGAGAACCTCCTCTGCCTTCTGGATCATGATGGGCATAATTCCATCAGGCCCTGGGCTTTTTAGAGGTCTAAAGGCAAAGATTGCTCATGTAACAATGTTGTAGTTAACGATAATTCTAGCGATGGTCCAGTGATCGCTATTGACTCTTTGCAAAGAGCCAATGCAGTGCTCCCCTTCGTTGCTATAAATATCTCTAGCTCCTGGAAATTAGGTTTTGGTCATAATTTCCATAACCTCTTTCCCGGAAGCAGCACTCCTCGTCCTTTAAGGTGCCAACCAAAATAGGTTCATCTCTTTTAAGGAGTTTTTGGAGTCTAGCTCCTTCAGAAATAGAATCTATCTCTTTACAGAACTTCCTCCAGGAGTTAATTTTGCTTTTCCTAACAAGTTTGTTATAATTAGTGAGGGCCGTTTTATAGTTTCATATTCACCATTTTTCTTGTCTTTATTAAAAAGTTTTCTAACATGTGCTCTTTCGGCTGCTAGAGAGTCATTCCATTAAGGACATTTGAGTTTAGCTCTCCTAGTGCGAATAGGGCAATTGTTATGATAAGAATCTAGAATGCTACTCTGCAGAAGGTCTGCTGTAACTTCTAGATCGTAGTTGTCTCTAATAGGTCTGTTTCCGAGCTCAACCAACCCAGTCAGTTCCTCCTGGAATTTCTTCCAGTCCGTCCTAACTGGGTCTCTAAATATGCGATCCAGACACACATTAGAGTGAATTTCAAAATGAATGTTTTGATGATCTGAGCCACAGAAGGTCTGTCATCTACTTTCCAATTTTTGATATTGTTACTAATCAGCGTTGTCTCTAGAGTAATGTCAATTACTTCAGTTTGATTGGAAGTAATGAAAGTCGGTTCGTTGCCCTCAGTTAGAATATCTAACCCGTAGTTTAGAATGAATTCTAAAAGGCACTCACCTCTTTTATTTGTGTCCGTACTTCCCCAGACAACATGATGAGCATTACAGTCTAGTCCTAGGACTACTTGTAAGTTGTTATTACTGCAAAAGTTCATGAGCTTGTGCAGAGAATGGTCAGGTGGAGCCTTCTCTTCATAGGGCAAGTACCCAGAGCCAAAAACAATTTCTCTGTCTTTACCCTCTATGTTGAGTCTGAATTTCACAGCTGTCAGGTCCCTAAGGATAAATTCAGAGAGGGGTAAAACCTCAATGTTTTTATGTAAGAGTATACAAGCTCTAGCGTTGCTATTGTTACAATAGATAAGCTTACCTTTAGTTACTTTGAGGCCACTGATTCTCCCCCTAACCAGCCAGGGTTCCTGAATCAGGGCCAGGTGTATATCCCCAGCAAGAAACTTCTTACTGAGGTTAGTAGTACCACTTCTACTGTGGTGGAGGTTGGCTTGAACTACCTTCACCCCCATCAGCAGGAGCAGGTTTGTCAAGTACTTTAGCCTGCACTTGGTGAAATAAGAAACTTATATCCCTTTACACCAAGTGTGGCAGCATCTAGTTCAGGCACACTAAGAACGATGGTCCGCCCAGATGGGTCGTTCTTAATGTTAAGAACGTTCCACTCCATTGGAGTGACCCCACCGTTCTGTGCCTCGATTTTTCTCGGGAGCTCTTTAGGCTCCAGTTTACTACAGATTTTCGGCAGTTTTGCAATTATCTCGGTGGTTCTGACAAGTTCCCTTGCCTCACCCACCAAGAGTTTTTGCTCCTGCCAGGGGCTTATGTCACTGACATTCTGTTCCAGCCACTTTGAGCTCTCCAGATCTGCACAGTTGACAATAAGTGCCCCATTCTCAAGTTTACAGGATAGTAGATTGGGGCAAAACCCTCCTCATTCCTTCCTATTTTCTTGGTTAACAAGAGTTCCAGGTCGAAGGCCTGTTCCTCTGTTAACCGTTTTTCCGGATGACCCTCTATGAGCACAGCCATCTTGATCACCGTGAGAGCCGCCCTGTAGGTAAATCCACCAGGTCCTTCTCTCTTGGCAGCCTTTCCGGCCTTGCCCTGGTTCGTCCGGTTGGCGGGACGCTTCTCGCCTTTGGTTGCCTTGGGTTTTTCAACCCAAATCCCCTCAGCCATTTTGCGCTCCTTCACCAGCTTCCTTTTCTGGGCACCGGAAAGTCTCTTTTTAAGCTTGATTCTGGTCAGAGAATCAGTCCTGCTAGCGATAGCTTCCGACTTTCACCAGAAGAAGATGGTTTGGAGGTCATTCCTACCTCCTGTGAAGGATTCATTGCTGCCCCTTCACTAGATTGCCTCTGGGTTCCCTTGTCTTTTTCAGCAAGGTCTACTTCAGAGGTTTCACCTGCAAATGCAGAAAGGTTTGTTATTTTAATTGTCTTTTCAGCCATAAAATAACAGTTAATAAGTTCAGGTAATATGACAGTCCACCCATTATTGCCTGAGTTACTGGGCAAGGCAAATTACTCTAGAAGTTCGCCAGGAAATTAGAGGCTCTGTTAAGACACAATTACCGCGGTGCCAAATAACCCTAGGCACGGGTCGCATAACACCAGGGTTTACGGGAGCTGGTTCACGGCCTCTGATTCTATATTCAAGGCTATCCTGTCATTTCTACAGGACATTCGGCTATCCACCACCTGCCGACGTGCCTGGTGGCTGCTCAAGCCCCAGGAAGGTATACGTATGCATATCCTCCTGGTTCCAGGTGGTCTATGGTTACTCAATGATTGACCCAGATCATATCCCCAGCAGCTACATCAGATCTACTTTGGCAACGTGGAAGCTGCTTGGTCTGCTGTACCCCAAGAAAACATCCAAATTCTCTTTGAATCAATGCGGAGGCTTGTGGCAGCGGTGATCTCCAACAATGAAGGCTACTCTGGCTACCGATTTTGGCAGAAACCACACTTCACAGAAGTCTATAAATTTAGTCATTTGATACTTGGTCAACATGTTATTTACAAAGTAAATTTTGTTGTGATATCTCTTGACTTTCTTGGTGTTGCAATTTGGGTGGTCAGTAGTGTATTTTGTAAAAATTCAAAGTTCTTCCCTTATTGGAAAAAAAAACCCTAGTGTCCTACTTTTTCCATGCAGTGTAAAAGATTTTTTACTTTAGAACACTTAGTTGATTATTATGGTTTTTTTCTACATTTGTTAGAGTCAGATTACTTAGAATACTTTATTTCCATTTTTACTGATAGTGGAGCTCAGTGAATTCAAAAACGTTAAAGGATCTCGAACCAGGCGATTGAAAGCTCAACTTTTAAATGAGATGCGAAGATTGGTGGACCCAGAACTGGATGAAACTGCATCGAAGTCTTTTGTTACAATGATTATCAGTCAATACGCCTCTTCATTAATCTTTACTTCTCCATTGCTTCAAGGAATTATTTTAATAAGACTGTTATAAAATAATTATAAAAAATTATGTAGCTTGTGTTTTATCTAAAGTTGATCAATTTCTACTCTATTTGGAAAAGAAAAAAGCATTTTAGCAACATTCCCTAAAGTTTTTTGGTTTTAAGAGCTACATTTTGTTACTTTTATTTACTAGTTTTTAAATTAAATTATTATTTTTATTTTATGAATAAAATATTAAAAAATATTATTAAGTATCAATTTTACTTTAATCAACTTGTGCAAAATGCTATATTTTCAAAAATTCCCAAATATACGGAAGGAAATATTTTTCTTCTTAATAATAGGTGTTTATGCCTATTTTTAAAAGCATTTATTTTCTATTTTAATTAGTTTCCAAACTAAACTATGATCTCATAAGAAAATTCCTCTAAACATAAAATATCTATTAAAAATAATTATTTTTAATATTGATATAAATATAAGAAATTTCAATTATTTAATTTTTACATATTTTAAAACAATATTTAATTTTTAAATCATTTAAATTTTAAATATCGCATGAGTTTTTACTTTTAATTGAAAATTTTAATTTAATTTATTGCATACATGAGTATAATAATTTTTTAAAATATTGTGTATTTAAATATTTATACTTCTAACTTTAAAAGTACAGAAACTACAATAATAAAGTTAATTAAACATATATACCCGCGAAAAAAGAATTTCCTTTAAATTAAAATTTGTATATATAGCATTTTGTTCTACTATGTCTATTGAAAGAGAATATTCTTGTGTGAAATTTTTTAAGAAATTTTTTCTCAACTTATTATTTGATATTTTCCGATTAGACACGTGTTTAAATTTCAAATCTAAGGAAATATAAAATTATTGTGGTATAGAAAATTTTCAAAAGAATCCCAAAAAGTCCAACAACAGCCTTTTGGATTGTTGTTTACACAGATAAATTAATAGATTTTATTTTTTAGTAGCCTTACGTTGATCAAAGTAATAAATATCAAGCGCTATTGAAGTAAGTGTACCAAAAAATAATTTTGAATTCTTCTTTTCTTCAAAGCTTTATATTCAATTTTTTCCATACTTCTTCAAGAAATAATATTTGACAAAATAATATATTGTACAGAAGGCACTTTCGGTGATGTCCAGGAACGACAGGAAAGAAAATTTAATCCAAATATTAAATATCCACCCAAATTTCGAAAAACTTCCAATGGCTGTAAAATATGAAAGTTATAATATTAATCTAATGAACTGATAAATTTGAAAGGATTTTAGAAAGTTAAATAATATAAAGAAGAGAAAGTAATATAAAATTATGTATACTTTCCTTACTGATTACGTATATTTTGTATTGTTTCAAGAAATTTTATTTCTAAGATAGAATGAGTTTGAAGAGAGCCATTCTATTTTCTTTTTCTGATTTAAATACAATGAATCAGATTACATAGATTAGATTTTTAAATCGGAGCATAAAATTTTATGATATGTCTTTATATAAAAAGTTTATGATGATTAAACTAAAAGTAATTTGTAATATTTGTTCGCGCATGCGCACACACGTCACATATTGTTTAGAATAGAACAGATGAATTTTGAAAATTGCGGAGAACGATTATGTTTCTCGAACGGAAAATTATCCCCATAACTTTTGTTACGTATGTTGTGTCTGTAATAAAATAATTAAAAAAGACACTGGTTCCTTATGTAAGTTAATAATTGCTATGTAAAATTTAAACATCTCTAAATCTTAAAAACAATATTTTTATCACTTTAGTTTTGATATAATATTTCAGCAAATAAATCAAATTTGTGAGTTGTTCGTTTAATTTGTTAAATACTGGTATCACAAGTTAGGAGAATTTGAAAGTAACGGCGCCTTTCTTTCATTAAATTACAACAAACGTATTTCTATATTTTATTACTATCATTAAGGTTACAATCTTTTGTTACCTAAAATATAAATTTTTTAAGCTGTATTGATAAAAATCAATCAGATTTTGAGCAAAATGCATATTACAAATGAGCAAATGAACAATTGAGTAAATTACTTATTTTGAGCAAAATACATTTTAACTATCGACCAATTTTCCAATATTTTTTTTACCGTTTCAGCCATCGGAATAAATGGAATTCCTATGGCCTAATATGAGATAAGTAGATGATAAAAAATGCATTCAATTCCATTGCATTAATTTTTCCAAAATTAATATAGGTTTGTGCAATCATGCAACATTGTGTTGCAGAATAAATATGATGATGAAAAATGCTTTGAATTACGTTGCATTAATTTTCCCAAAATTAATATAGGCCTGTGCGGTCATGCAACATTGTGTTGCGGAATAAATATGATGATGAAAAATGCTTCGAATTCCGTTGCAATAATTTTTTCAAAATTAATATAGGCCTGTGCGGTCATGCAACATTGTATTGCAGAATAAATATGATGATGAAAAATGCTTTGAATTACGTTGCATTAATTTTTCCAAAATTAATATAGGCTTGTGCGGTCATGCAACATTGTGTTGCGGAATAAATATGATGATGAAAAATGCTTTGAATTACGTTGCATTAATTTTCCCAAAATTAATGTAGGCCTGTGCGGTCATGCAACATTGTGTTGCGGAATAAATATGATGATGAAAAATGCTTCGAATTCCGTTGCATTAATTTTTTCAAAATTAATATAGGCCTGTGCGGTCATGCAACATTGTATTGCAGAATAAATATGATGATGAAAAATGCTTTGAATTACGTTGCATTAATTTTTCCAAAATTAATATAGGCTTGTGCGGTCATGCAACATTGTGTTGCGGAATAAATATGATGATGAAAAATGCTTTGAATTACGTTGCATTAATTTTCCCAAAATTAATATAGGCTTGTGCGGTCATGCAACATTGTGTTGCGGAATAAATATGATGATGAAAAATGCTTCGAATTCCGTTGCATTAATTTTTTCAAAATTAATATAGGCCTGTGCGGTCATGCAACATTGTATTGCAGAATAAATATGATGACGAAAAATGCTTTGAATTACGTTGCATTAATTTTTCCAAAATTAATATAGGCTTGTGCGGTCATGCAACATTGTGTTGCGGAATAAATATGATGATGAAAAATGCTTTGAATTACGTTGCATTAATTTTCCCAAAATTAATATAGGCTTGTGCGGTCATGCAACATTGTGTTGCGGAATAAATATGATGATGAAAAATGCTTCGAATTCCGTTGCATTAATTTTTTCAAAATTAATATAGGCCTGTGCGGTCATGCAACATTGTATTGCAGAATAAATATGATGATGAAAAATGCTTTGAATTACGTTGCATTAATTTTTCCAAAATTAATATAGGCTTGTGCTGTCATGCAACATTGTGTTGCAGAATTAATATGATGATGAAAAATGCTTTGAATTCCGCTGCATTAATTTTCCCAAAATTAATATAGGCCTGTGCGGTCATGCAACATTGTGTTGCGGAATAAATATGATGATGAAAAATGCTTTGAATTCCGTTGCATTAATTTTTCCAAAATTAATATAGGCTTGTGCGGTCATGCAACATTGTGTTGCAGAATAAATATGATGAGGAAAAATGCATTCAATTTCATTGCATTAATTTTTCCAAAATTAATATAGGTTTGTGCTGTCATGCAAAATTGTGTTGCAGAATAAATATGATGATGAAAAATGCTTTGAATTCCATTGCATTAATTTTTCCAAAATTAATATAGGCTTGTGCGGTCATGCAATATAGTGTTACGGAATGGCATCTCTTCTGTAGATATTTCTAGATAATATTCAATTAAAACAGATGTACTCGATCCAATTGTTAAGAGTCAAGCTGAGTCAGCTGTCGTTTGTGGTGATTCATTTGAAGTCAGCCACTAAGTTTTGCGTTTTGTTGTACCTTAGGAAGCTCTTTTTTTTCCATCTCTTGTGATCGAATTATCAAAATATACTTCTGTATTATGCCACTCAAGCAATAAATAGCATAAGTGGACCAATTAGGTGGACCAAACTTACTAACAGCAAACAGTTATTATCAGCAAATGCTTACAGGTGGTCAGATAAAGCTGCTTAAAAGTATTTAATAGTTTTTAGACTGTCTGAGACGTATGTGCTTCAAATAGCGCTTAAAATACCATTGACTAATATCGATCTCTCTGATCGATAATGATCAGAAATATTAAAATCACAGGACCTGAGTTTAAAGCATCATGACAGTTACAAACATTAATTCATTTGGATAAACATTTGGAAAACACCAGAAACTTGGGTAAATCATGCAATACCAAATATGTACCTCCTTTCACATTTGATTAGCAATTTCATATAAACATAAAAATTTTTAATGCTTTTGTGTGGGTAAGTAAATCACACTAACCACAAAATCTCAGCCGCTTGACTTTGAAGCTATAAAAATCGTTAAAGGACAATCGAATATCGATAAAGGCAAGGAACGGCCCAGTAATTTTCTGTTGGGAGTTGTCCACCATAGCATCTTGCACTTGACGATATCGAGTATTATTGCAAAGAGCTTTCAAAAGCGCAAAAACGTTTGTATCAAAATTTTAGATGTATTTTTAATATATTTTTATTTTAATCATCATTACTTAAGTTTATGTAGTTCATTTAAATTATTGACTTTTTGAAACTAGAAAAAATTCATTTTTGATTAATATAATTCCTTACAGGCATAAACAGGCATGTTTAATAGTTTACGTGTTAAAATATAATAAAATGCAATTATATTACATGTCTTAGTTTTTGCAAGAGAAATAGCAAAAATGTTTTAAAAAATTAGTTAATGAAATTTTTTTAATATTTACGTTATAATTTATTACTGCCTTGTATATTATATTTGAATATATTTTATAATCAAAAAAATACCTAATGCATTTATTTTTCCTTCTTTCTTAGATATGTTATGTTAAAATTTCTTTTCTTTTTTTTTTAAATCTACAGATCTATTTGATGAGAACAATCGTTACTTAATTTTGCTAATCTTCAAAACATAAATTTCTGTTATCTGAGAATTAAACTTATTCGATTAAAAAGTATTTGGTATCAAGTTATTCAATAACAAATTATAGTAATTTTTTAATCTGATTAACAATTTCTTTGGAAAATTATTTTATCATAATAAAGGTAATTTTATATGAAAATAATTGTAAAACTAAATTAACACATTTCAAATCCCATTTAAAATTATTATTCATGTAATATTTAAATACTTTCCATACTTTTCTATATTAAATATTTTTAGGATAATATGGATTTATTTTGCTTTTGATATCTGTCACATTAATAAAGTACTGTGCAAAATTTAATAGAGGACTTTAAACAACCTTATTTTTTATTTTTTGATTATATTTTATAAGCTAATTTAAATTAAACTCAATCGAAATTAATTTTAAACATTGTGTGTCTGCTAACTTCTTTCAGATATTTTAATTTCATTAAAAGTTCTAACATAACTTACACTTTTTACTGCCACATTATGATTGTAATATGTGATAAGATAAATTTTTAATTACTATATAATACTAATTTTTTTAGATTTTTCTTTATGCCATTTTTTATCGCTGAAAACTTTTCTAGTTGTTCTAGCAATAGATTTTTATTTTAAAATTTAAAAAAATTCATGAAAGAAAAATGTATATATATTTTAAAATAAAATATAAATACAGATTTATTTAATAATTTATGTTATTAATGTTGATTATCATTGCAACAGGATGGAATAATATTTTAAATCAAACTAATTTGTTAGAGTTTTTATTTACGTATAAAAATTCTAAGCAGAAATAGACATTATCTAAAACATGTGTGATATTGGTAGATGATACATAAGAATAATAAAAAAAATATTATCATAATATCTTTTTTAAAAAAATTTATTTTATTAATTTTTTTTTTTAATCAAGAAGAGTGGTAAAATATGGGGAAATCTAGTCTTAATTTAATAAAAAAGTGTAGCGTGTAGCATGTAGCTGGTTTAATAGGAACAAAGAAATAGGTTCCTTAAATAGCTCAAAATATTTTATTACAATTTTAGGTACAATTTGAGCACAACACAGATACACACAGATACTACAAATAATACTAAATAACAACTAAAACATTTAAATTTGAAGAAAATAAAATAAAATTGAGAGTCATATGGACATGTCTCATACCGTCGGTTGTTGGAGAGGGACTGGCTTCTCGTTGACGATGCCATGGGTGGCGCTGCAGATAGAGGGCGCTACAAAAGGAATTTTTGCAAGAAATATGATTAATCAGTGGGACAACGGTAAAATAAAAATTCTTATGAAAGTTTATTAATCCATTAAGCATATCAATAAATTGGATTTTCTGCATATGTAAAAAATGATAATTTTTTAAACAATGTAAATATTAAATCTGTAAATGATATTCGAAATTAACATATTACAATATTTAACAAGAAACTAGCATTTTGAAAATGGTAATTCATATGTCCTAACAATCTAATAGTTTCAATTAAGAATAATACTTACAGTGATTTTTGGCTGAAAATTCACATGATTTACTCTTCAAAATTCTTATAAAAAACACTAAGAACTACAGATACTTCGCTGAAAGTAAAAGAGAAGACTGATTATTCTTATCTACTTATTGATCTGATTATTTCCAAAAGTGCTCATTTTAATGTTAAGGCCAGTTATTTAATGCAATAAATATAAGATTTTCTCGACATCTACGCATGTTTTCTTCTGACCATGAAGATGATAGCTTTATTTTTTATAATTACAAATGTAATTTTTTTATATTGCTAGGATCATATTGTAAAAATATAGAAAAGTCTATTCAGTCTTAAAAATTTAACCCAGAGAAATGAAAGTGTCATCAAATACCTGAAAATACTTAAAAATCATTGAAATTATTGTTCATTAAGCATTAAACTAAACTCCATGGCACGACAGCCCATGTGGACCAATGCCTACAGTGCCCATAACTGTTTTCACGACCGAGGAACCTGGGGAGCGAAGCATATGTCCCAGTTAGGTGGTCAGCCTAACGTAAGACCCCCAGTGTTTAGTTCCCAAGCATGCTTGGTACTCAGTTAATCGACCCACTGAAGGAATGAAAGGCTGAGTCAACCTTGCCCAGTCCGAGGATCGAACCTCGAACCTGTGTCATGGGAGCTTGAAACGCTGCCACTAAGCCACCGGGCTTTCATTAAGCATTGCTTCAAGGAAAGGCTGGAGGTGGGAAACGTGAAGATACAGCATGGCCGAGAGCATCCCAAAGATTTTCAAGGAGATTAAGGTCGATCGAGTACGCTTGCCACGCCATACGTGCAATCCTTTCACTCACCAGGTAGTCATCGACGATATCAGCTATATGGGGACGTGCGTAACCGTCCATTAAAACAAAAGTAGGATCAACTGCTGCGTACTATCTCACAATGGGTTCAATTACTTCATCTCGATGCAGGTCGGTGCGATGTCCCTGCCCATGAAATCCCTGCCCACACACCATTTTGCTTCCGCCTCAGAATGCGTGATATTTGGTGATGTTTTGGGGCTGATTGCTTGTTCCTTGTTCACGCTACATCCTTATACGCTTGTCATCCGGCTACAGAACAAATCTTGACTTATCAGTATACATAACATTGCCTCAGTCAGGCATAGTCCAATTGACATGTTCGCGGCACCACTTTAATCGTGGCACTCATGATTGGACGGATAGACAAACACAAGCTCGAGGTACCCGGGTGTACAATCCACTCATATGTAATCTTCGGCGTACAGTAGCTGCAGATATCACCTTACCAATGGACACTGTAACCACAGATGTCACACGTGTGGAGGTCGCTCTGCGATGCCGCTTGGCTAAAATCGCAATATATCGACCTTCCGCGGGATTTGAAACCCTTGGGCTACCGGCTACGGGCCTTCGGACAAACTGTCTGTGTGGTTTCTAATTTTTTCCGTAAGCGTGAAATTACAGAATGATGAACACCGAAGAAAAGAGCTACATCTGAGATCGACTGTCCTGCTTCAATGCGCCCCACAACACGACAGCGCTCAGAATCTTCCATTCGTCCTCTGGAAGTCATAGAAACACGTTTGTCTTGAAAACAAACTGTACGAAAGTTTTAAACACATTCTATCAGCACTTATATATAATCAACTTCTGTAACCCTTCATAAAGCTGGTATCTTATAAGACTGCCCTTTATGCATATTTCTTGACATGAAAGCGCTATTAGCTGTTACCTAACATATTTGCATACTTCCATCTACCTCTGCAGCTATTTGCATGCTCTTCAATTCTGATTGATTTCCCGAAAATTAACATTTTCCTCTCCGTGCTTAACTTTTGGAAGTGAGTGTATAAAATTGGCATGACTTTTGTCAAAGATTTACTCATCTTCTTGGTCACAGTTATATGACAAAAATATTTATTATATTTAGTAAACAACTTTATATGTAATATACCATTATTAAAAACTTTTTTAGGACAATGGCTAATTTTTCTGTAATTAGGTCTATATCATGAAGAATTTTCCAATTTATTCCATAAATAAATAAAGTTTAAAAATATGAAATTAAATTCTTAGCTAAAATTATTAATTAGTTATGCTTTCCCAAATTTTAATATTATTAATAATTTGTATTTATTTGGTAATGGATGGAAAGAATTGAATTTGATAATAAATATCACATTTGGGATTATACGCCTTTTTGTGTTAAGCATGTATTATCTTTTAATATAAAAGTCATTTTTATTTGAGTATCAGAGATATTGATTTCTTGAAAATATAATGTATATGTAATTATTGTGTTTTAATTAACAAATATGCATCAAAATATTTTTGTTTATAATATTTTTCATTAATATATCAATTAAGATATTATAAATATTTGTCTGGATCATAATTTTTTTTATAAATGTATGCATACTTGCAAGATTAATTATCAATTTACAATTAAGATAATAAATTAAAGACAATGTTAATAATAAGTATAAGCAAAATTTTTTATTAATAAAATAAATTGATGAAATAATACTCGTTGCCGACTCTTTTCATTGTTGGCATTCCTACTCGAGCCTTAATATAATCAAAAATAATAAATTTTTAAAATATTAATTTTGGATTACATAATAATTATGATTTTATTCTATGACAAAAAAACAAATATATCAGCGAAATTGAGAAATAATTATAAAAGAATATCAAGGATTTGTGTGTGTTGTTGTTGTTGCTGATCCCTGTTGTCTAGCAGCGCTAGACCAAGTCTATGATGTTGTACACTCTCAGGAAATCAATGACCAATAATGGTCGCTCCAGAAGATCTTCTTTATCGAGACCCAAGCACTCAAGGATATGATCCGGAGTGGCTTGGCTTTTGAAACACTTAGCGCAAATTGGAAAATTCTTTTCTTTGTTGTTAAATGCCAATGATCTTAGGTGGCCACTTCGAAAACGAGTTATTGTAGTTTGTTCCAGTCTGCTGCACCGGAGGGATAGAGATCCGCCGGGACGATTACCCTGGTACCAATGGTGCACGGGGGGAATGGCAAATGCAGACTGAACAAGGCCTTTCTGTCTAGAGTATAGTTCAGAATAGGTAAGAGACGCCGGAGTAAGCAAAGGCTCGTCAGTACCTCTTTTTGCTAGGGCATCAGCCAATTCGTTACCCGCAATGTCTACATGGGAAGGGATCCACTGTAAGTGAATCTCACGAGATAAGGAGAGTCGTCTAAGCTTGTCCAAGATAGCTACTCCTGTATTATCACGGACTCTGTGCCAGTTAGTAAGATGCTGGATGTCAAGGATTTGTACATCGGCTAATCGACCATTATAAGATACTATAGCAATTCTATGTGACATTTTAAGATAAAAATAATTAAATTAAAAATAGTAATAATTATAAAATTGTTATAACCATACATTTAAAGGTCTCTCAAAAATTGATTGTAATTAATAGATACCTACAAGACAGAAATTGCAGCTTCTTACTTGTAAATATGATTGAAAGTAGGTATTTATATATAACTATTGTAAATTAAAACTATAGATTATTAAAGGTTATTGACACAAATTGCCAACAAAAAAAATCATGTATATAATTTTGGTTTTTAAATGTATGCATCTTATTTTGTTTTTAAATTCAAATTCCGTAAAAGTTTTTGTTCAAATAAAAATTGCGCATATTTTTAGTATCGATAAATTTTTCTACACAAACATTTTAAATTTTGATGCAATATGAAATTTTATCCTTAATAAATTATTACGAATTAAGAAAAGCTACTAATAAAATGTTTATTTTTTAATTTGACTTATTTCCAGAAGTTTTAGTATTTTATATTAGAAAATATGTATTTTTGACGAATGATAAAACAATACATCAATATTTTTATATGCTGTATCTCTCATAAAACACATTAAGAAAGTTAAGAATTTTGAAAATTAATTTTGATATTAATATAGACTAAAATATTCTTCTATAATCACAACTGTCCGTTTTGGGCTAAGGCCTTCCTTAGAACTTTCTTCCATTCCTTATTTCTTTTCCCCAGAACACTTTAGTTGTTAACTCTTAGGGTTTTAAGGGTTTTCTAGCAACCAAATTTTCCCATCTTTATCTGACCATCTTCCCCTAACTCTGGTTCGGTAAAATCCCAGGAGAGTCCACACCCTTGGCAACAAACAGATAAAAACCTCCAAGCCGGAAAGAAATTCCAGAAATAGTTTGGTTTACCATACCTAGTGTATCGAAGTAGGGTTACCCAAATTGACGCAGTTATCGCCAACCAAAATCATTGACGCCAAGGGTGTGGGTTCTGCTAGGATATAACCCTCTGGTTCCTATAGGTTTCCATTTGAAGATCCTGAATATCACGGTGGATAGATTCATACAGCAGATGTGGCCAACCAAATTTATCTACTAATTTTAATGTTTCCTTATATCATAGTTTTGCTTAATGTTTCATTATATCACTTATTGTTATATCGATGTTGCTATACACCATAAATCTTTACGGTCCCATAATCTTCTTCAATACTTCATTCAAAGATAGCTATCTCATTTTCCATCGATCTCGCCAATTTCAGGTTTCAGAGCCTCATTAGAAGCCTTGCACATTCAGTAGAGCTCCAATTATCCAAATCAGTTTCCGAATTTCAGAAAAATAACTTAAATAAAGGTGAGAAGGAAAATAAGAAAAAGCTCAAGAAAAAGAAAGCAGAAGATGGAAGTGACATGTTAATTGAGGAATTCAAAAACATTCTTTTAAAAATTCATGGATTTCCAGAAGTTAGTGCTGAAGAGATAGGAGAATGGATTGGGAATGAGACTCTATGGCGATTCAATGGATTTCAAATTGCAAATGATGGTAAGCTCTTTGAAAGTGTCGAGGAAGAAGATGACCTTCATGTCCAAGTTGAAGCAGACACGGGACCATCAACTAGTGAAGCTTTTGCCGGCTTTTAAATTGCTTTGAAGTGGATGGAGCGTAAGACCGATTGTGACCACATGAAATTCTCACTGTCAAGCGGATGTGCGAATTGGCTGGCAGAAAACGGATGAAGACAGTGAAACAGCTTACTCTGACCGAAATGTTCGTAAGCAATGACTTTCATTTACAGTACTGTACATACATACTATATCAATGTACAGTACTGTTGTAAAGAGGGATGGGAAACCGGGTTTAATCCCTTGGAAGTTTTAAAAGACCTCAAGGCTTTTTTAATTTTTCAAGTGATTTGAAAGTTTTGAAATTTAATCTTTTATGTGGGAAGCTTTTTAAATGTTTTTTTTTTATAATTGTATTTTTCAATAATCTATAACTAAACATTCTACTTTATAAGGAATTTATTTATCGTTAAATGTCAGACAATAATAATTTTATCATGGTGAGTAATTTTATTCTTTATCGAAATCATGATGATGTAGAAAAATATTTCAAGAAAATATATGGTAATAAGAATCTTCAATTATTTATGGCTAAAAATTTTTAAGTTACGAGAGCATTTTATTAATAAAAAATGAGTTGAGAATGATTTTATATTATATATCATATACATTATACTCACAGGATGCAAACATTTTTTCTTTTTAATGTCGAATAGTCTTTTACCGAAAAATAAAAATATTCATAAATACTTTGTTAAAAATTCATGGAATCTTCAGCCAGGAAAGGGATGTATTTTTCTTAAAAATGAAGTGTCAATTTTTCAAACTTTGTTAGAAAAATACTAGAATTCCAGTAATCTTTCTTCAATCCTATAATAAATAAGTAAGTTCTTGTTTTTTTTTAGTTATTTCTATTTTAAAAAAATCGAAAAAGTGCTAAATTATGTGTAGTAAACGTAATTTCATAATGTTTATTGTATCCTGGATGTTCTCCGATCAATATTCATAACGTCGAAAAGACAAGAGAAATAAACTTAAGTGATTTTTCTGGTTGTTGAAGCGGCTAAAGTCATCTTTTAAATATTTAGAAACAAATTTGAAGGAAAAAGGAATGTGCAATGTCAATCAAGACAATATCAACCACGTGGCGTCAAAATAAACTAGTTTTAGATCAGTTCTCTTGAGAGCAAAAAGTTCCTCCTGCCACATTTGCTTCTTCTTCTTCTTCTTAACATTGGGTTTGTATGTCATTGGTCACCTCTGCTTTTATCAGCATTTTGTACCATTAACTCCAAACCCAATGTTTCCTAGTTCCAGTTGCTCGGGTCACCCACTTTATTAATAAAGTCCGATAACCCTTTAATGGAGTCTAGGTGTAACTCTCTAGTATGGATGAAGCCTAAAGAAGTTAATTTAGGGAGGGCAAGAGCCTCACATTCGTAAATGACATGCTCTGCCGTTTCCTCTTGCATATGACATTTCCAGCAGATAAGGTCTTGCTGAAATAGTCCCATCTGGTCAGAAAGTCAGTCATGCTAGGAATAACGTTCTCTGCTCCTTTACAAGATTGCCTCTGAGTTCCCTTGTCTTTTTCAGCAAGGTCTACATTAGAGGCTTCACCTGCAAATGCAGAAAGGTTTGTTACTTCTTGTGTCTTTTCAGCCACAAGATAACAATTAAAAAGCTCAGGTAATATAAGTCCACCCAGCATTGCCTGAGTTACTGGGCAAGGCAAATTACTCTAGAAGTTCGCCAAGCAACTAGAGGCTCCGTTAAGACACCAATACCGCGGTGCCAACTAGCCCTAGGCACGGATCGCATAACACCAGGGTTTACGGGAGCTGGTTCGCGGCCTCTGATTCTATATTCAAGGCTATCCTGTCATTCCTACAGGACATTCGGCTATCCACCACTTGCCGACGCGCCTGATGGCTGCTCAAGCCCCAGGAAGGTACACGTACCCCCTGGTTCCAGGGCACAGTTGCATTACAGGAGAGGGATGTTACTATTCTGTGCCTGCATGGTGGTCTGTAGGTTTGGGTTTCCAGGTTTCCTTCTTTCTGATATGAGAGTACGGTCCACTATTCGTGAAAAATACTCCCAGAAAGTAATTTGAACTGTATATATTAAAATAACTTGCAACTGTCTTTGGTCATTAGAGTGTCCATTGAGCTGAGTCAAACATCTTCCATGTGCTATCACAGCATAAATTGACCTACATATCTTGTTAACAGCTCATTAGGACAAAATAAGCACAATTTAAGGATTTACCGTGGCCTAGCGGAAAGTCACCACTCTCTTTATGTGAGTCATAAAATCTCGGGTTCCATACCAGACACTGTTGAACAACGTGAGGTGCGAGTTGCTTTTCTGTCTGCACGTTTTTTTGGAATGGGTGCTTTTGAGCCTGTAAAACTTGTAAATATTTAATTTGTATGTAGCTCACTGAAGAACAGTTGTGTAAAAGTGAACAAACAGTTCTAGTTTATGGACAATCTTATTAGTTTTATACAAGTTTAGCTACTAAGAACACATAATGTTATTATAAAAGCGATAAATTATGTATTTTTTAATTTTTTTGCTATGTTGATAAATTATTTGTTTTCATCAGTTGCTGTTTTAATATTGGTATATTTTCTTTCATTGAGGCAAAAAATTCTATATATATATATATATATATATATATATATATATATATATATATATATATATACATATATATATATATATATATATATATATATATATATATATATATATATATATATATATATATATATATATATATATATATATATATATATATATATATATATATATATATATATATATATATATATTATGATGCAGGTAAAATAAAAAAAAATCAACTTACAAGCAGGCTGGTCCACACTGATCGATACAATAATCTTTAATTTCTTTGGGACAGACACTCCCCCTAAAAGAACGAATAAATTATTTTTAAATCGTATTTTTAATTACAATAAATGTATATTAATTTTTCTTTAAGTACACTGATCTAGAAAATTTAAGCAACAATGTAAATTTTAATTAGTCATAAGTACATAAATGTCTGGAACAAATTGTTGCGGGTGACGTAAGGGTTATGCTGAACACGTGCTGTCAGCGCGTGCAGCACAAGACTTATTTTTTTCTAATAACAAGTTGATCAGGGATTAATCCATTCAGTGCTATAAAGGGCGAAAGTGATGGCAACTTATACAGTGGAGCACCCAGTGGATATGCCAGCTTTGCTCCGAATAGTGAATGGATAGAGAAACTCACACGTAGAGAGAGAAAGGAACATCCGTGATTGAACCAGGATTCCAACCCGGGACCTATTGCTTCCAAGTTACGACCGCTAACCACTCCACCATCGATAGATAGCAAAAGACTTTAACAAAGAAAGAACGGAGATGCAATTAAAGACATTTGCTCTAAGTGCAAGTGAGTTTTTTCTTTGTGAAATATGACTAGAAGAAATCACCCTGACGATCTTGCACGGAAAGAATGATCAGAAAGCTTAAGGAGGGGTGTTCTGTGAGAAGAGTAGCTTAAGAGTTCGGCATCAAAGCAAAAAAATCTTTACAAAGCATAGGTACAGCTCTTAGAAAAGTTAGTCGTGGCCGCTCCAAGAAAACAACTGCCATGATAATTGATATATCACCCTGAAAGCGAAAAGAGAAGAAAACCAATCTGCAAGTGCCATTGCTCGCCATCAATGTGTAGCAACGGGGTAACAAGTGTCGCTGCTTACTGTGTCCACGCGATTTGGCAAAGGTGGTCTATTCACTCGAAGTCCTGAACGCTGCATTCCTTTGAAGGATGGTCATTGGGGCCACTGTTTAGAGTGGTGCAAGGAAAAACTAATCAATTACAGAATTACCTTATTTCATTAATTAAGACATCAAAAATCGGATATCTCATCAATTAAGTCATGTCATCTTTATGGATGAGAGTTATTTCAATGTCCCAAGTGATTCTCAATATCAGTTAATTTGGAGAGAGTGCAGGACATGGTCTCATTCCAGCAACATTCCGGAAAGAGATCTTTGTGGAGATCCAAAAGTGTCATACATTATGCCGAACGGAAAGACTGGGCTTCATGTTTTCAACAAAGGTTTGATGACTGACGATAGCTTTTATAAGAATGTGATCCTTCCCCGTGTGAGGTCTGTTTAGAGGTACCATTGGAACAGAATTCATTTTTCTATAGATCAACCACATAGATCTTCTGCTGTTCAGCAGCTGGAAAGAGGAAACCAAAAAGATGATTTGGCATTCTTCAGATACCCCTAACAGGCAATGACTTTAAAATTTACAATTCTTTAAAATTAGGAAACGAACTGTATTTTTAGGATAAATTTTGTATTATAAATTTAATTCGATTACTTGTATAATTGAATAGAATAATTTAAAATCCTTCTTGTTGAAAATGGAATCGTCCAGTTTTTAGTTGTGAAAGCTATTTTATATTAATTCTTTAATTCTAAAAATAATTATAAACTATTTAAAACAAAAATTAAGCAATTGTTATGCTCTTAAACTCTGGGATGAGCATAGATAAACTTTGTCATTTACAATCTTCATTTTGCTAGCAAAATTGCATTGAATAATATGAAACCCTTCAAATGGAATAATCCAATTTTGCTAATGAAAGCCATTCGCTTTTAATTTTCAATGATTATAAATAATTAGTTTCAGTTTTATATTGTTAATTTATATACAGCTATGTAAATTTAGATTAAAATAAAATAATTAAGACAATTTAATTTATGAACATAAAATGATATGATTAATGGACTGCAAATGATTTTAAGAAATTTTGCTGTAATCTTCAATGTCGAATTTTGCTTGTTCTAGTTTTCAAGATTTTTTAAACAGTGTAGGAAAATTGTTTCAGAGCATAAGTTCAGATAAAAAATATGCTCAACAATAATTTTTTTCTTCAAATAAAGAACGAACAATTTATAAAAATGTATTGAACAGCACGAATAGTAGAAAAGATTAACTACCAAAGCAATGCTGCAGATATTGAATACTTCATTCTTAAAACAAATAATTAAATTACTTTTACCGAGCGGTACTGTGTGCGAGTAGTCCACGTACCTGGGCATGCAGTCCCACTGGCTTTTGATAGCTTGAATTGGCATTGCATGTCTAGAAAATATAGAATTTTAATCATGAGGTACCTTCACAAGCTGAATTTTAAAATCGCATAAGTTTTAGAAAGGAAAAAATGAAATTACTCAGAAATTTAGATGAAAAAAAATCACATCAGAACTAAATTGTTTCCTTTATAATACAGCTACATAATTCCTAATTTTTTTCCAAGCGTATTTAGGTTTAAAAAATACTGAAAAAGTATTATTATAATATAGAAAATAATAATTCACTTAATCAAATTTATGACACTTGATTCCGTAAAAATGAAATATTTTCTTACATTAATGTAATAGCGTATTAATATTTTTCAATTTTTCAAAAATTGCAAGTTAATAACTCTGAATCTTACTGGTACAAAACTGGCTGCCAGAAAATGCTAAAATGTGTGATGCATTTGGGAAAAAATGTTTTCCCAATAAGATGATTCTGATGTGGTTTTACTATAAAATGTTAATAGAGAATTTCCTTTATATCGTGTAAAATATTTGCTGCTTTTCTTTTAATATATAAATAGTATAATGTGAGTAAACAGATGAAAATACTTACCATAAAAACAGTTTATTTTTTATGCCAATAATGTAATTTGTGTATAAGTCAGTGATTTTTGAAATTATAATCTAATGTAGACTATCATATGTAAATATTCTAATAAAAAGTGTAGACACCTCCGTGCAGTTGAAAGCCAAGCGGCGGTTGTTTTAAGATATTTTTTTTAAAATCTGTCGATTAAAGCAGCTTCGAAGAAGACATTTCATAGAATGAAAGCCATATTTCCATGTTGCAAAAAAGAAAAATTGGAAAAATACTAAGCACCACTTCTCTATACAAGTATGATAACCTGCATCATTAACTTTAAAACTAATAAAAAAATTGTTTTCTGAAAGTATAATTCTGAATAAAAAGCTTCATCATACAAACAGAAAGCTGCATTAGCAATAAAAAACCGTGAAATTTATTGACAAAATTACTAAACTAACCACTGTAATCATTAGGGTAATTTAATTAGATGAAATAGCGAATGTAAAAATAATTCATATATGGAGACGCAATCTAGTATTATTATACCACACAGCGTTATACCGTATACAGTAGAAACTAAGCAATAATAAATAATTTTCATAATTTGTTCAGAAATAACTATCCAAAACGAGAAAATCATAATCGAAAAAATATTTTAAAAGGATTAATTTTAACAATAACATTGAATAATTAATTTGACTATACCTCTAACAATTATTAACAGTGCTTGTATGATTTTAATATTACCAATAAATAATATCGGTAAAGAGGAATAAATTATTTACCTGACAAAGTTCGCGAAATCTAATGGTTAAAGCATCAAGAAGAAAGATATCAAATGACTTCGAAGCGAAGAATACACAACCTCCTTAGTTAAAGGTCTAGTTTTGTTATTCTTTATCCAGGCTGCTTCATAATCCGTACAATTTGTATCATATGGTGGAGGAAGTAACTTTTGCTCTGTCTGTAATAGATAGAAAGAATTATTTGAAATATATATTCACTGTGATTATTTGATTCATTGATTCTTTAAACATTCGATTTTCATATATATAGAATTACGTAAATCATTTAAAGATTGTAATCTTCCAACAAAATCATATTACGAGATAAATATTTAGTGAAGAGGTAAAAATATTTGTTGGTTAATAGATGTTCCTTGTTAAATGAAAGACACTTTTAGACAAAAAGTACAGTATTCCCCCTATAACACGGTACCCTTATAACGCGATTTCATGTCCTTCGTATAACGCGTGTTTTCCCCCATGTAACGCCTTGATTCCCCACGTTATAATTCTGGACTGCGAAATTTATAAAGATTGGTACAGTTCACAATCCATTTCGCGTACGTTTGCACATTGCGTCAATAGTTTTCTTATAAAATTAAATTATAAATTATTGAGACCTTTGAACATTCTGCTTAAAAAATATGTCGGTGGAACGTTATTTCAAATAGCTCCTACAGCGAATAGATATGTCATAAAACTGTTTTTGGAATTATTTGAATGGAACTGTTTTTATACATTTATATAAGTTTTTTATTTAAAATGTTCTCTTAATTTGATTTTAATAAAACGCACACATCTCATTTATAACAGTTTTTCCTTAATATTCGATTTAAACCCTCGTTAACGGGGAAAGATAAACTGATTCATTTGAACATAGCGTTACCCTATATCGTGGAATCAATACACCGTGTTATAGGGAGGACTCTTGTATAGCTAATTGAACACAATTCTCGACAAAATAATAATCTGAAATAATATACGCTTAAGAATCTTTACAAAAAGTAATTATTTTCTTCAGCTAAAAATAATATAAATTCATGGTATTTAAATGTTGTTACAAATCCCATTCAGAATAGCGGAGCTACACCAGATCCATGAGCCCATGCACTCTCAAAAAATCAAGAAGAAGGAATGTGTCTCCAAGGAGCTCCTCCATCGAGAATTGAGTGCACTCAATTAAGTGCTGAGAACTAGCCTCGTTTTAGTTGCACTTTTTACAGATAGGGAAATGCATAATACGATGGTCAAAGAATAGGCAATTGATGGTCCACTAATAAATTTACTAATCGTAATCTGGTCAGCTCTGGAACCCACAAAGTCAATGGCTGCCCCTGGCTACCTATGGTAGTACCATGCATGAGCAGGGGAATGCTGCCAAGTATTTGAAAAAGCATTTTTACAGAGTATAAATCTGAGTAAGTAAAATTCATATCTGGAGAAGCAGTAGAGGAAGAGCCCTCCTTCGTCAGTGCGTCAGCTCGCTCATTTCCGAAAAACCTATATGACAGGTCTGCAACCTACATCGCTCATTTCCGAACAAACCTACATTTGAATACCAAGCTCTTGGTAAAGGGGAAGGGGACAGCTTCTGTTGATACAATATCTGGAGCCCCAATGGTAGAAGTCTGACTTTGCTCCTGGCTTCACCTGCAAATATTAGCTGGTCATAGTGGAATAGTCTTCACGCCTTGGGAACCAGGAGAATACACTCCCAACGTACTTCACCCGTTCTGTCCATGAACACCCCCTCGCAGCGGTGTGCCATCTGCGGGATTTGAGAAAGTGGTATCCACCAAATATAAATCATTATATATATGGGTTCTTCTCTTCATTGTCAGGAAAAGACACATTATTGTTTAAATGATTTACTTATGGTTTTGGACAAAATGAGGAAAAAGTTATTTACAATTAAATCACAATCTAACATCTTAGATAGCTATAATTCAAATCAAGTTTGATGTCTGTTTGCGTCTTTACGTCATCTCCTCCGCGTGTCTGGCGGCAAGGCCGTGAGTGTTCCTGAGCCTGTCTCTGGCAAGTTCTCTGGTGGCGCTTTTAATCCCACAAGCATGTGAGTGGCCCTCTGGTGGCGCTTTCAATCCCACAATCATGCGAGTGTCCCTCTGGCGGCACTTTCAATCCCACAATCGGCCCAGTGGAAATGCCAGTGGATACACTTGCTGACCTCAGCATTCGTCTGGAATCAGAATTTCCTGAAAAAAATTAAAAGGAGCAGTAACATGTTCAAGAAAAAATTTTAAACAGTGTTGTCAATTCTTGTCTAATTCGTCTTTTCAACTCTCATCCAAATCATCCTCGTTGTCCCTTAAATCTGAGATTCCGTCGTGGAGGACTTCTTCGTCTGGTTAGAGCATTGGTAGCTGCATCTTCACTTTCGTCATTGGCCATCTTCAAAAGGAAACGTCTTGAACACATCTTAGTTACTATTAAGAGGTAACAGTCTGAAATAAAAAGTTTTAATCTTAAAAAATAGCAATTCTGTAGGTAAAAGAGTCAAAATTAGGAGTTGGTCGTCATCGGTGTCTTCTTTTCTTCTTTCAGCACATTTTAAGTTACATCGGGGCAAGGCTTCATGTACTCAGCACAAGTGCTAGTAATCAGGGGTCCTTCGGTAAACCAATTTTTTGAACATCGTAGGTGTCATTGCTCTTAACTATTATTATTTTGTATAGGGGCCTAAACATTTGGGTTTTAACTTGAGACCTGGACCTTGTTGTATACGTTTAATAGCAACAATATCATTTAATTTGAATTTTATTGCTTGTTTTCTTAAGTTATAGGTTTTGCGATTTTCATTTTAAACTTTTAAAATTTGTTTTTTAGCTTCTTTTCTAAGGTTATCGCGATTATTAATGAAATCTAGACGCATTTCTTGAACGTCTTTTGTTGTTTTTGGTTCGGGAAATTTAATTCCCAGTGGTTTAATTGATTTCATTCCTAAACCAGTCAACGAAATATTCGAAGATTGTTAACTAACAGTGTCTCTAATTTTATTAAATAAACTCTTTTTCAAAATCGTTTTCTGACTTCCATTATCAATTAATGAAGTTACATTCAAAGTTCCAATTTTAACATCCTTAAGAATTAAGTTTTCAGAACTTATCGCATTTATTTTTAAGTTTTCATCAAATGAATTTGTTTCTTTTAATTTTGGACATTCCGAAGCTTTATGCCCAAAAGTCTGACATGAAAAACATTTTAAACCTTTATCTTTATGTATACAATATTTAGAAATATGTGAATGCGAACCACAATTATAACACATTCGATTTCTTGAATCAAAATTACCATCAAATTTTACTTTATTCTTAATCATATTTTCATACTTAGAATTAAATTTATCATTACTATCATATTTTTATTAATTTTTATCATAAGAGTAAGATCTAAAATTTGCATCATGTTTTGTTTTCATTTTATCGAAATCATATTTACTCTTTTTTGAATCATTTTTCATTACTTCATACACTTTAAGTTTATTTTTAAATTCTATCAAATTTTTGCATGCATATAAAATAATTTTATTTTCATGTTTATCATTAAGTCCTTTAATCACATAATGAATTAACGCGGCGTCATCAATTTTTCCTGAAAGACCTAATTCTTTCATTTTTAAAAATATTCCTGAACGGATTCTGAATCTCTTTCATTTTCCTCTTACTTAGTAATTCGTGAAGATTAGCAGAATTTACTTCAACAGAAAATTCGTCAATTAAGGCATCTTTTAATTTTTCCCACGAGTTTATTTCCGGCTCTGTTCTAACAAATAATAAGGCATTTCCACCAAGCGATCTTTTAGCAAAAATAAACTTTTGTAAATCTGATAAATGGAAAAAGTTTCGATACATTTTCAAAACTCTCTATCCAGTTATTTATGTTTTCATGTGACTTAGCATTAAATTTGGTAATTGTGCTTTCGATATAGGAATAATTGATATAAGCATTTTGAGAATCATTATTTTTAACAAGTTCATTAGCACATTATCACACATATTTAAGGTATTTTTATTTCCACATTGCATTGGAGAATCTGCTTTGCTTTCAATCTTGTTTGTTTCGTCTACATCCGATTCCAACATACAGGCGTCGTTCATTCCCTCAGCTAAAGAGTTCAAGGAACACAATTGCTCAAATATTCTTTTTCTATTTCAGATTTATTTCCTTCGAAAGAAATATTTAAAATATTAAAAATTGTAATTAATTCATTCAAAGGAAAATTATCTTCTATTACTTTTAATTTCGTTTTAAATTCTTCACTTTCAATAGCAAAATTGAAACCAGAAAATTCCTTATACGCTTTCCATTTGACCGATCTCCGTCAGAAGTGAAAATAAATTTATGTAGAACTTTTACGTTGTCCGACTTAATGACCTGCAATGCAATGCGCATCTTTTTGATGTCATTTAACTTCATCTTGAAATAAAAAAATGTACATACCCTTTTCAGTTGCTTTTATCCTTGTAAAGGTAGTATATCCAAAATCCAAAGTTGAAATATTCGGAGTACCAAACTTGAAAATCAAAGTACGTTCATAAAATAATTAAAAATTTTTTCATCATCGTCATAACCATCATATCAACACGAAAATCCTAATCCAACTTCTGGCACCAATTTTGTGGGTTCTTCTCTTCATTGTCAGGAAAAGACACATTATTGTTTAAATGATTTAATTATGGTTTTGGACAAAATGAGGAAAAAATTATTTACAATTAAATCACAATCTAACATCTTAGATAGTTATAATTCAAATCAAGTTCGATATCTATTCACGTCAGCTTCTCCGCGTGTCTGGCGGCAAGGCCGTGAGTGTTCCTGAGCCTGTCTCTGGCAAGTTCTCTGGTGGCGCTTTCAATCCCACAATCATGCGAGTGTCCCTCTGGCGGCACTTTCAATCCCACACACACACACACACACACACACACACACACACACACACACACACACACTATATATATATATATATATATATATATATATATATATATATATATATATATATATATATATATATATTAATTTAATAACATTGAATTTAAAGAAGAACCGATGGTCTGCTTCATTTAACACTTAGAAATTAATTAAATAATGAATATATCATTTCTTGCTTTTTTTAATTATTTAGAGATTATTACATTTGATTATCATCAGATTATTTTTAATTTAAAAGCAACGCAGGAAACTATAACTCTGAGTGTGAAAAAATAAAGTAAGCACCATATTCATTATCCTTGAATAATTTTCTAATATTCTTGAATATTTTTAATAATAAATGCAATTGGATTACATTTCAAGGTCTTTAAGTTAGTTGGAACATATTCAGAGCGATTTTCTGAACAAATTCTATCGTGATCATGATACTGAATGATTAAAATTTTAACTTCATGAAACATTTTTGGCACTATCTTAGAAGAATAAATGGTTCGTTCAACAGCTAAGTGGGCCGAGTTTCCCAATCATGCGTCAATAATTTTAAATTTAGTTTAAATTATGAATTTAGTCAAAATTTATCCTCTTATTCATAGGTTATCCAAAGAACAATGAATAAACCAAAACCTGGTAAAACTATATTTCTTGTCCAATGTCTTTAAATTAGTTGGAACAATGTTTTCCATTAATAGGGTTTCTTTTCTTATAAAATATCAGTAGAATTCGGAAGCTAGGAAATACAAAATCAAACTCATATTTTGGCAATATTCTATATCAAAATAATTAATTTTTCATATTTCACAAACAGATTTCAATCTTCTTTTTTTTTTCTTTTTTTTTTCGAAATTTTTTTTAAATATTTCTTTATTATTTTATTTTTGAATTATGAATAATTAAAAAATTATTTAAAATGTAATACGCAAATACATAAAAGAACTACCATATTTTCTCATTGAATTTAATTTGTAGAAAATCATTTGATCAATTTCACTGTAAGGGAAATCTCAAAAAAGAAAAAAATGAATTAATACAAAGAAATTTTCATATCTCGGCACACAATGTCAAAATGAATAATAATTTACGATAATGTACTTCCAACATGGTTTCTGCGAATATGTTTAGAAACATATTCCCTTACAGTATATACTTAAATCTTAAAGAAGCTAGTTTTAAATTAGAAAAAGTTAATATTTACGTGATTTTGGCTTTTCAAATAGATTTTTTCTTAAGCAAATTTATAATTTCTGACTGGTATTGTTAAACCCAATGAGTTTGATTCTAAGGTGTGCAATACAGCAAACTCCAAATTATTTATAAAATTGAAAGACACAACTATCACGGATAATTCATAAAATTTCGAAAACGTTTACAAATCAACCTAAATATGCAAAATTAAACAATTTATACACACAATATATAATATAAACATACTTATCACTTGAGAAATGAATCAGTTGTTATTTTTCTTGATATAATTTAGAGCTTTAGAAAATTATTCAAAATTCCTCCTTTTTTCTTCGCAATGAAACATTTCATCATTAGGTGTGAAAAGTTTTTGGAATATTGACTATGTAAATAGTATGTAAAGATGACATTCGAGAATTTACTGTAATTGATATCAAACTTTTGATATGATTGAAAAAATTATAATTACAATCAATATCATAATGTATTTCAGCTCCAAAATCATTAAAATGTCTATTAAGACAGTAAAGAGAATGGCAAAAGTTTAGAATCGGGCATCAATTGATTCTTTGGCGACTTTATGAAATCAAGATAGGCGCTAAGATATGATTGAAAAAATATCCGTCACACAAAAGCTATAAAAATATAGAGTTACCTAGGTTCCCATAAATTGAATTTTATCGCCAAGAGCTATCGCCAAACCAAGGGATACCGGATTCATCACCAAACCCAAGAAAATCTTAAGCTTTCATGAGCAATAATTTACTGTGACAATGAACATTTTGTCAAATAAATATTAGAAACATTCTACCCACATTAAATTTCGATATTAAATTGTAATATTCTGTTATATTTTGAAAAAAAATGTTTAATTAAGCAAATTTTTAAATAATCTTTGAGTGCATGCTCAACGAATTGATTTTAAGACAGTTATTTAATGGTGTGTTGATCTTATAATTGGTATATTGCCCCTTATTTTCACACAAGACCCTTATCAAATATTTTGGAGATATAAAAAACATTTTCGTTATTAAGTGCTTTTATAAATTGACACTAACATAAAATACATTGTGTCCAACTAACTTGTAGATTTTAGTACAAACATATTTAAAATAAAACTTATTACCACATCATGATACAAATATTTTTAATATATTGTTTTTTTTAAATCAATAAATGATCTGTGAAATAAGAATATCAATTTAAAGTCAGTCTACTTGGTGATTAGCTCTCGGTAACTTGTCTGTTACCATGGAAACAGGACCTATTCCATTTTCGATAGACAGAGACAGAAGATAGGCATCAGTTTTGGCTTACGGGACACCTAAGAAAAGCATAAAGCTATTGCTGTGAATTGATCTATAATATTGTCAATTCATAACACCCTTAACTTAGACTTGAAATGAACATTTCTTGTTACTATAGCAACCGCAAATAACCAGACTAGTTGGTGAGAGCTATTCTTTTGATAGACAGACAATAAGCACATTTAACTGAAATTTATACTTTACTACGCCATTGATGAAAATCTCTACAAAGAAAGGATGGATCATGTCGCCATGAGTAAAGGGGTTCACGATATATCAGTTATCATGAACAGATACCGAAAAGGATATGCTTTTCGCATCTTTCCTCAGAGTTTCGAATGGAATTGCCCCTAAAATGTAAGAAAAACAGGCATATTAAGCTCAGCTTTCACTGAACAAAACAAATTATATTGTTATGAAAATTTATTTACATACAGAAATATTTTATAAATATTCAAAATTTCCTGTCCTATAGATTTTAAGCTTTTTGAAGTGTGGTGATAACATATTAAAAATTTTATGCATAGTTGAAATATTCTATTGTTTTCAGTTTCAAGAAAAATAAATCGATTTCCAAAATTTATGGTGTGAAATAAAAAATAAGTATTAGGTGATTACACTTGAAAAAGGAATGGCTGAATCTTCATTGATTCAAAAATGAATCAACAACTATTAATCTTTACAATCATAGTTTCTAAAAATAACAGTTTCATTTCTAATAAGAAAAAATTTTTATTCTTACCATTAAGGCTAAAATAGTAATTTTGTTAATTTAGTTGGCATACTTTGGAATGTAGTTAATTGCTAATACGAGAATAAATACAAAAATTTCCAATATCTCTGCTGAAATACTATACCGTAATATAATTAACAAGAATAATAAAAAATTCGTGAAAAATTCGTCGTCAGTTATCATTTAATCAAATGAAATGATTTTTATTAATATCTCAAACTATCATAAATTTAAGAATATAAATCTAGATGAGGATAACTACCTTTCTCTCTCTCTCTCTCCCTTCTTTATAAATTACAGGAATATGTATCAATAATTTTAAAAGGTCTAATAAGAAAGCCATTCATTTTAATCAGTATTAATGTAATTTCTCATTAAAAGATTTAAATCTAATTTCCCTTCTTTATAAGGATCTAATACAGGAATATGTATCAATAATTTTAAAAGGATCTAATAAGAAAGCCATTCATTTTAATCAGTATTAATGTAATTTCTCATTAAAAGATTTAAATCTAATTCTCTCTCTCTCTCTCCCTTCTTTATAAATTACAGGAATATGTATCAATAATTTTAAAAGGATCTAATAAGAAAGCCATTCATTTTAATCAGTATTAATGTAATTTCTCATTAAAAGATTTAAATCTAATTTTTTTATTAATGAAATAAAACGAAAGAATGATTGAAACAACTTCAAAGTACCTTTTTTCAACTAACCATAAAATTGTTTTTTCTTTCGTGTTAGTTGAGATCATTATTACGTTTCGGTTTTAATTTAAATAATTCCTAATTCGATTTCTCGATCTGGTAAAAAATGGAATTCTTTCAACGTAACATAGGAAAATTATGGGCCGAAATGTCTACGCGACATTTAAATTGAAGACCGAAATTATCAATAATGACTCTGGAATATCTTGAAAAAAAGAAGCATTTATTCCAACGAAATCGTAAACATTACTCGGCGATTGCCGGATGCATTCTGAAAAATCAGTCACATGAACGCGAGCAGTCACATGACCCGAAGCAGGAGCAATCTTTGATGTGGTCTATGGTTCTTCTTTCTACAGGTTGGGTTTGTATGTTATTGGGCACCTCTGCTTTTATCAGCATTTTGTACCATTAACTCCAAACCCAATGTTTCTTAGTTCCAGTTGCTCGGGTCACCCACTTTATTAATAAAGTCCGATAACCCTTTAATGGAGTCTAGGTGTAACTCTCTAGTAGGGATGATGCCTAAAGAAGTCAATCTAGGGAGGGCAAGAGCCTCGCATTCGTAAATGATATGCTTGGCCGTTTCCTCTTGCGTATGACATTTCCAGCAGATAGGGTCTTGCTGAAACAGTCCCATTTTATGGAGGTGTTTTCTGAAATAGTAGTGCCCAGTTATGAAGCCTACGATTAAACGTATCTTCTGCCTAGAGCAACTTAGAATTTCAGAGGCAATCCTCGCTGATGATCTACAGATCATACTTTTAGCGTGGGTTTGACCAGGAGATTTGAGCCAAGCTTCATACATCTTCCGTTTTTCCCATCTAAGAACATTGGTTTTTGCGGTCTTCAAATTGATCCCGCAAAAAGGATGTGGTGACGTCACTCGCTTCTTCTCTGGTTATTGGTTGTTACAATCACGATTACATCACATTATCATAGTTCTCATTGGTTTAAAATATCCATGACGTCAGATAACGTTTCATCTGCATCACATCGTATTGAGACGGAGTCGTCAATCCGACTTGTGTACGTATTTGCTGCCTGCCTTCGAGTGGCAGTAAACCATCGAATTTCTTATTTGGGCACAGATGCCGTATAGTTCAGGATGCCAAATTCTGATTTGGCGTATTTTCTTATGTATTTGGCAACCTCATTTTTATTACGTCATTCAAATGAAGACCAATAAGAATTATGCAAAAATTCTATTTTGGTAACCCTAGAATTGACGTCATCGCTCACGTCACGACACGTATTGGCGGAATTTCTTCATCGCCAAAAAAATTCAGAATTTGGTAGTAGAAGTAGTAATATGACAGAAACAGTTTTGGAGCTTGGGTCTTGAATCCAGTGACTCAGCAACTTTACATTGCTTCCCGTTGATCAGAAAAGTGGAGCCTCATCATTTGCCGCTGTAGTGATTGGGAGGGTGACCACGTACTCTTCCTCACTGTGTTGCTGGAGCTCCGTGCGTTGGGGACGTGTCCATGTTAATATGTGATGTCCAAAGTCCTTCCGTTGGTGTGGCGTGGATGTGGAGATGGGGTGCTAGAGGTGATGGGCGAGTATTCCAAACCCGTTAACCTAAAGGTACAGTACGGGATTCGCCTGCACCGTTTTGTATGCATTATCGGTCTTAGTTTTGAAACTAAATAGGATTTAGTTTAAATATTTATAAAAACTCAAACTGCACAAATTTCTCAAAATTATTGTTATTCACATTAAAATATAAAAACACATTTTTTATTTATCTAAATAATCGATAATTATTTTACTTAAGAAAATTCAATACTTACTTTGCCAAGCTGGCAGCCGAATGGTTAGCGCACTTGCCTTCGGGTCAACAGTTCGTGGGTTCGAATCCCACCTTGGGCATGGATGTTTGTAGTTGTTCGGAATCCACTTTTAACCGTAAGTCCCGGTCTAATTAGCCCTCGTGTGCAAAAAATGACCGTTGAGCGACAAACAAACAAACCAATCAATTTTTACTTCAAACTTTGCTACCCTAGTGCTGAAAATTCATGAAAAATATTAAACGAAAAGACACTATCACAAGTCTTATTGTATTTGAAAAATGAGTTTACATACTTATGTTTACAAATATTTTTGAAGGATTTTGTGCAAACATTTAAGTTTTATTCAATTTATTGAATAAAACTTAAATGTTTGCACAAAATTTTTAATGTTTGCTTAAACTTTTTTTAATTAAATCCTATGATATCCACAATTAATATTGATATATTATATTTCTATTATTATACATTGATAATATTAATCCATTAAATCACTTAGTAATTATACACTCACATAGTTATAAATTTTTTTAAGTAAAAATGTTTGTAATTATTTTAAATGAAAAACATTGTAAATCAAATAGAATTATATTAAAAATTTTAATTTATTATATTACTCCCATTTATTTAATGCATGGAATAAAAATTTAGTGGAGATATTTCAACATTATCTGTCACTAAAACCTATATATATATTTTTTAGAAAGTAATAAATCTTAAATGCCTCAACTTACTCACAAATAATTAAAATACTTTTCTAGAAATATAATTTTTTCACAAATATTAAATCATATATTAGTCCATTGTTAACAAATCTCTTCTGAAAACTATCATCAACTAACAATTTTGATATCTCTATGGAAACATATCAAATAAAATATTTCAGAAAATTAAAGGTTGGCTATTGATTTGAATGCTTTAACAGAAACATTACTCTTATTTCTCTAAAAGCATAATTAGCGGTAATTTTTAGAGAATTTCTAACAATTACCAATAAATAAATCTGGTAATTATAGGCTGATAACTAAAGAAAGCTAAGATAAAATATTGGAAATTACAATTCCATCCATGATTCAGTTTTGATCAATGTATGAATACTGGATATAACTATAAAAATATAACACAAAAGCAATATATAGATTATAGTTTAAAATATAACTTTGTAAAATATGATTATAACTGTTATACTTTTAATGGGATATTAAAAATTTTGTTTCATGATGTGTAATAAAAATAGTAAAAAATCAATATTTTGTGCAAAGAAAATAAATATTGTTTATTATATATTTTTTCTGAAAATATAAAAAAATAATAAGTTTACTTCGTCAGCTGTAAATGCAGTAATAAAAACTGAATTTTATTGAAATCATTCATTAAGTTACGATAATTTAATAAATATGAAAAAAAGTCAAACAGAACATTGTTTTTATTTTTCTTTTCATTTGAACCAATTATTTTTTATTGTAGAAAAACATTCTTTAAAAGATTTTTTGTTTAAAATAAATATGTGTATCTTTATAAAATTTAAAAAATATGTAAAACAAATCAAACAAAATTTTGATTTTATTATTATTTTCCTTTGAATCAATTTTTTTTTTTTTTTTTTAGTGTTGGAAAACATTTTTTAAAAGATTTTTGTTTAAAATAAATAACATGTGAAACATAATATTGATTTAATTTATTTTTTTCATGTGAACCAATTATTTTTTACAGTACGAAAACATTCTTTAAAAATTCTTTGCTTAAAATGAAATACGTGTATCTTTTTTAAGCTAAGTGTGTTACTTTTATCTTTTCCGAAATCTGTTTTTTATAAGTATTTCAAAAAATGTTAATTTATAAGTATTACAGGTACCAAATATTACTTACACCTTTTAATTATGTAGCAAAAATAAACTTAACTGTTGAATTTAGATATAAAAAAATTTGCAATTATTTTGCAATTTTACAAGTATTTTAAGTATTTTTTTTATCTATGAAGATTTTTTTATAAATTTAAATCACTTTTAAGTTATATTTCATTTTGAAATCAACCTTATTTTTCAGAATTTTTATTGGAACAAAAGAAGAAAATAAGAATTATTGTACAATAGCTTTATTGGAATGAGAAGCCATGTTCTTATTTGAATATGAACAGGGCTTCTCATTGGCCTGAATATATTTACTGGAATTTTTCATGAAATTGCGGGTGATAAAATACTTAAAAGGAATTTTTCATGAAATTGCAGGTGATAAAATACTTAAATTCCATTCATTCCATTTGCGGAGTGGGATTTAGTTCTTCTCCGTATCTAAAACTTCTTGAAAATTAATTGGATTTCGTTAAATCTGGGTTCAGTATTCATAAATTGTATTTTCTGAGTTTGTTCAACGTTTTCAAAAGGTAAATTTTCTAAATTTGCTCACCTATTTTGTATTTCATCTTTTCAAGCTCTTCTCCTTTGATACTATCTTCTTTTTATAGTTCTTTTTTATTCATTCTAGCTAATATATATTCCACTTCATCTTTATTAAAATTTCACTCACTTTAATTTCCTTATTTCAGCTATTTTATGAGTATTTAAAATACCATAACTTAAATCTTCACCTTTTATAAACTTAATTTTCTTATCGCGATTTAAAAAAATATTTTATTTATTTTGTCTCAGAAATAAAACAGAGAAAATAAGCCTTAAACTGTCTTCAGTGGCAAATAAAATTGAAATTAAAATATTTGCTTCAGTAATTATCTCTACATAAATATAAATATTTTTATGGTAAATATACTTACTTGTTAAATGTTGTTAAATTGAAACAATATATAAATACACTATTTTTAATATAACATCGAAAATTAAGTTTCTTAATTTCAGTTAGCTTTGAAATTTAAAAACTTTATCACTAAATCTTCATCTGCTTTCCATTTCGAAGAATGTCATCGTAACCACAATGTAAAATAAATATCATCTTAACAACATTAAATAAATTGATTTAAAGAATCAAATAAAATAAAAGCTAAAATTAATTTCTTTCGAATACACAAAATGTAGGAAAACATTTCTATTTAAACATTTTTTAATAATATGAAGAATTTTCTGAATCAATCTAAATTTATTACATAATTTATAGTAGTTCATTTTCATAAATTAGATATATCTTCTGAATAAATACTTCGCAAGTTAAGTAGTATTTTACATCTAAATATAGTTTAAAAAAAGATTTTCGCTTCTTCAAAATCTTATCCAGAATTATATAAATATTTATATTAGGAACAGATTTTAACTTTTATATATTTCATAATTTTCCTTTCAATTATTTATTGAATTTTTTTAATCATTTATTTTACCCAGGAGAATATTTTATTGACTTCATAAATATCATATTTTAAATTATCAACCACTGTACATTATGAATATGAGCATTAAAATAAGATCATATTTTTATCATGAATTATTTTGAAGTTGAAAGAAAATATAAAATACTCTTTTAACTTTCATTGTTCGATAATAAATTTTACGAATTTAAGATGCTTAAGAAAACTAATAATCGAAAGCTATGGTATTAAAAGAAAGCCAATAATTGTAAGTCAAATAAAAATTATTAAAGCATTAAATTGTTTGGTATTAATTTTATAATTTGGAGTAAGAAATAATTCAATCCTAAATTTCAAATATATATGTGTATATTAATAAATTTATGCCGACAGAAAGTGCATGTTTATTAGGCAAATTTAAAGTATTATAAAAAATAAAGCTTATTGTTACATTCTCCATTGTTCAAAGCTTAAGGGAAGAAATATTTGTTTGATTATAAATGAAATCTTCTGATATTTAACTAGAAATGTAAGGAAAATATTAATTTTATTTTCTTAATGTTTATTTTTAAGCCAAATTAAAAATTTTTTAATGTTTATGAAGCTCAATAGATGGCGGTATAATGCTTCGTTTACAAGTTACAAAATTCACTTCTTAGTATTGATGAACCTCAATAGAGGACACCACTAAATGTATTCCAATTTTTAAATATTGCTTACATTCTCTTTGCAAATAATATTTCTGTAATTTGAAATTTGCCCATTTGAATAATGCGAATTACTCTACTAGAAGTATTTTACGTTTTCATATGTATATATTCAAGTCAGATTTTTCTGTTATTGTATATAACAATCAAGATTGGATTATTATTAGCCATGGAACGGTATTTCCTTTTATGGAGTTTCAGAACAAAAGTTCTATCTCCTGTTGGATAGATGTACCTGAAAAACAAGTGAAAAATGATTAATAAATCTGAAATAGCAAAAATTTATTAGTCATGATTAATTTACTCCTGATTTTCATGACAAAAGAAAAGAAGACAAAACAAGAAAGCAAAAATATTAAATTTTAAAAATGAAATTAAAATAACATAAATAAAAAGTGATTATAAGATGTACGTGCTGTTGTCTCCCTCGTTTCTTTAGTTTGGCTCCGTGTTACATCTTCGAGGTGTGGGGTTTGAGTCCTAATATTGTTCTCGTTCTCTTTTTGTTCGTGGCATTAAAAATGTTATCAATCAGTATCTTCACTATTTCCTCAAACGTTTTAGTTGAGATCATGACTATGCCACTTCATTGCAATTCTCATTGGTATAAAATATCCATGACGTCAGATAACGCTTCATCTACGTCACTCACATCGTATTGAGATGGCGCAGTAAATCTGACTTATTGATGAATTTGCTGCCTACGTTCAAATCACATTCTTCGAGAGGCAGCAAACAAGGCGAAGTTCACCATCGAATGTCTAAGAATACTGTTGAAGTTCATTTTGTTAACAAAACGGTTTCTTATATCAAGACCCAATAGCCGTATGAGAAGCCGTTTTCCCTTGGTTCAAGCCATTAATTCGTGGACAATAGGGTTGAAGAAATAGCAAAATAAAAAACACTGGACAAAACGCCTTAATCTTAGTATCCGTAACGCGATGGATTTGGCGACATTAAGATTCAGATTGTATGTTTGTATAGCTATTTTGAGATTCCCATTTTATTTTAATTATAAAAAACGCTCGCGTGCGCGTGTGCTGGTTAGGAATTGCATGTAAGCTTCGCCATTGGTGACATTTTTAAAAATCGCGCCAAACGCGTTACGTATACTAGGATTTTACCGAATTCCAAATGAATAATTGCAATACTTGTGAATTATCTCTTTTAAATCTTAAAACCAATGCCTTACGTAATTTATTTTTGTTATTTAATCATGTTCATTTTCATGAATTTCATTAACACATAATGTACTGGATTAAAGCAACGATCAACATTGCTAATAATGTTACTAATCTTTAATAATTTTGCTATAACCCTTTTTAGCTCGTTCTCAGCAAAATTATGTAAATTTTTTTGTGTTTATTTAATATAAAAAAAGACTCATAAAGAGAAGGATCAATTGCAGGATGTGAGTTTGCACCTTAAGCAGCATATAAGACCTTTCTGTATGTTCAAATCACGCAAAGAATTTTCTGCTTTTCTATATATATTTTAAAAGTGTTAAATGGCCTATTTTATAGTTGGAACCTAACAAAAAATTTCGGTTGAGAACTTTGCTACTCAATTGTTGGGAGCGGGGGAATAATAGATATAGAATATTTGCTACAAAAAAATACAAATAAAAAAGGTACGTTTAAATCTTATTTAAAGAAAGAAAATGAATGTAAATGATGTGGGTGTAAAATAGGAGTAAATAATAAGATAATTGAATTGAGGGATTAATTGGAAACAACAGATCTTGAAATTTAACCAAAATGAAGAATTTACTTTTGCATTTTTTTTCTACTTTTATTTTTATCTAATAATTTTTCACAAGGAAATTAAAATGTTAAAACGCACTGGCTTAAAAGGTAATGCCTTTTAATATTTTAATCTGCATTTTTCTTTTCATACAATGAATTTTAATATTTAAATTAGGCTCAAGTTTCAAATATTTAAAAATAATAAAACATTTTCAACATGAGTTTCTTTAATACGGTTTTCCTTATGAGTAAGAGTAATCATTAAACTCTTGATTAAAAAACGCTTAGCAGTTGTTTGAAAACAAAATATTTACACTTGACACAGAAAAACCTAATGAAACAATAATGAATAGAATAATTTGTCGATAAAATAAGTTTCAAATGGTTAATTATAAAAAAAATAGGTAAGGAACTAAAACCAATTTTAATACATTTATAAAATTATTCTTCAAAAGCAGAATATTTTTTACAGTAAAGTAGATTTTAAAATGCATCAGAATCATTTGTGCATTTTAAAATCTATATTTTGGGATTAACAAATTTTTGATTACCATTTTACTACACCAATTTAAATTTTTAACATTTCGTTAAAGGTGAACTAAATGTAAATTCAATTACAATCGATACAATGGCTAATAAAATATTTAATACATTATTTTATATTTGTAAATGATATTGAATGTTAATGACATAAACTATTAATGATACTAACTACTTACTAATGATGAAAAGATAAATAGTGCAAAAATCTTGCAGCTTCCTTCATATTTTTAAAACTCCTTTTTTAATCGCAAAGTCACAAATCGCCTGAAAGCTTTATTTTTATTTAAAAAATATTTTAATCTAAAAATATTAGAATATATTTCATATACATAAACTGTAAATGTTGAAAATGTATTATGATTATTTGATCGTTGATTTTTTTATAATCATTTTAGTTGTAAAAATCTAGTTGATTAAAGATTGTACCGTTATTTTTGGAATGGAAGGTCTGACGCTCGATCTTGTCCAATGCTGAAAAAAGTGACGCATTTCGTTATTTTTCATGAAAATCTATCGAAATTAATGTTTGGGAGTTTTCGGCGTATTCCATTTTACCATGCAAGTGAATAAAACTCACAAATTAAAAAGTAATTCCTAAAAATAATTAAGTCTGGTTGTCAGGAAAATTATCATTTTGTTAACCATTGTCAGGTCATCATCAAGAGATATTGTCAGCATGTCGGGAAATTAATCATCAAATATGTCCTGAAATTTGAACTCAAAATTTATTAGTAGTTATGTTACTCACAGTGAAATGTCAGTGATAAATAAATAAGCCATCAGAATTTTAAACACAAGAAAAATTAAAGAAAAACTATAATAAAATTATTATAAATGATATTGAATTTGATGAACAAAATATAACTTTTAGAGTCACTTTTTCAACAAAATTTTCTAGACAAAAAAAGGAATCATCATAAAAATAGATTTGCTTAAAAGTTGTAAATGAAAATATGCTTTTTCCTCAATGCCAAAAAAAATTGATGTCTATAAAATATGTACAGTTATTATTCAAAATCAATGAATGTTTTTGCTGTACACACTCTTAAAAAATCGAGTGGATTTCACTCTTTCATTTTCACAAAGCTCAACCAATCTTTAAGATTCTTCTCACTCTTTTGAAAGATGCGGGTAAACCACTTTTTTAAGGAGAGAAACAACAATTCGTTAAAGGGGTATATTAGATAGAAAAAAGAGTGAATTTCAATCTTTTATAGAAGTATTGCTGATTTTTTTTATATTGACAATTTAGTGCAGAAATTAGGTTTTGAATTCTTTATTTTAAGGATTTATGTTTTTTTTTTTTTGACAATTACAATATAAAGATATATGATTTCTTTATTCAATAATATAACAGTACAATTGAATATGACATTTTAATTGATTTGGATAATTATAGTGGTTTTTAAATTACATACATTAACAAGCAAATTGTTCAGCCATTTATTACATTATTTATATCGATTTAGTTTTACGTGTGAGTGAAGCACTCTCAAGAAAAAATCGTCAAATTATCTATTTTTAAGTTTAGTTTACTATGGGCCCCAAGTACAAATTAATTTTTTTAATTTAAGTACAAAAGTTAATTTAAGTAAATTAAGTACAAAAATAATTTTTATGAACTTTATTAGAACAATAAATTATACACAATTTAAAAAATACATAAACATTTTACATGAGTAAATATAATTTAAATTATTTTGAAAAAATAATTTATTTATAAAAAAGCTAAATATTTAATTTTGAATTTGAATATTTTTGATAATATGCATTTTTAAAGTCACAAGAGGATAAAGGCAAATATTTAAATTATTCTGTTGAACAAAACTGACTTATATTTTTGCAAATAAAACTTGTTTTATGATATATTTTCCAAGTTTAAATTAAACTGAAAGTAATTTCAACGAAACTAAGAATGAAATTAAAAATAAAATGCAAGATTATACAAAAAACATTTATTCAATTTTTAATACAGAAAAAAATTAAATAAAAATATGTATACAGAAATTCTTATGTTTATGATGTCAAATTAATACTGGAGCTTGACAGTTTTATTGTCAGTTTAATAAAACAAAATAAGAATATTATTAAAATAAGAATAAAAAAGATAATATGCATTTTAATGCTTGTATTTTGCAAAATTTAAATCTTGATCGATTATAGCAAGAATGTGTAGTTTAAATTAAATTCCCAACTGAACCATTTTTTAATTTATAAATCATATTGTCCATGAGAGCATGAAATACAGTAACTTTAACATTAAACACATGATGACATTTATATAAAATATTGAACGCTTTTTAATCTTGCATAACCAACATCAATGAATCCACTATCCTCACATAAAAAGATTTCATATTCAGGTCTGGCTTTTGACCACAGCAAAGCTAGAGTAGTTGACTACTTTTGAGCGTTGTTCTTCTACAGATCTCTTCAACTAATTCGAAAAAGAAACATAATAACTAAAATTTCTATAATATATGATCAATTCAACAATTTGAATTGATTGATACATGTATTTATTTTTAAAATTGTGTTATAAAATCAATTTATGGTTGGATGTAAAATAGTGCCCGAAAAAGTTTGGGATAACAGATTTATGGTGCATAATGAGAGTGTCAAGGCAATTTTTGCGCTATGTATTCATTTCTACACATTATAATCATAGTTTTTCACGTATAGAATAATAGCTTTTTATTAAAATTTTTCATGTATTCCTTTAAACATTGAGCTGATCAACCCATTATTTCGCATTAATTGATCCAGTATGTTATTTCTCAATATACTTCATAATTTTTTTCAAAATGTATTATAAATTTTTAGCAACTTAATTTTGAAATTTCTGATCTTACTGTTAGCACGGTTGACTTAATCCGCAGACATTCCATTACGTAATGATTGTATAGGTGAGAATTATATTGATTATGGCGGTAAAGGTAAAATTTACCGTTCTTTTTGACACCTTTAATACATTTTTGATTAAAATTCCAAAAAATAATACAATTCTTTAATGAAGTGCAATTCACCCTTATAATATTCAACAATCATTTTGTCATTATCAATTTGTTGATTTGAAAGGTTTATTTATAAGCCTTATTTAACTGTTTACTATAGGGATAATTTTAGATTAAGACTAAAATAATTTTATTATAGAAAATAATTGTTCAAACAGCTAAATAACTGGCAAATCAATATTTTTTCTAAAGTGAAATACTTAATATTTTAAAGTCATTATTTCTCTTAAAGAATTGTTAAGTTCAAATCTGTTAGGTTTACTGATCGTGAAATAATATTCACATTAGTAAACAAGCATAATATCCTGTAATTATTCTGAGCTATATTTGTTTGCATAAAATTTTTTTAACTCCTTTTAATTTTTAAACATTTCCTTTAATAGAAAGGGCACAAAAAATGGAGGTTCTCTTCTATGTTGGTTTGTCACTTCTCTGGTGGGTAGGTTCATTAACAGTTCTCTTGCCTTTGACGTTGCTGTTACTCTTCAACAAATCCTTCCAAAATGCATGGTTCGCAGTCATTTATTCCAAAGGAGTTCTACCTCTTCTTAAGCATGGACTTCCTCCTTTGCGGAAGCGCGCTTTTAAACTCCTGGAAAAAGAGATGCCTAACCGGAACAAGTCAGTTCCTATTAAAATGCTGGAGATTGGAGCTGGAGATGGACCGAACTTACCATTCTACCCAGAGAACACAAAGTTAACTGTCGTTGATGTAAACCCTTCATTCAAGAATTTCTACATCGCCAACAAAGAGAAGTATCCTCATGTGGAACTGGAAAGGATTGTCACTTGCATGGCCGAAGACATGCCAGAAGTTGAAGACAACTCGGTAGATGTGGTAGTCAGCACATACGTCATGTGTTCGGTGTCCGACATATCCAAAGTCCTCAAGGAAATAAAAAGAGTTTTGAAGCCAGTAAGTATATTGAAAATTTTCATGTACTCTTTTCAACTTATATTGAGCTTTCATTAATTTGCATAATTTTCTGTTTTAAGGGTGGAAAATTCCTTTTCCTTGAACATGTCGGCTATCATGATCGTGGAATTAAGTACATGATTCAGAGGGCAGTACTTCCATTATGGAAAATCTATTTTAACGGATGCAAACTGGACAAGTTAACTGTTGAAAGTTCCATTGACAAGGCTGGATTTTCAAATGTTTCATGGGAAAGAATTTATAGTCCTGATCTCATATTATACATTAGACCAACACTTATGGGTATAGCTATTAAATAAGGATGTGTGTTTACCTAAATAATAAAATTTCTCTTTAAAATCACTCTTTCTAAATTAAATATTCTAAATATTTTATAATATGCTAAATTATCTGAAGGGAAATAGTTTTAAGGTTGTGATTTTTAAGTTAATTATACATGCTTAATACAGTGTGGCGCACAGCAAACAGATGGATATCAAAAATCAATAAAACACAAAATATTAAAGAACAACAATATTTTTAATTTTGTTCATACACACTGACAAGGGAAATTAGAGTTTAGACAGTTTTGAATAAACTATCGCCCAAATGGCGGCCTTCACACTCCACACATTCCTTAAGTATTTTCCTGAAATTTTCATGAACTCTTTCCAGCATTTCTACAGGAACCTGTTGGATGCTAGTCTGAATGTTGCCTTTAAGGGCTTCCAAGGTCCGAGGACGGTCGTTGTAGACGAGGGATTTTAGGTAGCCCCACAAGAAAAAAATCACAGGCGGCCAAATCTGGAGACTGCGCTGGACAGTGTAAATCGCCTCGCTTGGAGATGAGGCACCCAGGGAATCGGTCACGCAAAACATCAGTACAAACTATTGCCGTATGAACCGTGGCCCCATCCTGCTGAAACCAGATGTCATCCAGGTTCATCTGCTCCAGTTCAGGCAAGAAAAATGTCGCGATCATATTGAGGTAACGTACAGAAGTCACAGTTGCCGCTCGATCATTTTCTTCAAAAAAGTAGGGCCTGATGATCCCCACCCTCGACAAACCACACCAAACTGTGACTCTGTCAGAGTGTAGGGGCCTATGGCGGAGCTCCCTATGGTTTGTCCCACTCCAATAGCGCATGTTCTGTTTATTTACACAACCGCTGAGGTGAAAATGCGCCTCGTCAGAGAAGAAAACAACAGAGTCTGGAGGCAAAACACAGCAAGCATGTTTTCGCTACTGCATTGACTTTCTTCATAATCCAGTGGTTTTAACTCTTGCGCTACAACTATCATATAGGGGTGTAAATGGGTGTCCTTTGACGATTCTTTTAACGGAACGTCTTGAAATTCCAAGGGCGCCAGCCTGTTTACGAAGGGAACGCCTGGAGACTGCTCAACCGCAGCTCGAACTCTCTCGATGTTTTCCGGGGTTGAGACAATTCTCCTAGGGAGGTCCTTATCGTAATCATTATAAGGAGGGGTACTTATCGAGGACACATTTCCTGTGTCCTCTGCTTTAACCCACGCAAGAATTCTGTTCCGATTGGGAACTTGACTGCGAGGGGCGATGCGGAATTCCGAACGGAAAGCGCGCTGCACACGAACAATCGAACGACCGTTTGAAAAATATGCTTCCACGCAAAACATACGCTGCGCTAAAGACCATTCCATCTTGTGAACTGACCTTGATATGGAGACAAATTTCCGATCTTGCTCTTTCGAACCACGCTTCCTTCGAGCAGCGAGCAATGGCCTTTTCAAATTCATCCGTTTGCCGCGCGAAACCCTGTATAAAAGTGTGCTTCAAATGGACAAATATTTTAAAAATTATTTCAAAAGAGCTACTTTTCTAATATATTTTACATGCTTAACATAAAGATTTACTTTAGATGAACAAGAAAGAATAATTTCTTGAATTGATAACATATTTAATTCATTTTTAAATCACTTGGAAATTTAAATTTCTTTAAGGTTGAACAAAATATAAAATAAGTGCTGATAAATATAAAAAATAACACATCAAACCTTTATTTTACATTTATATCTATATTTCAAATATTTTATCTGTATTTTCAGTACTTAACCAATTTTTTAAAATTGCAATGATATGACTTGAAACTTTTTGTCTTTCATATTATCTGTGAATAAACATCTGTGCACAACGGTGTTACGGAATGAAGTCTAATACTTTATAACAATTTTTTCTAATTTCCTATTACTGAAGTAGTTTTATTTAGAAGTTAAATTTATTTTAAACTTTGCATTTGTTTTAGTGTTTTAGTATGAACTTGTAATTGTTTTTATGTACTTCTTTCCTATAAATAAATGGTTTGCATTGAATAAGTTTGTCTGTTCTTAATTTAGCAAAGATTTTATTTTACATTTCACTTAAATCCATATTGAAAACACATACCTTTCTCAAGCTGTTGTAACATTATTTTATAATTAAATGTTAAATTTAATTTAATAGTTGGTTGCAAGTATTTTATGGATCTAAGATAAAAAAAATTCTTATTTTAGATTTAAAAAATAAATGCAAATGATACATTTTTCCCGTTCATTAGATGTACACATCTGATTGCATTTAATTAATTAATGATTCAAAACAGTAATTCACTTTATAGACTTTAAAATTATTAAGAAACAATTTTTGTTTTACATTTGATATTCATTTTGAAGCAATTTTTGCATACATTTGCTATATAGAACATTTTTATTCATTTGGCAGAGAAATTCTATTGTCTGGTCCAAGTTTGGCAGGATATTTAATTTTGTCGCCAACCACACAACTTTCATGTTAAACACACAACTATTTGAAATTCAAAATTTAGTGATTTAACATAATTTCGTATTTGCTATTCGATCTAACTTTATCGAACTTAATTCATATTAATAAATTTAATTTTCAATAATAAATTTCCTCTTTTTAAATTTAATTATTTTAATTAACTGAATTAAAATGAATTTTAATTATTTTTTTAAATCCTGTTACTTCAATTTGTGAAATATGTTTTACCACAGAAACACATTAAATTCAATTAGTAATTTATATATTATTGAAATAAATGATGAAAAAATAATTATAAAATTATTTTCAAAAAAACACCCTAATCTTTCAATATCTATAGATCTAGAAAAAAATCAGAAATAATTTCTTTTATAACATACGATATAAGTTTTTAAATTCTAGAGTTATTTACATTCATATCAAAGGAAAAACTTATGTCATTTATGTGCAAATATTTTCAAAGTATTTGTATTATTTTTCACATTTATAAAGTAAATTAATCCAAAAAATTTCACTTCAGTTAATATCTATTCTAATCAGTTAATTATAAAAACAATATTATTTAAACCCTTACAAACTATTGGAAAATAAAAACAAAATAAAGACACCATATACGTTTCTAATTTCCTTATTTTATTTTTATTTTATAATAGTTTTAATTGGGTTTGGTAATTTATATTGTTTGATAAATGAGTTGATGATATATATTTAGAGAATGAAACTGCGACCTTTAAACCAGAAACAGCCAAGATCAATATTTTATTCAATTACCTTTGGCATTGATACAGCTCTTATTTGATTATATATATAAAATCGAGTCGAAATAATTCATGTCTATTGAATGCCATGCATTATCAATGAAACTACCATGTTGCTTACTTTTTCTATGAAGTTATGATCGGGCATTTGCAGTGGACTGGGAAAACGCTAGAATTTAGGCTCATGTTCAGAGAACCGATTTTAAACATTTATGGCACGATGTATAGTCCTTCGCATTCAGAGTGAAAAGGCAATATTGTACACTGCACTTGATATGCTAATATATCTTCGCATCGCATGATTGTTAGCTTATCCTCGTGGAACACCAGGACGCATGTCATGCATTATCAATGTAACTTTTTCGCTCTCGTAGATTAGATAGAAGAGAAAAGTGCTTTCGGATGCATCTGCCTATCATGTTCCTTGCTTTTTCTATGAAGTTAAGGTCGATCATCAACAGTGGACAAGAAAAATGTTGGAATTTAGGCTCATGTTCTGATAACCGATTTTGAACATTTCTGGCACGATGTATAGTTTTATTGCCGTCCATGAGGTATCCATCGCTATCAAATTAAAAATGCCACACTGCATTACGCACTAGATGTGAAAGTATATCTACACATCTCATGGATGTTAGTTTACCCTTGTGGAACACCAGGACGCATGTCATGCAGTATCAATGCAACTTTTAATTCTTGTAGATTAGATGGAAGATAAAATTGCTTTTGGATGTGTTGCTCTATCATGTTGCTTACTTTTTCTATGAGGTTAAGATCGAGTATTTGCATTGGGGATGGGGAAAGTTTGGAACTTAGGTTCATGTTCGAAGTACCGAATTTGAACATTTCTGGTACGATGTATAGTTTCATTGTCATCCATGAAGTAACCATCGCTATCACAGTAAAAATGCCACATTGCGTGAGGCATTTGATGTATTATTATTTCTACCTATCAAATGGCTGTTTGTCCTGCAACACCAGGACACTACCTTCATCTCCGCATAACAAACTTCATATCATGGTATCCTCGCCAGATCCCTTCCCAGGGCGATTAAAGTTAAATGAATTCATAGAGCTCCTTCTTACTTCGACGTAAATAAAGTGTAGTGAGATTTATTCAACTCAATATCCAGAATTATTTTGTTAAATAAAAACATGTTTCTTTATTGAAGTCCAGATTTCAATAAAAGTACTTATCAAATAAATCAAAGAGATGTTATCTTTACATGATTCAAAAATTGAAATCACACGATTTGTTAATTTGTCCTTCTTTTCTTTTGTTAATTTTTTAATTGGGAAACCTAAAACATTATCAGGACTATTTCTTCATTACCGCCTTCGTACGTATATCAAATAAGCAAAATCACATTTAAACTTAGACAAAATATTAAATGATTGTGTATAGAAAACTAAAAAGTATTAATGCCATCTACAAATGATGAACCTATTAACTTTAACAGCCACTTCCTAATCCAAATGCATTGTTCAGAAAGTCATATTTATTTTGAAGATTGTCCTAAGTTACTGAAATAAATAAAATAGTCATTTATTAATAACATTATCACTTTCTTCGAATAATGTGTTGTTGTAGTTATTTATGACACTTCGACAAAACAAACTCACTATGCCGTTGGATATGCGAATTTAAGTCAGTAGGTTGCGTCTTTCGTTTAAACAGAGCACCATGAAGGTGAAAGTATGACTTTGCTCTAAGCTCTTCCAATAGATGGCACCACCAGAGGATCCACTCCCTCAATTCATACAGTTGATCTAGAAGTGGAGGATATTTTCCCCAGACCATCTGCTTACCTTCTCCTTCCCAACGGATAACCTCATCAATCAAGACGCCCTACAAGACTATCCAATTTTAAATTCTAACTCAGATCCTCCCTTCACAATCATAGAGCTAAATAGCACAATCAAGAATCTCAAAAACACAAAAGCACCAGGCCTCGACGATATAGATAACAAGATGGTTAAACTTATTCACTATGCCAGTCTCAAATTCCTGCTAAACTTCTTTAATATCTGCCTCAAGTTTTCCACATTTCCAAAGCAATTTAAAAAGGGCCGAATAGTATTCTTTCTAAAAAAGGATAAATATCCAAAAAATTCCGCTTTATACCGCCCCATCTGCCTCCTTCCCGCAATAGGTAAAGTGTATGAAAGACTCATCATCAACCGCTTCAAGCATCACTTGCTAGTCTCCAGCTACATTCACCCCAGACAATTCGGGTTTCGTTCGAATCTTTCGACGAAACACGCCTTGCAAACAGCAAAAGCCTTAATCAACGACAACCAAGCCCAAGATCACTATACTGTGCTTCTAAGTCTGCACATAACAAAGGCATTCGACTCAATGGCATGGCCTCGACTTAAAGCTGAGCTAGCCAAAACTGCAGCACCAGCCAACATCTTTAAAACTCTCCTCTCCTTTCTGTACAACAGAGAACTTCTCGTGATCCATGACAGCAGTACCACCACAACACCCCAAAATCGCGGTTGCCTGCAAGGATCAATAGGAGGACCTGATTCTCTGGAGTATTTACTTCCAGAGCTGTTGTCTCACACACCTGGCCGGAGCACACAAAAATTATTTGTTTTGCCGATGACACACTCCTAATCACAAGAGGTAAAACCAGAACAGAATTAAAACACCACAGCAATGAATCCCTACAGATATTCTCAAATCTTTGCAATGCTCTTCAGCTCACTATCTCACCACAAAAGTCAAAAGCAAAGATAATTCATAAAAAATCCAGGACTCTAAAATCCAACCCAAAAATAATGCTTAATGGTAGCAGCTTAAGACATACTAAATCACTCAACTACCTCGGGGTCACAATAGACAATAAGCTCTCCTTCTTACAACACATCCGAAATTTAAAGGCAAAAGTCCTCCCCATCTCCCAAAGAATGGGATGTATGATCACGGTCACGACCTCTCATGGGATGTATGATAGGTCGTGGCTGGGGCCTTCGAGGCAAACTGCTCAAAATCACTTACACCACCATTATTCAAAGGATCATCCTTTATGCAGCCTCATTCTGGGCATTCCCTCTTATATAACTACACGAAAGATAAAATTACTTTCCAGTCTGCAACGCCTCTTCACCCTTCGAATCACAAGGACATACCGAACCACGCCATCAATCAGCCTCATTATTCTCTTTGGCACTCCTCCACTCCACCTCCAACTTAAATACGAAGCTTTAAAGACAACAATCCTTCAACTTAACGAACTAGTGAACATTGTTGGAGAAATTCTTCATCCAGACCAAACAGAGGGCAAGGTTCATAAGGATCTGATTCACCCAGGTAAACGCCATACAGGAATCAAAGTGATAATCAACAAAAATTCAATCTTACACCCTACTCCCAACCACCCCAACTACTATACAGACGGGTCAAAAATAGATGAATCAACTGGAGCAGCTTTTGTATTACTAATCAATGACAGCATCATCACGACAAGTAAATTCTTAATAAATACAAGGAATGCAGTATTCCAGGCTGAAGCTCTCACCATGCTTGAAGCCATAAAGCACGTCTTAAACTCCAATTACCCAAAATCAACAATCTGGTCAGACCGCCAATCTACCCTTCTAGCCATCAACAACCCTTACATCGCTCCCCCTTATTCAACTAATTCAATCACTGGTTACCGATGCAGCAAATTCATTTAAATTCAACCCTCATCTGGACCAGAGCTCACATAGGCATCCAAGGCAATGAGCTCGCTGACGCAGCTGCGAAAGAATCAACCAAACTTCCAAAAGATGAACAATATCATCTCGCATAGTCAAAAGCCTCCATAAAACACAACCTTAAATCTCAAAAATTAGCCTCATGGCAAACCGCATGGACAATAGCACACCAGGGAAGAACAACTAACAAAATAATTCCAAAAGTCTCTGAGCCACACCTACTGGATAACCCATATGTAAATTACTTCGTAACAGATCATGGTCCATTCCCAACTTACTTTAAAAAAATAAATAGAACATCTTCATCTCTCTGTGGCAAAGAAGGCAATCATTTCCACTACATTATTAAGAATGTAGCTACACCGCACAGCATCATCTCAAATGCCCTCAAAATCTTAACTTCACCGATTTTCTTCGATTCCGTCTTCGTTCAGCTCCCCACAAGAAAATATTAACACTAATCGCTAAAATACTCACAGAAAAAGGTCTTGATCTGTGCAAGGACAGGAATCCTCCTTCTATCAGCTCGTCAGACTCAGACTTTTAACCTCCTATGTTTAAGCAAACTTGAACTTATAGTCAGTGACTTCATAATTGAAATGACTGCTTTTTCTTTACCAATCACAGAATCAAGGACTTTGCACCCCCACAATAGTTTCATTCGCCATTTGTATATAACTTTTCATTGTCTCATTTATTTATTCTTTTTAAAAATTCAATCGTTAATTTTTTTTTAATATCAATCATTCATCTTTTTGTTGTCATCCCTGCCTGATATAGAACTGTAATGTTTTTGACACTGCGAGATCCAATACAAGGCTTTAAGGTCCCACCATTGTAAATCCTTCCTTTTCAACAGCATGGGTGACAGCACAGTTTGGGATCTACATTTTAACCCCTGGAAGGTGCTGCTTGTGCACAACGGTGATGAGTGGACTAAACCCGATAACTGATTGGTACAGAACGAGGTTCACTCTCATCTCTTATGTATGTATGTATTGTAATTATTTTTATTTTTGGTGAATATATATATATATATATATATATATATATATATATATATATATATATATATATATGTATATGGGGGATGTGGGTGAGTGTGGTAATGTGCAAATTAACAAATATTGATAATGTGTTGGAGAATTAAGTTTATCTGCTACTTTAATTATTTCATTTCTTAAATTATCTAGATAATTTGCCCATTACTTACCTGGCACTCGTAAAACGAACGTGTGGTTTTTGTTGGAGCAAAAGTTGCATTTCCATACACATAAATTAATACGATATTATTCATTTTATTTTTGATACCTAAAGAATAAAGGTAATACAAACAATTACCTAGCTAATGATAGTATCAATCATACCAACATGTGAAAAACTATGATGCAAAGAATCAAATTTCTTAAAATATCATTACAATTAAGGAAATAGACATAATAATATTCAATATCTAAAGAATCAAATTAAGATAGTTAAACAATTAATAGTAATTTATAGAACCAACTTTTTATTGAACATTTACTATATAGAAGCCGTAAGTGTGTACATTGCCTAAGTAAAATGTAGAGAAAATATTTGATTCCGCACATTAATATCGTAAATCTGCTGGTCTGCAGGTTAGCTAGATAAAATGAACATTAATAGGTTTTCAAATTTTATAAGTTACACATGTACACAGTTTAAGTGAACATTTGAATGGCAGTAAAAAAGTTTTGAGAAAATAAAGAGGAAAATTAAAAGGATTTAAGTGTATCATCAATTACAAAAATTTATTTTCAAGAAATAGCACAAAAGCAGACTTCGTAATTAAATAATTATTAAAAAATAGTAGTAGATACAAAGTTAATATTTTAGAAATAGTAAAATCTTTAAAGCTACCATAACTGTTTTAAAATAAATTTATAAATAACGGCTTCAATTATTAAACATCTGATGACTCTGCAATTTTGTCTTACATTTTTTCTAAGATTTGACCTTTTCATTAAGATGTTAAAAGAGTAAAAAGTCAACTCATAAAAGAGCAAATGAGACTTTTATTCAAAAAAATGATATCAGCATTATTGTAATGAAAATAAGTTGATAAAGATAAATATTCTCCACTCAAATGGTATTTTTTAATAGTTAAGTGACAATTTTGATTAAAAAAGAATATCGAAGAAAGTCCTTAGGCTTTGTCTTCGAGTAAGGAAAGAAACATAAGCGAGTTGGTATCTTTTGAAAAGCATTTAAGCAGGTAGCTGTTTCAGACTATATGGTTGAAGATTGATCCAAAATGACGTATGACACCACATAAAGTAATGAAGGCTATATTTATACTTCAAAATTCACTAAAATAGAATCCCGATGCACTTTATGTATGATACAATGCGTGACACTGATGCATAACATCACTAAAATAGAATCCCGATGCACTATATGTATGATACAATGCGTGACACTGATGCATAACATCACTAAAATAGAGTCCCGATGCACTATATGTATGATCTTCTCCTTCTTCTTCTTCGAGTTGGGTTTGTATGTCATTGAGCACCTCTGCTTTTATCAGCATTTTGTACTGTTAACTCCAAACCCAATGTTTCTTAGTTCCATTTGCTCGGATCACCCACTTTATTAATAAAGTCTGATAACCCTTTAATGGAATCTAGGTGTAACTCTCTAGTATGGATGATGCCTAAAGAGGTTAATCTAGGGAGGGCAAGAGCCTCGCATTCATAAATGATATGCTTGGCCGTTTCCTCTTGCATATGACATTTCCTGCAGATAGGATCTTGCTGAAACAGTCCCATTTTATGGAGATGTTTTCTGAAATAGTAGTGCCCAGTTATGAAGCCTACGATTAAACGTATCTTCTGCCTAGAGCATCTTAGAATTTCATAGGAAATCCTCGCTGATGATCTACAGATCATACTTTTAGCGTGGGTTTGACCAGGAGATTTGAGCCAAGCTTCATACATCTTCCGTTTTTCCCATCTGAGAACATTGGTTTTTGCGGTCTTCAAATTGATCCCACAAAAAGGTTCTGGACCAATGGGAACAAAAGACGATCCTTGTTTAGCAAGCTCATCAGCCCTTTCATTGCCTTCGATACCTTTGTGCCCTGGCACCCATACAAGGATCACCCTGTTTCTAGTTGCCAGTTCTGTAAGAAGGTTTCTACACTCCAGAATCATTTTAGATTTGATTTCGAAGGAATTAAGCGCTTTTAAAGCGGCTTGACTGTCACTGAAAATGAGAATCCGCTTATCGTAGTAGCCCTTCTTCATATTCAGTCGCAGACAGTGGATAATGGCCAAAACTTCTGCCTGGAAGACCGAAGCGTATCGCCCAAGGCTTACAGACAAGCTGATTCTTGGTGACACGCCACAAACTCCCAGTCCTGAGAGGCTGTTCTTCAGTGATCCATCTGTGTACCAGATTAGATCTCCTGTTTTAGTTTCAAACATGTTGTTATCCCATTCCTCTCTAGTTGGAAAAACTATATCAAATGTCTTGTCAAACATGTATGTTTTTTCCATGATGTCAGATGGCATCAGAAAAGTAGGGTCTTGAAATTTCCTGGTGATGCCCTTGTGCCCTTTGGCAACAGGCTGGTCATACCAGTGGTTTTGCAGCTTCATTCTGTATGCATTCAATCTTGCAACGCTGCATATGAAGATGTCCAAGGGAGTCAGATCCAACACAACCTCCAATGCTCTGGTTGGCGTGGTGGAGATTGCTCCTGTGATGCAGAGACAGGCTAGTCTTTGTAGACTCCTCAGTCTGTCAATCACAGTCTTCTGTTCCACCTTATGCCACCAGATCACACAGGCATATGTGAAAATGGGCCTGACAAAAGCTGTGTACATCCATAGCATCAGTTTTGGATGTAAACCCCAGTTCTTACCAAGCATTCGCCTGCAAATCATAATGCTTTTCTTTGCTCGGTTGATCCTATCATCAATGTGCTTATTCCAGGTGAGTTTCTGGTCTAAATAGATGCCCAGATACTTCACCTCTGAAGCCACATTGATTTCAACATCAAAAAGTCTTGGTATGAAAAAACCTTTCCGTTTCTTTTTGCGTGTAAAAGGTACAAGGTAGGTTTTCTGAGGATTAACCATCAGGTCCCTATCCATGCACCATTGACCTACATAACTTAGAGCATCCTGCATGAGATGACAAGTTATGTCAAAATCTTTACCAAGGATAAGGATGACAATGTCATCAGCATATCCCTGCGTATAATAGCCCTTATCATTTAGATGTTTTATAAGGCTATTTACAACTAGGTTCCAAAGTAATGGTGACAGAACACCTCCTTGAGGACAACCTCTAGTAGTCTTTTTTCAAATGATTCACCGAAGATGTTCATTTGTATATATCTATCCGAAATTAAGGCCTCAATCCAAGTACACAGGGTCTGATTAATCCCTGCCCCTCTAAGTGCATTGAGGATGGATGGATGGGAAGTATTATCAAAAGCACCCTGGATGTCGAGGAAAGTTGCCAAGGCAATATCCTTTTGATCCAGAGTGGCTTCAATCTTGGAAACTAGCTGATGTAGAGCAGTCTCTGTAGATTTGCCGGGTTGATAGGCAAATTGAAGAGCATGCAAGGGACTATTTCTACCCAAGTAATCTCTAATATGCCGATCAATGATTTTCTCCATAATTTTAAGAAAGAATGAAGAAAGACTGATTGGTCTGTATGACTTGGCCTGGTCATAAGTGTCCTTGCCAGGTTTTGGAATGAAGACAATCCTAGTCTTTTGCCATGTCTTTGGTATATATCCCAGGGCCAAACTAGTTCTATAAATTCTAGTTAGCATTGGTATGACAACCTTCTCTGCCTTCTGGATCATGATGGGCATAACTCCATCAGGCCCAGGACATTTTAGAGGTTTAAAGGCAAAAATTGCCCATTTAACAATGTTGTAGTTTATGATATTTTTAGCGATGGTCCATTGATTGCTATTGACTCTTTGCAAAGAGCCAATGCAATGTTCCCCTTCGTTGCTATAAATATCTCTAGCTCCCGGGAAGTGGGTCCTGGTCATAATTTCCATAACCCCTTTTCCGGAAGCAGCAAAATTACCCTCCTCGTCTTTTAGGGTACCAACCAAAATAGGTTCATCCCTTTTAAGGAGTTTCTGGAGTCTAGCTCCTTCAGAAATAGAATCTATCTCGTCACAGAACTTCCTCCAGGAGTTAATTTTGCTTTTTCTAACAAGTTTGTTATAAATAGTGAGGGCCCTTTTATAGTTCTCCCATTCACCATTTTTCTTAGCTTTGTTAAAAAGTTTTCTAACATTTGCTCTTTCGGCAGCTAGAGAGTCATTCCACCAAGGGCATTGGAGTTTAGCTCTTCTAGTGCGAATGGGGCAATTGTTATGATAAGAATCTAGAATACTTCTCTGTAGGAGATCTGCTGTAACTTCTAGATCGTAGTTGTCTCTAATAGGTCTGTTCCCGAGCTCAATCAACCCAGTCAGTTCTTCTTGGAATTTCTTCCAGTCCGTCCTAACTGGGTCTCTGAATATGCGATCCAGACACACATTAGAGTGAATTTCAAAATGGATGTTTTGATGATCTGAACCAGAAGGTCTGTCATCTACTTTCCAGTATTTGATATTTTTACTAATCAGCGTTGTCGCTATAGTAATGTCAATTACTTCAGATCGATTGGAAGTAATAAAAGTTGGTTTGTTGCCCACATTTAGAATATCTAACCCATAGTTTAGAATAAATTCCAAAAGGTACTCACCTCTTTTATTTGTGTCCGTACTTCCCCAGACAACATGATGAGCATTACAGTCTAGTCCTAGGACTACCTGTAAGTTGTTATTACTGCAAAAGTTCATGAGCTTGTGCAGAGAATGGTCAGGTGGAGCCTTCTCTTCATAGGGTAGGTATCCAGAGCCAAAAACAATTTCCCTGTCCCTACCCTCTATGTTGAGTCTGACTTTCACAGCTGTCAGGTCCCTAAGAATAAATTCAGAGAGGGGAAGAACCTCAATGTTTTTATGTAAGAGTATACAAGTTCTAGCGTTACCATTAGTACAGTAGATAAGCTTACCTTTAGTTCCTTTGAGACCACTGATTCTCCCCTAACCAACCAGGGTTCTTGAATCAGGGCCAGGTGTATATCCCCAGCAAGAAACTTCTTACTGAGGTTAGTAGTACCACTTCTACTGTGGTGGAGGTTGGCTTGAACTACCTTCACCCCCATCAGCAGGAGCAGGTTTATCAAGTACTTTAGCCTGCACATGGTGAAGTCCAATATGAAACCTATATCCCCTTACACGAAGTGTGGCCGCATCTAATTCAGGCACACTAAGAACGATGGTCCGCCCAGATGGGTCGTTTTTAATGTTAAGAACGTTCCACTCCAATGGAGTGACCCCACCGTTCTGAGCCTCGATTTTTCTCAGGAGCTCTTTAGGTTCCAGTTCATTACAGATTTTTGGCAGTTTTGCAATTATCTTGGTGGTTCTGACAAGTTTCCTTGCCTCACGCACCAAGAGTTTATGTTCTTGCCAAGGGCTTATATCATTGACATTCTGTTCCAGCCACTTTGAGCTCTCCAGATCTGCACAATTGATAATAAGAGCCCCGTTTTCAAGTTTACAGGATAGGAAGGTTGGGGCAAAGCCCTCCTCATTCCTTCCTATTTTCCTGGTTAACAAGAGTTCCAGGTCATAGGCCTGTTTCTCTGTTAACCGTTTTTTCGGATGACCTTCTAAGAGCACGGCCATCTTGATCGCCGTGAGAGCCGCTCTGTAAGTAAATCCCTCAGGTCCTTCTCTCTTGGCAGCCTTTCTGACCTTGCCCTGGTTCATCCGGTTGGCAGGTCGCTTCTCGCCTTTGGTTGCCTTGGGTTTTTCAACCCATGTCCGCTCAGCGATTTTGCGCTCCTTCACCAGCTTCTTTTTCTGGGCACCAGATATTCTCTTTTTAAGCTTGATTCTGGTCAGAGAGTCAGTCATGCTAGAGATAGCTTCCTGACTCTCACCAGAAGAAGATGGTTTGGAGGTCATTTCTACCTCCTGTGAAGGTTTCATTGCTACCCCTTCATTAGATTGTCTCTGAGTTCCCTTGTCTTTTTCAGAAAGGTCTGCTTCAGAAGTTTCTCCTGCAAAAGCAGAAATGTTTGTTATTTTCAATGTCTTTTCAGCCATATAATAACAGTTAATAAGCTCAGGTAATATGACAGTCCACCCAGCATTGCCTGAGTTACTGGGCAAGGCAATTTACTCTAGAAGTTCGCCAGGCAACTAGAGGCTCCGTTAAGACACCAATACCGCGGTGCCAATTAGCCCTAGGCACGGAACGCATAACACCAGGGTTTACGGGAGCTGGTTCGTGGCCTCTTATTCAATATTCAAGGCTCTCCTGTCATTCCTACAGTACGTTCAGTTATCCACGAACTACTGACGCCTTGGGGGTATGCGTACCCCTCTGGGGCTTGAGCGCCTGGTGGCTAGCTCAAGCCCCAGAGGGGTACGCATACCCCTGGTTCCAGGTATGTATAATACAATGCGTGACACTGATGCATAACACCATTTAAAGTTATGGAAGCTATATTTATACTTCAAAATCCTCTAAAATAGAATTCTAATTTACTAAGTGAATGACATTCATGCATAACACCATTTGAGCCTATAGAGGTTATATTTATACTTAAAAATCCACTAAAATCTGATAGCTAAATACATGATACCATGCATGACACTGATGCCCAACACTATTTAAAGTTATGGAAGCTATATTTATACTTCGAAATCCACTAAAAGGGAATTCTGGTAGAATAGATGCATGACACTGATGCATAAACACCATTTGATATTATAGAGGCTATACTTATACTTCGAAATCCACTAAAATCTGGTGGACTAAATACATGGTATCCTGCATGACTCTGATGTATAACTCTATTTAAAGTTTTTGAGGCTATATTTAAACTTCAAAATCCACTAAAATGGAATTCTGATGGACTAGATTCATGACACTATGCATGATACTGATGTATAATATCATCTAATGTTATGGAAGTTATATTTAAATAGCAAACTCGACTATGCATTACTAGCAATAGAACCAAGAAATCGACTACTTGAACTTCTGCCAGCAAATCATGGTTGTGAAAAATAGATAGTGAAATTATTTTCACACGAATGAAAAAGGGAATTTGGATGGACCAGGTGAATGAAAATACTTCTAACACGTTTTTTTATTAGAAAAAAATTCCAAGCATATATTCGGGGTATATTCTAAGATGACATAAAGCTATTGCTTTGCTTAGAATGGCTCTTGTTTCCACATTTCAGATATAAAATTATTTCACAAACATAACAATCAGTGCAAGTAAGTCATCTTTTACCAACTGCCAAGTTTCTTGTGGGAAAAAAAATTGGAAATATCAATAAAATTTAGCTATATATTTGTGAGTAATACTGCACAAAATTGTTTCCAAGAGTAAAATATTGAAACTTCAAAATGGCCAACTAAGATAGCAGGTTTCAACCGAATGCAGAATGTATGAGATGAATTACAAAAATAGAGTTGAAATCTGCTATCGAAAATAAAAATTGCCCACAATAAATCTCGAACATAGTCAAGAAATAATTTTATATAAAATCAAGGAAACAAGAATATTTTAAACAGTCAAAGAAATAGTACCTATACAAATTTCCGAAAAGTTTTTTATGTTAGGCCGTAAGTTTTCCCTCGGTAATATTGATTCATTTGTTCTACAATAAATTCTTATATTTTAATGTTAAGATATTTATAAAGGAAATATATTGCCATTCTGTTATTTGTATTTAAAAACAAGGATTATAACGCACGAATCATATTCTTATTCTCAGTTTAATATTTTCCTTTTTTTTCACAAAACAATTTACTGACATTAACATTTTTACTCAGATTTTACATACTATTATATATATATATATATATATATATATATATATATATATATATATATATATATATATATATATATATATATATATATATATATATATATATATATATATAAAATTCTCGTGTCACAGTTTTCGTTGCCATACTCCTCCGAAACGGCTTGACCGATTTTGATGAAATTTTTTGTGCTTATCCGGTATCTATGAGAATCGGCCAACATCTATTTTTCATCCCCTAAATGTTAGGGGTAGTACAACCCTAAATTTTTTTATTATTTTTTTTGGTTAGTTCTGTAAGTTCCTAATAGATGGCGGTTTAGCATCTAAGTTGCACAGGTATTCGGCAGATGGCGACGTGTTTATTTTTCTAGATTATACCATCTTCGAGAAAATTATCGTGCGCGCGCAAGCGCGTGGTTAAATATAGAATTTACATATATTTTCATGATGTATAATGATACTATAACAATTTTTCGTGAATCATTTTTATAATTATACTTTGTATTGTGTTATTATTGTGCAGTATTCAGTTTGAATATTTTTAATATTATAAATAATGAAATAAAATTTTATTTATTACTGTTTTTCTCTACTCATTTTCATACCACCTCGAAAATATGTAAGTATTTCTTGATAGCCTTTTATTATTTTTTATTTTTATTTTATAATTTGATAATTATTAATTTATTCAGTAGAACATTTTGATTAATTTATTTATTCAAATGATAAATTCTTTTAATTTTTTTTTATTTCAGTATAATGCCGCGGAAAAAATTTTTAGTTTTAATATAATTTAAAATTAAAATAATAATAGTTCGATGTCAATGTTATCTACCTCATTTATAACAATTTATTTTTAGATGTCTTTAATTTATATAGTATATTTTATAAGTAAGTAACTGATTACAAACTATAATTTAATATAAGATGAATAAAATGTAAATTCAGAAAGTATATGTTAATTTGTGCTTAATTTCAAAATTTCGATACTTTACCTATTACTATTAAATTTTGGTGAAACGTTTTATTTTTAATCTCCTATGAATGAACCTATTCTAAATTTTTTAGAAAATATTAATTTGATTGAACCCAAGAATTAGTAAAAAATTGATTCAATGTATTTTAAAAACACAGCCACTGCAACGCGTGGCTGGGTCAGCTTGTATATATATATATATATTTTATATGCAAGAGCTGAAGCATGTAATTCTAAATGATTTATGTATTATATATGTTAAAAAGTTAATTTGAAATAAAATAACAACCAAACTTTAAAAAAAGTTATTTTATAAGAATAGTTATAATTTGGTATAATTTTTCTTATAAAATAACTTATTTAAATATGCATTTAAATTGTTCTCTTGTTATTAGCATAAATAACTATTATAAAAAATTGTTTTCCTTTTAAAACATTTCTATATTATCATATCAAAATACCTATAGAAATTTAAATGCATAATTTAAAATTTTCCATGTTTAAAATGATTAAGTATAACATTCAGAAATAAAGTCTCAAACAACTTATTCAGATTGAATCATTTGTAATAACTGAGAAACTATAAATAAGCGAACTCTAGCTTCTAAAAATTAAAGACTGGAATTTGGTACATTTTTATGATATTTTTTAAATTTTAATTCTGTCTTATTTTTGTACTACCAAATATCACGAACTAAAAATAGCATTAAAGTTAACTTACATTACAATTAAATTAGATTTTATAATCGTGTTGTGCCGTATTCTTCGATGTATAGTTGCAAGCTAGACCATATCCAGGAGGTCGTGAATCCTCAAAAAGTCATAAACAATAAGAGGTGAAATAATAAGGTCCTCATGCAAGAGAACTACACAGTGGAGGAGATGTTCAGGGGAGGCTTGTGCAGAAGTGCACTTGGTGCACTCAAGGTGAGATTTCTGTCCATGAATATAAGTAAGGCTCCCTATAAATATCCACTCATAAGGCTGCTGATGGTGCATTGGACAGCTCTATCACTTCCAATTTTAAGAGCATCCCCAGGAGTTCTCCCAGAATACCAAAAGTGGAACGGAGGAATGTTCCATATTTTCTGATTTGCGATCTCAATTTTTGAGCTTATTTCGGAAAAGGTTAGCTCGTTACCAGTTGTTGATGAACCAAAATCCCCTTCTTTTACAAGAATATCAGCAAACTCATTGCCCTGAAGGTCAGTGTGAGGGACGCCACTGAAAATTAATATTGTGCTGCCTCAAAAGCACTTTGAAGTCCTTAAGAATCATGTCAGATGTTCTGTCTCCCCTCTAGTCAAGTTGCTCTGATGCTGAATGGAGCTACAGCTATCTATCAAGATCCAAATATCTGTAGATGTGGTTTTTAAAATCAAAACCGCAAGAGCATCTTTTATTGCAATCAGTTCAGCTCTAAAGACGGTGCAAAAATCTGGATTATTAACACTAATAAAGTGAGTAGATTACTTAATTAAAAATCCACTGCTACAAGTACAGTTGTCATCTCTACTGCCATCCATATAAACTAATAATAATGTATTTCAATATATTTAATCTCTGCTCTTCCTTCTCAAATGTTTAATATGTTTATTACTCAATATATCTGGGTTAAGTACATATCCCAGATACTTTGGATATTTATGGTATTGTAGTCCTTGACCATTCATCTCAATATTTGAATTATAATTGTATAACTGACGATTTATAGTGAAAAAACTGCAGGTTGAAATAGAATTTATGCCTATTTGCAAAGTTCAATATTTCACTCTAGGTATTATTCATCATAGTTTCTCCCTGTTGGAATTCCAGAAGATTATATCATCTGCGCATATACCAACTTCACTTCTTTTGGATATTGTCTTCTCTATACCAGTAAGAAACCTCGTAAAGAGTATCGGGCTCAAAACTGATTCCTGAAGAACTCTGTGTCTTAATTTAAATGTTAAAAATCATTCATTATGTTCATAATAATATTTTATTAGTTATTTTTATTTGCTCTTTTCTGTTTTCCTTATAAATGAATTGAACAGTCTTCGTTTATAAAAGTATCATTTTAAATGCATCAAATTTCTTGACAGAATCAAAATTTTTATTTTCAATCAGTTTATCAAAGTGACATATGCACAGTGAAATGGTACGACTGAGTTTATGTTTCTATGTTTCCATACACATGTGTGCACAACTTTTCTAGATATTTACACGCATTTAAAACATCAAAACATCGAATATCCTCTGAATCATGTTTCTAAAAAAATTGCGAATACCCACACATTTTTCGAAACATTTGGAAACTTTCAATCCAAGTTTGGTTAAAAATGATTATTCTTACTATAGCATGCAACTTCATTGTAGCATGTATAACGCATCAAAATATATGGTTTTTATGTTAGACGTATGTGATTGATGGATGCTGGAGGGAATGACGGACCGACGCTTACTCGATCGCATCCACTTCAGTGCACCACTTCACGTAATGACAAACAGACAACGAGAGATGGAAGCCCTGCTCTATACCAATAGGTTATCAGGTATGCTCCCACCTCAATCTGGAGAAACAGACACCTTCCACAGAGTGTCCGGCATCCGCGGAGAACCGTGACCACAGCCATTTATTGAATCAAGTGATATTCATTGGTGGGGCACAAAGGCCTGCAGGTGTGCTTCGTTGTGATAGTTGGGCAGCTGTGCTGGGTTAAAGGTCAACTTCACTGTCGAGTCGGAGAGGACATTGACTGGGGTTCGGATAAGTGGATCTTTACAGCAATCCAAGCCTTTGTTTTGTAGGAGGGTCATCAGCTGGATGAGACGTTGTTTCCTGAAGGCATCTGTTAGGCAGAATTTAATGAATTGTGTTGTGCTTTGGTTCGTGGAGATTTTTAGATGATAGTTTACCGTTATTGGGCATTCCGTTAAGTAGTGTGTTAGATTTCCTGTTTTATTGCATGTGCAGAGTGGGGAGCTTGCCTTGCCAAATCTGTGGAAGTAGCTGGGACATGGTGCATGGTTGGTGAGGAAACCATTCAGGAATGGATTGGAGTGTAGGATGTCGGTGTTTACTTTGGGGATGATTTCCCGCGTAAATTTGCCGGTAGTCGAATTATCCCAAAGTTGTTGCCATTTTTTGGTGAGATTTTGAAAAATTTTACGCTTAGCTTTGGCTCTGGACCACTTGAGGGGGGTTAACTGTAAGTTTCGATGTGAAGCTGCTTCTTTGGCCGCGGCGTCTGCTGTTTCGTTTCCCAGGACTCCATTGTGGGCTTTTATCCAGCTGAGTTGGAAGAGGCAGTGGCGATTGTTGAAAAGAATTTCTTGTGTTGCTTTAATAACTGGGGATTTATGGTTTGGATTGTTTATGGCCAACAGGGTTGATAAGCTGTTTGATCAGATAGTGACCGTTTTTATATTTTGGTGGATGCAGTACTGACTGAATGTATTCTTTTATGGCCAGGGCTTCTGCTTAGAATACCGAGTTTTCTTCATGCAGTTTGTAGAGTTTTTTGTGAATTGGGTCTGAATTTTCGTAGACTATGAAGGCTGCTCCTGTTTGGTTGTTTAGCTGGGATCCATCGATGTAGATATTAAATTTGGTTGGGATTGGTTGTTTTTGGGATGGTGGGGTCGGGATATTGAGGATATTGTGTTTGTGGCTTCTGATAGCGTGATGAATGTCGTCTTTGTTGAAGAGAGGTTCATAGTTGGTGGCTATGAGGGTGAAATTGTTTTCGATGGAGATGTTTTTATTGAGTTGTAGCACTTGCGTTTTCAATGCGATTGCTTCTAGGGTTAGGTGTAGTGGTGGAAGGCCCGCCAGGACATTTGCTGCTGCGGTTGAGGTAGTTTTGAAGGTTCTGGTGATCATTATTGTGAAGTGCCTTTGAATTGTTGAAAGTTGGGCGATTTTCCTTGCTGTAAGGGGAAGGGCCCATGCAGATGCACCGTAGTTATTATTTTTTCAATAATTGTGTTGTAGATGATTTTAATAAATTTGCTTTTTAGTCCCCAGCTGCAGCCAATCATTGAGCGGAGTCGTTGGGCTGTTGGTAACACTTTTGTTTTTAGCGACCCGATATGCGCAAGAAAGTTTAGTTTGTGGTCTATTTGTAGACCCAGGAAGGTTAGTACTTTTGTGTGGGAAAGGTTTTTTCCCTGGAGTGTGAGCTTGGGATTGGACTTGAGGGATTTGTTCAGTTTCCCAATAATCATGGCTTTGCTCTTGGGGGTGGAGATTTTTAATTTTAACGAATCACATAGGTTGGAGAAGGTGTTCAGAGATTCATTGCAGTTTTGCTTCAGTTTTTCTTTTGTGTTGCCACTGACGATGAGTAGTGAATCATCTGCAAACGCTATAGCTGTTGTGTGCTGAGGCCAGTTGTGTATTAGTATGATGTTAAAGTACAGATTCCATAGTATTGGTCCGCTGACGGAGCCCTGTGGGCAGCCTTGAGTTTGTTTTCGTGATACTGAGCCTCCGTCGTAGCTGGTGAGAACTTCCCGGTCTTCTAGAAAACTGAGGATGGATTCGGTGATGTTGCTTGGGGCTTCTAATTTGGTTAAAATTATTTTAAGTTGTGGGTACCAGAGGGAGTCAAAAGCTTGTTTAATATCCAGGCTAAGAAGTGCTGTATAAAATTGAAGTGCTGTATATTGCTCTCTCTATTATGGTTAATGGTGGTAATTGCCTTCTGGATTGCATGCTCTGTGGATTTGTTTGTAGAAAATCCAAATTGGTTTGGATGAATTATGTGATTGGTTTGGATATGGTGCTTTAGTCTGTCTATAAGCATTCTCTCGAGGATCTTGCGCAATGCTGGTAGGAGAAAAATTGCTCTACAGGAAGTGGGGTCGGAGTGTTTTTTATTTTTCTTAAGGAAGAAGATAACGTTAACGATTTTAAAGAGTTTAGGGAAGTATCGCATATCTAGACATTTATTGAGGTAGTCCAAGAGGAAGCTGGGTGTTGAGGAGTATAAATACTTCATAATTAAGTTATCTAGGCTGTCGATGCCTGGAGCCTTTTTGCTGTTGAGATTGTTTATGGTGTGGTGGAGTTCTGATTGGGTGAATGGTGGGTCCTTTTTGTCAGTGATGGAGATGCTCGCTGCTCTTGTGTTTGCTTGCAGCGGTGTATCTATTGTTGGATCGTTTTCTGGGAATGCAGTTTTGAGAAGATTTTGAAGTACTGTTGAATGATTGTTAAGTTGCGTTTGAATGTTGTTGAGAGCTTGATATTTGGTTGGTTGGAAGATCTTGTCAGTTGCGATTTTTTGGAGGATTCCGAAGGTTTCGGTATTGTTGGTGCAGAACGATTTCCAACTGTTGGCTTTTGCTTTTAATATTTATTTTTTATATATTGCTAAGTTTTGTTTGTAATTTATGCTAAGTTTTTTTCTTTCCTTGTATTCTGTGCTTGTCTTGATGAGTCTTCTAATGGCCTTGGTTTTGTTTTTGAGAATTAGGAGGGAGTTGTTCCACCATTTTAAAGTCGAGATTTGTTTTGGATTCCTTATCTTGAAGCATTCACCTGCAGTTGTTTGTAGAGTTGTAATAATAGATTTTGTGAGATTATCCAGATCAGGTGTCGTGGTACAGGAAGCAAGAAGAGGGGCGATATTAGGAATTTTGGTTTTTAGAAGGTTTTTGAACTTTTTGTGGTTGTTGATTGTTTTGTATCTTTTATTGAAGATTGTTGTAGTGGCTTTGCTGAAGTCGAAGGTGACATATGCATGATCGGAGCAAGTGGTTTCTTCACTAACTGCCCAGTTTTGGATAAGATTATAGGCTTGCTGGTTAGTTAGGGTGAGATCTGGCCACCCTTGTCCATTAGGTCCCACAAAAGTTGGGATGCTTGATTGGATGTTGTTAATGAACAGATGTTGTTCTGCAATGAGGTCTTCGATAGCCTGACCTCTTGAATTATTTGAGGGGTATCCCCTGAGGGTGCTCTGACCATTAAAATCTCCAGCTATTATGAGAGGGAGGCTTTGGTAGTTATTTAAATTATTCTTCAGAAGTTTAAGAGGTGGATTGATATTTTCTGCTGGCGAAAGATAGCAACTGCAAATGATGATTGTGTCGGAGTTTGTATCGAGTCGGAGAATGACCAGGTCACGATGTTGTAGGATGATAAGTGGATTGATTGATGATCTTATTATGATGGCTGCTCTGGGTGGATTATTAACATCTTTGTGGTAGTAGTGTTTCCATCCTGTTGGCAGGGTTCGTAGCTCGCCAGATATTGTGTACAGTTCTTGGACGAATGCTATGTCTATTTTTTGTTCGGTTACGAAGGAGATGAATTGGGTGGTGGCTGAACGACTTCGTTGTAGTTTGATCTGAAGGCATTGTATATGATTGCTTTGGAATTTAACGTTCATTAAGAATTAAAGAGGATGTTGCTTTCTTGTGGTGCGGTTTACTGGGGGTTCACTTTAAATTGCTTAGTTGTGGTGTTCCAGCTGTAGTTTTGGAAGGCATTATACGATGGACAGTATTTGTCATAGGCTGCATGATGTGTATTGTAGTTTGCTCCACGTCTGTTTTCTTCTAGGCAGTTGATGCATTCTCGTTTTGTCGAGTGGCAGGTTTGGGTTTCATGGGTTTTACTACATTTACCACAGCAACTGTTGGGATTTGGGCAGTCCGCTGTCATGTGTCGATAGTCTTGGCACTTCAAACAACGTTTGATTGTGTGGAATTTTTGTAAGCCATGGCGTGACAAGCCGATATATATGAATCTTCTGGCTGTTAGTTTGTGGGCTAATGTCCTTGGCAGCTCTATTATTACATTCCATGCTTCCTGGGTTTTAGTGGATCTTCTCATTTCGGTTATGCTGATTGGGATGTCTATGTTAGCTAAATATAGTTCCTCTTTGCATGTGTTGATTATGGTGTCCTCAGAGGTGCCATCAGGGATGTTGAAGATAATTATTTTTTGTTTAGGGGTTGTTTTGTTGGCAACTTCAAGTTTTTCTTTTTCGAGGGTAGATTTTAGTATTTCTTTATCTTTGATGCTATGACATTTGATTTCAAGATGGTTGAATCTATTGTAGATTTTCTTGGCTCGTATATCTGTTTTAATTGTTTTGAGGGTTTGCGTTAAGTTTTGATTTTTTTGCTTTTTGATTATCAATGAGGGAGGGGAATTTAGGACTTGGCTGTATAGTTTTCTTAAGGTGTTAGTTGAGTCTTGATTGTCGCCTTTTCTTGCGAGTGTGGCGAGAGAACTGTTTACTTCTTCCAGCTTCTTGGTGAGCTGCGGAATCTGATTATTTGTTAAATCATCAAGTTTTTTGCTGTTGTTTTCGACGTCTTGGTTTGTTGTTGTATATGGAATTGCAGAGGTTTGCACTTTTAGCGTGTCATGCAGTTCACTGATGAGGTCATTTGCCTGTAGCCTGAGTTTAGTTGGAAAGTTGTATCTATCCCCATATTTTGAGTGGAGGATGTTCATTAATTTGTGTATTATCTTGTTTTGTTCACTGGTGGCCTGCTTTACATTGTTTGGTGTAGATGAGCGATAGTTAATTGTAATAGTTGGGCTTGCATTTTCCTTTGGTAGAATGTCGTTAGTGCTATCTGATGATGGCAAGCCAATGGTGCTTTCGTTGGAGTGCGACCTCCGTGTTTGTTCGTTTTCACGTAATGACAGGCTAATTGTGCGCATGGCAGTGACGGATAGCTCAGCCACATCACGAACCACAGCACATTCAGTCTGTAACGCATCATCCAGTGTTTGCACGTACCAATCGATGCCATTTAAAACAGAACAGTCCTTCCGCAATACGTCCATGGCTTGTTCTACCCTTGACGCAGAACCTCAGACGTTTCCGCCGCAAATGGTGCGCGCAAAAACCGCAAAAAACCGCGAAAGAAGGATGTGGACGGTAGAAGGAAATAAAATTGTCATTACTGATGAGTCACAATTCTTTCTATAACATCACGATGGTCGCATTACAGTCTGGAGACACCGTAGAGAGAGGATGCTGAACACCTGCGCTATGCACCACCACACTGGTCCTGCACCGGATATTATGTTATGGGACAATTGGACATCACTCTCGCACTCCTCTAATATTCATTGCCCGTACTTTAAACAAATAGCGCTATATCTCCTAGGTGTTGGAGCCAGTTGTCTTTCATTACCTTCAGGGCTTGTCCACAGCCATATTTCAACAGGATAATGCATGACCACACGTGGCCCGCATTGTCCAAGGATTCCTCGTCAATCGCCAGATGGAATTGCTTCCCTGGCCGGCTCGCTCTTCGGATCTTTTACTGTTAGAAAACATGTGGTTCATGATTTGCTTAATGATTGACCTAGATTACATCCCCAGCTGCCCCACCAGGTCAACTTTAACAACATGTAGAAGCTGCTTCTCCGCTGTACCCCAAGAATACATCCAAAGTCTCTTTAAATCAATGCCAAAGCGTGTGACAGCTGTGATCTCCAGCAATGGCGGCTACTCTGGCTACTTATTTTGGCAGGACTTACACTTCACAGAAGTCTATAAATTTAATCATTTAAGAGATGGTCATCATGCTATCTACAAAACAAATTTTGTTGTGATTTCTCTTGTCTTTCTTGGTGTTGCAGTTTGGGTGTAGATTTACTGAGAAGAAAACTTTAAACATTTCCAAGTTTAAATTAAGATTTGATAATTTTGCTAAGCCATAAAATATAGCATAGAACAAAGAATACACACACACACACACACACATATATATATATATGTGTGTGTGTGTGTGTGTGTGTGTGTTCGCAAGAGGTGGAAACGGGGGACAATAGTGTGTATACACACCTTCTAACCGAGGGCGTCGGCAGATCCGAGGACGTCCTCGCATTGAATTTCCTTTTTTTGTGTAGAAATTGCATAATTTCAGCTCGAATTTTATATTTTGTTGAAATTTAAGAAAGCTCTCTATTTGATTTTGCTTATTTTAAGTCTAGATTATATATTTTTATTTTTTAATTATCATTTTTGTTGACATTTAAAAGGGTCCTCTGTTTACACCTTGTGCATTAAAGTTGTGTATGTGTGTATCAAAAGTGTGTATCTTGTAAAATGTGACGTCCTCGGTGGTCCGGTAAAATCCGGGTTGTGAGTGTGTCCTCAGACAACCGAAAAATTGTACATTGTGTATGTCAAAAATTTTCTAATAATATCGTTCATTGTGATAATTTCATAAAAACTCATATATTTAGTTCTTTTGGTACATCAGTAGATGAGTATAATTATTATTATGTTTTTTAAAAAAATAAGTAAATTAAAAATTTAAATAAACTTAATTACCTAATATTTTGTAGCTTGTTTTTTAAAGAATAGCAGACCTTTTGAGAATTAAAGGAACTTCTTTAAAAAATAATTAAATATATTTTTTCGTTTAATATGAAGTTAATTTTATTAAATGTACAAAATATTATAAATGTTAATTATATATTTTTTTACTTATAAGTATTGAAAAATTTTCTTCATTCGAAAAAATTCCAAATGTTATAATAAGAAGTATATTTTTAATTTTGCTTAATTAGATATACAGTTTTTAATTTACACTTTAATATTAATCACTGTATTATGTTTTGTTCTAATTACATTTTTAAAAATAAAACGTTAAGATATTTATATTTTCCTGCTTTTTCATTAACATTTATTTATTTATTTATAAATAAATAATTAAAAAATTAAAATTAATGGTAAATGAAAATTTACAAAAAGTTTTTAATTAAATTTGTTCAGAAATTTTCAACACATAATATCATTACGTTACATTCTTATTATTAACTCTTATGAAAGGATTTTACTGTATACTTTTTCAGTCCCCCCCCACTGAATTATAAATATAAAAAGGAATTTTTTGTTTCATACATTAAAATTTATTTTTACAAATTAAATCATATACATACCAGAATTCAAGGACATCACATACACACAGGCATTAGAGGGCATCACATACACACAGGCTATCGAGGGCATCACATACACACAGGCATTAGAGGGCATCACATACACACAGGCAATGGAGGCCATCACATACACACAGGCTATCGAGGGCATCACATACACACAGGCAAATGAGCTCATCACATACACACAGGCAATCGAGGGCATCACATACATACAGGCTATCGAGAACCTCATTAGAATGTAAAAACTGAACAAGAAATTTAATTTAACTGAAACTCCATTCAATTAATTTCAATTGAATAAACAATTTATTCAATATTTTTTGTGTTGAAGACCTCATACATTCAACTGATTGCTTATTTTTGTATACACAATCAGTAAATGGAATAAATTTATTCCTATTGGAATCTTCAAGGAAGAAATATATATCTTGATATACATGTGCGATACAGTTGTTTGGATTCCATTTGGAATTATTAGTTCAAACTGTTTTAATTTTATTTCTATTAAATCAATTAATCCATTTTTCTTGTATATTTTACTAACAAGTCATTATTCAATTTAAATTTGAATATTTAAATATAGATACCCATATGTCCATTTTTAACAATAACAATTTTCTTGAATTTTTTTAATAATATTCAAATTTCAAAATTAATTTTTTGCACCATTATTCTGTTTTAGTTCTTCTAAATAAAAAGATAATTTTTGTTAATCACATTAATTTGCTCATTTGATTCAAATTTTCATTATTCCAATCATCTTTCCCCGATTTTATTTTCAAACCATATTCTTCAGTTATAGTAAAGAAAATGTATTTTATTTCTGGTAGTATATATATAAATACTATTCCATACCTATTTTATTTTTTAAGAAAATTATTTTATTTTTTAAGATAATTTTCGGGACAAATACACAAAATTAAAGTTAATTAATTATTCCCAAATACGATGAAAATTTACATATTTAAGCAATCCGAAAATTTTATCGAAAATGACATTCTCAGCTTTTATATATTTTAAATCCCTGCGGGGAGAAAAAAGGAATTAAAATTTGCCTTGATTACTTCCTGTAAGTGAGTAATCACAAATCACTGAGGAAGCAATGTGAAAATTCAAAGACACTTTCAAAACTACCTGACGTATAGAAAATCTTGTATAATGGGCAGTTTCAGGAGGGTTTGTTTTTAAGCAGAATCAAAAGAATGCGTTTTCTTATATTTAGTTAGAATTAAATATATAAAAAGAAATAAAAAAATATTCAAATGTAAATGCTTAGAAGTGTTCGTACAGATCGCAATGTCCATAATTATTAACCATTTTTAACCTTTTCATCAACAGCATCCTACAACAATTATCTTCTTTTCATTCTAGTTTATATGTTGACAACTTACAAATTTGTTTCATATAATATGAATTTCTTAGATCAAATATGTATTTAAATGCCATACAATTGAATAAACTGTAAATAATTTTGTTACTTGATGTGTACAGAATGGTTTTAGTCTACTTTCTAGCAAGTGTTGCTGTGATCATTTCTGCAAGAAAACTAACATTCACCATGATCCTTTGCTTCTCTTAAACAGAAGACTTATCCATGTGATTGATAATATAAAATTCCTTGATTTTCGATAGAAAATTAACTTTCCTTTCTCAAATTTTACATTTGTGGAAGAATTTTTAGCTATTTCTTATAATATCTGTTAGGCAATTTCGATTACATTTTGGAGTACAGATCACAAATCACTCTTTTAAATTTACCAGTCATTAATGTTATCTCCCATTGACTACGGCTGTGTTGTTAATGGATCGACTATATTTTTCATCTTAGGCAGATTGGACACAGTTCACCACTCTGCTGTAAGGATATGCTCTGATGCCTTTCACATATTACTCATCAAGAGTCTATATTTAATCTGCACTCAGTTACTCTTAGATCTGTCTCTTAATTATTATTCAAAAATTGTATCCACTTCTCATCCTCTCTTACGTTCTATTGTTCATAATTCTGCTCTTAAGAGATTATATAAAGCAAGACCATGCAACATTCAACCTTTTCTCACTCGTATTAATCCTAGTTTTTGCTGTCCCATCTATGTGATGAGTCTACAAACTTATTCGCGTACTTATCTTGATATGATGTACACATCATCGTACTCAATTCTTTTGAAGACCATAAAAAGTCGGACGCAACTTCTGCTATTTTTCAAAAGTTTTATGCATTTCAACGCTATCAGTGTACTATGTACAGTCCTGTCTTCTTAAGTAGATCCAAAACTGCTAGACATTTTGGCTGTGCTGTTTTTCTTAATATTTCTTTTAGCTAAACCTCCACAAGCCTTACTTCATCTTCATTGCTGAGGCTTAGGCTATATCACGTGCACTTAAGCAGCTGCATACTAAAAATGGGCATACATTTTGCGTATTTTCCGAAAGTAGGATTATTTTAGAAGTTTTGAGAAATTGTATCTTTTATTTCGGTAGTGTTCAAGTATTTTAATATATTGTTTTCCTGGATACCAAGCCATACACATATTATATACATATAGATGACAATGAGATGACTACTGTGACAGCTAAGTCTGCAATTATTTCCGTTTTTTACGCTGAATGTATTGCTAAACATAAATGTTTTTATCTATTCTTGTACTTTTCAATTTTCGTTATATATATATATATATATATATATATATATATATATATATATATATATATATATATATATATATATTATATATATATATATATATATATACATATACATACATACAGTGTTCATTAACCAGGAAAAAAATTAAGGTAGTGTATCCATTCAAGTAGAATAAAATTAAATATGATGTTAACAAATTGAAATTGTTTGGAATCAAAATTTCTTAGCGTTTATTCTAAAAAGAGTTTAACATGGAATAAATTTTCTGTGACGAATTATTCAGCAGGACGACAATGAGAAGGGAACCATTGAAGCCTGACAAAATGAGAGTGCAGGAGTCGTCGAGCAAGAAACTGGTTTTAAACGTGTCGGAAGTAGAAAAGATTTCTTTCAACCCCTATACCGGACAGATACCCTCTGTTAGTATAATGAATGAGTGCGGTGTCTACCTAAGGGTCTTTTATCTCTTTTTGTAGTTATTGGTAGGCACCTAAGTTTTATATACACTCATAATGACAAAATGGATAGTAAGGGTAATGAATCAGAAGTAGATTACATTTTAAATACTCCCAAGAAGCTTTGCATGGTGACTTTACATTACATATATTTAATTATTATTAATAAGGCATATAAATATTTACACAATTGAAAAACTTGCTTGAAGTTAATTACAGGCTTATAGAAGAGATTATATTCATATTGCTAAGCTCAGTGTTAAAACGAAATTTCAGTCAATAATACACTACATAAATATATAAGCAAGGCCAAAATAATGAAATGGAATATTCCATCGGATACAATGATTCTGATATAAACACATACATTTTTCATTCATTATTAATACTTAATATACACAAGAAAAATAATGTGCCTAAATTATTGATGCATAATAGTATGTAGAAAATGGATATCAAATGAGGGTTTTCATTTTAAAATCAATTTAATTGGATATTTAAGATATTAGCAATTCATTAAGGCAATTAGACCCATATTATCTATTAATTCAATAATATTATCACTTTTATTAAACTATAAGCTGCAAAATTTTAGTTCTATTATATAAACTTTTAATTGTATGTTATTAATTTAAATTGTTCAGATACTGGTATTTGGTTTGAGTCGAAGGACTGCAATAAGTCTATGGAATTTTTTTAGTTCGTAAAAGTTGCATGGTTCAAGTGCCATTACTTCAGAGTTTATTATTTTTCAGAGGTTATATTGTAAAATTTGAAGGCTGAAAATTTTATGTAGTGGTTGATCATAGTCATTCCAGAATTGGCTCTAAAAACGCTCATTCTGAAATAATATTGCGAGTTAGAAATAAGTCTTAGAAGCTTGTTTAGCTGGGTTTTCAATACTTTTTAGTTATTATTATATGCTTTTGAACAAATTGTAGAAGCATAGTAATTATTGTCCTAAAATAGACTTTGTAAATTAGGAGTTTGTTTTCTAAATAAAGCTTATAGTTGGAGGCTAATAGCGGGTACATGATAATTTTAGCTGCGTGAATTTAGCTCTTATTTTTGATGAATGATACTTCAAAGTGAGACATTCATCCATTATAACCCCTAGGTAAACAACACTAGGGTGCCAGGGAATCTCTAGACCATCACAATTTTAATTTTTTTACAGCTGGTTAATTTCCTGGTAAATAGCAAACAGTCAATGAACAACAATTAAATTCATTTTTTATAAAAGCTAAAAATATTCTACATATGCATAAAAATGTATACTTTAAGAATAATAAATACAATTGTAGGATAACGTATGAGATTTTATCCAATATATATATATATATATATATATATTTGTAATTACAATAAATTTTAAAGTTAAATACTTTTAAGGGAAATTGCAGGAAGAGAAATCCCTTATTTTTCTTACTTTATTCTTCGTAGCCATGTTTAATTTTTTTGCTTCTTAATACAATATGCAAGATAAAAATGTTAAGCAATGTATTGTAAATTTATATTTAAAAATAGATTAAATAATATATATCTATATATATATATAAATATATATATATATATATATATATATATATATATATATATATATATATATATATATATATATATATATATATATATATATATATATATATATATATATATATATATATATATATATATATTTGTAATTACAATAAATTTTAAAGTTAAATACTTTTAAGGGAAATTGCAGGAAGAGAAATCCCTTATTTTTCTTACTTTATTCTTCGTAGCCATGTTTAATTTTTTTGCTTCTTAATACAATATGCAAGATAAAAATGTTAAGCAATGTATTGTAAATTTATATTTAAAAATAGATTAAATAATATATATCTATATATATATATATATAAATATATATATATATATATATATATATATATATATATATATATATATATATATATATATCTATATATATATATATATATATATATATATATATATATATATATATATATATATATATATATATATATATATATGTACTGAAAAAAGTATATTTTTAAATATATATGTTATTTAAAAATTGTATACATTATTAACATTTATGATAATTTTCAAAACCCCATCCTTGAGAAATGCAATACATAGTGATATATCTTAAGACAAGTTTTATAAGATACTGTTGATTTTCTCGTTTCTGACAAATTGCACATTATCTTTTTTACCCTATCAACTGACCAGTACATATATTATACGAATTTGCTTATGTAAAACTAGGAACAATGGAAATGCTAATTAAATAACACTCTAAATATAAGTGAATGAATTAAATTCATCAAGAAAAATTTTTTAATTTGTTTCTTTCCTGATATTTTTTGTATAAAATAAATGTATTTAATTCATTAATTGTTTTAATTTATGAGAAGAACATTATCCATTCTTAGCAGCTCCTTATACATTATAAGCTGTTTGAATCATTATTTCTGAACATTAAATAACAATGCAAAATTAATGAAAAATTTCACACTTTATTTTTATAGGAATTATACAACTTTTAATGAAACTTCAAGATTCAATATTTATTACTATGAAAATCATTAAGAATTGCAAAAATTGATTTTATTAAAATATGGTATTTGTTGTGTATATACTTAAAGTACGCAAGCATTTATAACGGTATCAATAAAGTCTTATGTATTAGAAGGTTACTTAAATTTACTGAAGACATATTGCAAATTTATTTTAATAAAAATGTTGTAGTGTTTTTAAAAAATTATCCCACAAGTATTATTTTAATTTAATAAAGGATTATCAGGATTAAAATATAATTTCTTTAACAGTTTGTATTAGGAATAAAATATTAAGATTAAAAATGCAACTATCAACTTGATATTAATTTCTGAAATAAATAATAATTTTTCCCTCTCGTAATAGTAACACTTTTTCCTGTGATAAGAAAACAATTTGCAAATTATAAAACAAAAAAAAATCATCTAGTTGTGATATTTAAAAATCTGAATATAATGATTTTAGAAATAAGGAAATAAAAAAAACCATTCATTTTTCAACGAAATGATATTTCAAATATTTCCTCAGCTTTCTATCCAAATCTACAAAATGTTTGTGCTTACATGCAAAACATCATATATGCATTATGTTTATAAGCAAAAGTCGATATTAAATTAAATAAAACAAATAACATGCGTTACACATTTCAAATATAGATATAATCCTTATTTACTGCTAGAATGAGACATGATTCTGAAATTATTACAATATTTTTTCGTATTAGATAAACAAGCAGAATTAACTTCAGAGAATAAGAATAAATGGTAAAAGCATTTATGTAAACAAAGCAAACAAAAACATACTTTTGCCTTTTCCATGGTCTGAAAACATAAGATTATTTCATTGAATCCGGTTTTTCGGATAATTTAAATGGATTTGTATTCACTCCATCTCTGTTATATATGCTATAACTTTAAAATTTATAAGTTTTCAAAAAAATTTGATCTGATGTTCATACTTATTAATTTTTGATTCCTCTTTACAGTCAATTATATAATGAATAAGACAAATTAATTTTCTTGATTTTTTTCTGACCGTATTTGTTTCTAATTTCAAATTAACAATATCTGCATAAATATTCTATTTACACTTAAGTTTAGTTCATCCTCTATTTTGACATTCCTGTATTTTTTGACGCGCCCGACTTCATACTACCCAGAAATGGAGAACTCATATTTCTTGCATTATAGAAAAATCTATGTATGAAAGCAATCGCAAATATCGAGAGAATGATCATTTCATATATGAATCTTGTTTTTTTTTTTAAAAAAAAAGAACGGAAAATGTGCAACTCCTCATTTCGCATGAGAATATCATTTTGGTGCGTTTGGTGTGCATAAGGTCACCATGAAGTTTCTGTTTTAAGGAAAAGTGTTATCATTTTCAGTCGAACTCGCACTAAATCACTAAACTACATTTTAGGAATGAACTGGTATTGGCAAACCCAATTCTAAGAAGAAGGAGAAGAATGTTTCTACAAAATATGCTGAATTTTAAAAATTCATTTAATTCAAATATATTTTGTATAAGAAAATTGGCTGAATACTAATATATTTATTTAGTTTCTCAATCATAAGGTTAAAAATAATCAAATTTTGATAAATTCCTACTTTGAATAGACAGAATCGAATATTCTTAACTAAGATTTTGTAATATAATTTAAAATGACGGAGAGAGAGAATAAAAATTTGCATTTATTATTTGAAAGAGAATAAAAATTTGCACAAAGCCAGTGAAGTGTGAAATTTCTTAAATAATGCAAAATAAATGTTGTCACTTAAAATAAATATTAATTTACACACCTTTAATTTTATTTCTTTTATTTTTCAATATTTAAATTGATTGCTGTCATTTATGGTTTTTCATATATGAAATATACTTTATAAATAAACACTGTGCCGTGTTTTTTATGAGTTATTAAATAAAATTTTAACAAATAAATTCTAATATTAATATAAGCATTATAATTTCAATAAAATGGTTCTAATTCAAAAAATAATCTTTTTTATGTGGTAAAAAATACCTTTAACAACTTATAACATTAGTTTAAATTTATCATTGTAGAAAATTGGTAAAAATTTCTTTCTTGACTTAAATATCCAAACACGCTTTCGATTAAAAAACCAATATTTATATTTTTCCTCAAAATTTTATGGTGATAGTTTGAGTGCTCGTATGTACGACCCGAGTTATTTTAGTTCGAAATTCCCTTTCTCTTGCTGTTTGGCAGTAAGTAAACTGACCACATTTTGAAGAATTCATTTCTGAGGAAACCCGTGGGAACAAAATCATGAGGGGTCCCTTTTCCCGGCGTACTGTGTCTTAGTCATTCACAAACAGGAAGTATCCATTCCTTTCGCTAATTACTAGCGGAAATCTTTTACATAGAATATAAGCAAAATACGGAATCTACGGATTCACGCATGGAATAAGCTGAATAAATAATTTTGAAATTCTAATTTTTAATATTATTTAAATAGTAAAATTATTTTATAACATTAAATCTATCAAGCATTTATTTATGCAATATATGAAACTGATGGTAATATATATATACAAAGTCAATCCTCTTTCAAATTATTTTGTAAGTTATATGTTATACCCACAAATTACTACTAGTAGCTTCATAAATATTTTTACTTTGTTACTTATAAATTTCTTTTAACATTGTGTTTATTAAGAATTTTAATATATTTAAATTTTGCAAAGTTATTTTAAAGACTTTTATTTTGGAAGAATTCAATCGGTAAACAAAATACTTTTATATCAAAACAGAGGATACTATATAACAATGTAAATATAAAAGTTGTAAGATTCACTTTTATATAAATGAAAGTTATTTTTGAGGATTCATTTTATGTACACGAGATTTGTCTAAAAAAGATGTTGTTAAGTGTGAAGCAAATGCCATACTTTTGATAAGAAAGCTATGAAAATAGTAAAATATAAAGAATGAGAAAACATTCGATGAGATTTTGGCATTAAAAGAAAGTAATAATAGTAGAGGACTTCCAAGACTAACGCCTCAATTATAAAGCCTCATATTGGACTCAATAAATAAGCCTTTGTAATAAATAATATAATAAAAAGCCTCAATAATAAATCTTTGTTATGTAAAAAGTTGAGGCTTTTATGTTTTTAAATCAATACTTCAAACTTTATTTTTTTTCCTCTTCAATTAAAATAAAATATATGAGTTCCGGTTTCGTTCATCCAAAAATAACCGTTTGTTGTTCAGTTAGAAATGAAAAAAAAAATTTTATGCGGATTCTTATTTGCTCTAAAAATAATTTTCTATAATAATCAAGAATTCTATCAAAATTATATCGATTTTATTCTTTTTTAACTGATAAACACTATATGAATTTATACAATTTACCAGCACGTATACGATATGAACGTTGAGAATCGACATTGTTATCCATTATCAAAATGAGATTTGACAGCTAGATTCATATGATTTCCATTCATGTATTATCATCACATATCGAACTTATAGTGCACTTGGCTTTGTGAGATAATTATGTAAAAAATACATTTATTATTTACTTAAAATGGCCTTTAATTGTTAAAATATCTTCTACCCGGGGTTTCACTCCGATTACTCGTTTTTCTTGTCTCGGAGAATAAATTTCAAACCTGCAAATGCCTTTTCAACTTTAACTTCTGTAACGAGAGATTTCAAAACCAGCATTGCGACTTCAATCAAGACAGCATAGATAATTATATATATATATATATATATATATATATATATATATATATATATATATATATATATATATATATATATATATATATATATATATATATCCCAGAAATCTAAACTATCATGTTTTATATCGAGTTTTCGTTCATTGTCACAAATATTTAAAATGAATTTAATATCATTTTGATTAAAATTAAGTGATGAGGTTTATTGCTAGATTTGTTTTTTTCACTTATAAAGAAGTGTTCAATTTCACCGCCTTCAGTATAAGATTTTTTTTTCGTTTATATGATTGAACTGAGTTTTCCCAAAGATTGTAATTTATTCCAAATATTCTTTAAATGTTGCACCACTTGCATTTTTTGTCACTTGAATGGAAGGAACAAATTAGGGAAGAGAAAATAACGAGACATATGTTAAATAACAATAAAGATATTGAGTATTCATTAAACATCTTCCTTATCACTGTTGCGACTTACATAGAAATAGTATGATACGATAAGTAGAATTTTTATGACCCTTTTGTATAAATCTTTTTTTTTTTGGATTAAGTAAAAAATATAGTTCATCCATTTCAAATCAGAACGTTTCGATTTGGACATCTTGCGCATCCCGATTATTATATATTTTGCATACTTCAAAGATATTTCTTTTCTATAAATAAATTAGAGAGGCATACTTTAGATCCATCAAATAGACGTTCAGTGTTTCTCTATACTTATAAACTAGTAGAGAAGAACATTATTAAGCATTTTATTACCCGGTAATACAAAGGTATATTCAAATCTACTATATTAAGCTCTTGTACATTAAAAGATTTTTCAACACTCTCTAATCTTTAATTAACAATTTTAAACATTTAATTTCCTTAGAGCACACGAACAAATGAAAAGGAAAATATTATAGGAAGTTTTTGAAGGAATCAGACGCAAGCAGATGTAACGCTGATATTCCATATCTAAATCTCAATAAGTATTTAAAAAATTGAAGAATTTAAAGAATAGAATTATTTGCAGAAAATAATTTGAATGCTGCAACTGTTGAAATAGCCACACAGCCTCCTATGGAGGCTGCTCAGCAAACCCAGTCAACAGAAGCAAGAAAATTCAAGTAATTCCTAACACTGCTAGTAACTTTACTAAAAAAAAGGCCTCTCATTTGCGCAAGCCGCCAGAAATAACAACGATAAACAAGAGTCAACTCCACCTACATCGAACCCGCAAACCACACTAGACTTTAGTCAATTTGAAAACATTAATATAATTATGAAGCTACTCAAAGAAGTTAACTCAATTTTTAAAGCCTTTCCTGCCCTCATGCAGGCTGTCCCAAACTTAAAACGCACTATTAATCCAACGCACAAAGTGCACATTTTACTAAAAGCCCTAAATATTAACGATACCAATAATGACAATTAAGGAATTTAACAACATAAAAATAATGCTTTGGAACGCCAATGACATACTCACTAAACTTACTGAATTAAAAAATTTTGTGTCAAACAATTATCCTGACCTTATCCTAGTACAGGAAACCCACCTGGCGAACTCTAATGTGGTCAACATCCCCAATTATGCAGTGTATAGAAATGATCGCACCAGCCAGCAGGGCGGAACGGCCATATTTATAAAAACAAAAATCCCTCACTCACACATCAGCCCAGCAAAGCAATATACTCAGACTAATTAATAACTCAGTTTTACTTTAGAAACCACCAAATAAGAGAGAACTTGGGAATCCTGCCCCTAGCCCGCTACCTTAAATTTCTTGCATTTAATTTCTACCATAAATTATACACAATCAACAATAGTGAGATTCAGGGTATTGAACTTTACAGTCCTTATGACCTAACGCATTTCCATAGGCCCAGAGCAGTGTTGAGAGTATCTCTCACCAATATCTCGATATCCTCCTCTCACCAATATCTCCATTTATTCAAATAATTCCAAATGGAAAAGAAAGAAGAAGAATAATTAATGGAAATCATATCTCTACCTAAATAAAATCCTGTGAGAAACCACATTTTAAATAAATCGTGTGGATCCTGTATGTATCTCAGTTTTATTTAATCTTAAACAACTATGGATATGTATCATTCTTTGTCCTCCGCTGTAAATATTCTAACGGAACTTTGTGTTTATCAAGAATTATTGTCATCAACCTGTGCTTTTTCTTTGTAACTCCTTTGTAAATATTTTCACGGAATTTGTGTGCTTCTAAGAATTATTGTAATCATCCTGTGTATTCTCCTTATATTTTCCTTCGTAAAAAGTTTTATAGAAATTTTATGTGTACTAAGAATTATTGTCATCATCTAAGTCTATTACTAGGGTTACTCAATTACTTAGTCCAAAAACACAAGTCATGCAGAGTGCATCCAGTAGGAGCACTTACCTCTATGTATTTGTATTATTCATTATTGCATCTTTATTTCTGATTTTTTAATCATCAGGACAAGACTATCCAAGGACTCTAATTAATTAGAAAACGAGGTACATGGCCGGAAGGCTACAGTCCTCCCTCAATCCCAGACCAAAAAAAAATAATAATTATAATTTGAAGCTTATTTAAAGTAAAAAAGAAATCGCAGTTTTACCCCACAAAAGCGGCCACGACGTATATTTTCGCTCTGTAGAAACCACTTCCTTTTTCTTTCCCCCTAACGGGTGGATTGATGGATGGGTCTTAATGAATCGAACCCCACTCCTCTAAGCCTTTTCTTTTGAAAACTAATATATCTTTTAATATGCATTTGAAATATTGTTCATAAAATAGAAGTATCATTTTAAAATATAATGTAGCATGCCGGTCATCTGAGTTTAAGTCAAGAATATTATACCTACGTTTTAACTATGATTTCTTTTGAAAGAAACATAATATGGAAATTAAAGTATGCCAAAAATATTAATTGTTACACTAAAGTCATTATTTTTATACATCATTATTAATTGGTAATATTTTTTTTACATATCGTATGATTAAAAATTTTCACTAATAAAAAATAAACAAATGAAGTTACGATACTTCTGATTTTATCTCTATTCTGACTTGAAAATTTAAATTTTTATTTAATTTTTTGTATAAATTTCATATAGTTTCAGGAAATTTTATTCATCAGGGAATTTTTTTCAATATTTAAATATTGATAAACATTTTTATGTCTAAAATTGATAATTTAAAACACATTAACTTTTTTTAAACTATTATTCGATATATTGAAGAATAGAAAAATAGATGCTTACAACAATTATACAACTTCTTAAATTTTCAAGTCTTTAAAAATATATCTTATCAATTTAAAAAATCATTACTTTTCCTATTTCCATTATTTTTTCGACTTTAATTATTGATATATAAATTTCTAAAATTCAGCATGTGGAATGTTAATGCTATTTCATCACTTTGAAAATCAATTTTTTTGTAAGCTCGCCCTATCTCAAAAAAGTTTAAAATGTACAAATAAGTTCTTGCATTTTATCTATAAAAATATCTTTGTATTTTGAAAACATATCTAGATATTTTTTAAAAAAATTGATGTAAATGAATAGAAATTTTCAGACATAATAATTATTTGCAAAGTCATTAAGTACTTTATTAGTATTAGCAAAAATATCGTACACAAGAAGAAAAATTAAAATAAAATTTAACTGTGATTTTATTTCAAAAGTTTTATATTCATAGTATTATGTTACAAAGGAAAACATATCTATAAAAATACTTTTTTAATAATAAAAAAAGAAAGTCTTAATATGTTGTTAGATATTATTTTAAGGGAATTGAGAATCACAAGTTCACACACACACAAAAAAGAAAGTAACTCATTATAATTTTATCATTTCTCTTTTGCACTTTTGCGAAATTAAGTAATAAAGATTATTTTACTTTTTATTTTTAATTATACCTAAATATCTCAGTTCACATACTCTAGGAAGATATAGAAAAATAATTCATGTAATAAACTCGTATAAACTGATCTTCTATTTAAGTTGGAATACATTGACCATAACAGTTTAAACTATTTAGTAAATGCACTGAAATTGGATAAAATAGAATTACCAATAAAATTAATTTTCTTTCATTTTTTACCTAAAATATATGACAAGTGATATTTTATTTAAGATTGATCAGTTTCGAGTTGAAAAAAAGTAATTTAGCTAATAAGTTTCTGCCTTAACTTTATATAAGCAAAAAATTACGTTTAGTAATCAAACACAGCATAAAAAGTCCATAACAATGATTTAAGGGTAATTGTTATCCTTCGTACTTCATATTATTCTCTATGTTAACATGAAAACGCTGAGAAAAATTCCTTTATTTTAAATTACACTATATATAGTTATTTATTATTTTTACTTTCTATAAATAACGCAAAAAAATGTGAGGATTTTTTTTATCCAATTTTATTTGGATGTACAATTCATTCTAGTAAACTGCTAAATATATGCAACCTTACATAGGGTAGAAAAGTGGAAAGTGATATCCCCCTCCCAAATTCTCTGTTATGACAGTTTTCGGGGGGGAGGCTAAGAAATTTTCCCACAGAGAGCAAAGAAATAACCGACGATTTTTGACCAGTTCAAGAGAAGTAACTAATGAACGAAAAAGTACAACATCTGGTTTTGAGGGGGGAACACTTTTCGCAGATTCATAAAATATTCTGAGAAACTGAGTCGGTTAACGAAACAGGCGGTGGGAAACAGAATATACCCTTTTTGGCGTTGAATACAAAGGACTCATGGCGTTAGTACATTTATTTTTGTGAAATTTTACGCCAAAATTGGTAAACTCAAATTGCGTGGAATTTGTTGGCAACAATTTTAACCAATAGAATTATTTTGTGTACTGTTGGTTACTACAAACTTTGAGAACTATACTATAGCCCGCCACACACGATACGATTTTTCCATAGGATTTGTTGGACGTGAACAAGTTGTACCGTCTGTGGTGAAGTTGGACAGGTTCACGAAAATTCAAACAAGGTCTGATTTTTCTTCCAACACAGGAAGTAAGCAATTGCTTCCCGTTGTCGCGTGTCTGTTTCGCAGGGTTGCAAATTATTTCTTGGCGATACTTGGGGAAACTAATATTTGATTACTTTTTTAAAAATGTCCATGAAGCAAATATTGCAGGAATTTATTGAAATCTATAAAGATGAGCCTTTTTTGTGCCAAATAATGAGTGTCGATTACACAAATAAAATAAAAAAAGTTAGCTTATGAAAAATTATTAAAAATATACAAAAAGATAGATGAAAAGGCTTCAATTAACGAAGTAAAGGAAAAAACTAATGCCCTCCGTAGAACCTATAAAAGAGAAAATCAATGAATCGAAAAAAAGTGGTGTAAGCATGGAGGATGCATATGTGTGCCGACTTTATGGTACTTTGAATATTTATCATTTCTGGACGAAACTGCAAATCCACGAATTTGGACACAAGTTTTGTTGAGAATGGTGATGAAATAAGTTAAATAATTTATTTTGTAAATTTATTCTCTATCTGAATGAATATATATAATTACACACTTAACGTAAAATTTAACTACGAAATTTTATAATAAGCTTTTAGAAAACAATATTTTTTTTATTTCAGAATGCTTACAAATCTTCAAAATGAAAATTTTAAAATTTTAATTTCCTATATATTTAAATATGAATTAAGTTTAAACAATTATATAAAGGTATTAGTTGCGATTATTCTGTTGTTTTCTTTAAATATTCTTTATACAATTAAACAATAATAAAATTAGAGCGAAATTGAAATTAAATGCATTTCAGTTATTATTTATCATTTGGAAAATGTTAATTTGTTACCCTTTTATTTAAAAATCATTTAAGAAAATATTATAAAATCTAAGAATACTTGGATAATAGATAACAAATTAATAATTCATTTTATATTTACTAATAAATAATTGAATGAGTACTCGATAGATAAACTTTTTGATGTACTAATGGGGCTCTTTAATTAATACTGCTTGCCAGAAAGCGCTAAGTTGCACTTTCATGACATTGGTTCATGAGAACTTAAAGATAAGCGCATGGATGTATCTTTTCTAATAATGAAAGGTGTTACCTTATCCAAACAACGTTGAATACAATTTTTCATTCATCCTCATGTAATTAAAGAAATCTTTATCTTCCGACTGTATTTCTGTAATCAAATTTAGATGTGAAAGAGTTTCACGCTGGAGCAACCAATTTTTTGCCCATTTCTTTGTTTTATTGTTTGTTTTCTTTTCACCATCATCAGTCCAAAGCAACAGCCAATAGTACTTCTGTGCCTAATTTACTCATGTTACTTAACTTACTATGATAACATTTAATGGCAGACGTTACAAGCAGACAAATGAGTACATCAATAAAAACTAAAAAGATACGTAAATACGTCAAGTCATAAAAGTGACAGAAAAACTCTTTTAAATGATTGAAATTTTTGGCGATTTTCGATTTCCATTTACAAGGCACACATTTTAAGCCAAAAGCAATAAATGTTGAAAAATGGCACCCTTAAAAATAACTTCCCACTCCAGATGTGCCTCCCCTACTGTGGTCAGCAGAGTTTGAGGGGACTGTGTGCTTAATTACTTCCTACCCCTTCCAACAAATCGTAAGGAAAAATCCTATCGTGTGTGGCGGGCTTATAACTTTGAAAACCACTTATAATATTTTCCGTAGAGTGTCATCAGTGCAAATTCTACTTTCAGAATTTATTCTTTCTTGTAAAGCAATGAGCCGACAACTTCGAAGTCAGGTACGTGTGTTTCCTATGCGTTAATTTTAAATTTAATAGGATTGTTTTCACTCTTAATCAAATATAAATTTTTTCTCAGGATTTTGCGATGCAAAAATGTGCCTTTAAATGTGGCGATCCAGTTAAAGCTCGTTGGAAGGACTGTAAATCTTACCCTGCTATTGTAAAAAGAATTAATAGGGACACAATAGAAGTGGAATTCATTGAAGATGCAGTCACTTGTAGTTTAAAATACCATCTGGGTAAGTACACTTATATTGTAAAATTTTGTATTAATTTTTTGACCATTTTTTTTGTCAAACTTGAAGATATTACGATCGTGAAGTCAAATCATGCCTTCACTATACTGTCCAATTAGTATGCAATAAAATCAGTATGTATTTTGAAAGTATTAATACAACTATTATTGCTGTAATGGATTTTAAGTAAAGAAAAAAATAATTTATAAGTATCAAGTTATCTGTTTAATATTATTCAGGCATTAATTCTGAAATGATATTGATATTTCAACTCTTAATCATCAAAAAGAATATCTTGTATAGGCAATAAAATTTTTTTATATTGTTGTTAAACAAGAGTAAGTATTAATAATTTGTATAATTGAATAAAAAAATATATTCTGAAGTTTCCATTTATATCTGAGTTCTTTACTAATTTTTCTTTTTTTTAAGATACGTAGAAAATGTGCTGCTTTTTAAGCCAATGAAAAATGTAGATTGGCAGCGTTTATTTTCTGTTTTTCTTATCTAAGTGTTATATTTTTTATTACTTTCTTTGATTATTTACTTTGATCTCAGTTTTAAGTAATTTTGTTTTATCTTATTGCTTACACATAAAGTTATTGATTGAAATTAAAAAATTGATTTAAGTTTGTGTGATCTTTTTTTTAAGTTTGATAAAGATCTAACCATTTTTTTCAAAGATTTGAATTTTTTTTCTATTATGTATGGAAATAATTCGAAATAGCAATCAGATGCTGTAATTTTGGAAATTATTTTGCGATACCTTTATTAATTGTCTTAGTTAAATTTTAATAAATAAAATTAATTTTAGTGTAAAAAATAATTTAGGGATAATTTTTTGAGAGGGGTATGCTCTACCCCAAAGAAAGTATTTCATTCTCTCGTGATGTACTCTCAATTATTTGCTTTATGATAAAAAAAAAAATCCTAGTTAAAATCAATAAGCGATACCAACAATAAAAAGTACACAGTTGATATAACAGTCAATAAATATTAAAATGGATTATATTTAAATGAAAATAATTTTATATGTTAATAACAAAATGCTGAATTATGATTTGGTTATTTCAAACAGAAAATATTCTAATGTAAGTAGGCTAATATAGCTTTAAAAGAACACTAGATTAGTTATAGAGAAAAATAAATATTTTGTGATATTTGGAAAATCTAAAATTTTTATAATATGTATATGTATGTTTGACTAATAATATGTATGTTTTATTAAGAGGATGCTTGTTTTATGTATCCTCTTAATAAAACATGATGTATTGTTTTATTAAGAGGATGCTTCTAGATAAAACTATATGACTACCTTTCTATTAACACCATTCATTGATGATTTGCCAAAAATTGATTAAAATTATTTGTAACTTATTTCAAGTAAGCAGTAAAAACTATAATGTATTAGAATGCAGTTTTAAATAGATTAAAATCTCAATAATTTTATACAAAAAAATTAATTATAATGGAACTTAAAATATGTTATTCACAGATTATGAGGATGACATAAAGCTAATGTTTTATTGAATATAAATTAAGCATTCAGATGGTTTTCATTCAATGTCCCAGAAATTCATTAAGTAAGAATCTAAATTTTGTAAGCAATGCTTTGTTCCTCTTTAATTAGCCATCCTCTTAAACACTTTAATACTGAGTAATCGTTAATTAATTCTTTTAATGAATGAAGTAAATAACTTTACATCATTATCTCTAAATCCCGAAAAAAAAGTTTCAATAAATAAATAAATAAAGCATTTAAAAAATTTTTTGAATTAATGTTTCCAAAAATTAATTTTTCTATCATTGGTAATTATAAAGTAATTTTTTAAATTTTTAAAATTGTTTATATTACAAAAATGCAAAGGAAACGAAGAATATTATATTTAAAACAATGATGTTATCCATTCCATTCTGCAGTACATATTTGCTTTTTATATGATTAAAGGCTATATAGATTCCAGTAGAAAATGTGTACATAATTTTCATTAAAAATTATAATTTGTAAAAATAAAATTATTTATTTAGCTTCATTCATAAATTCGTTTCTGGACAATGAAATTAAATAAATTAGTTGCATCATTACATAAATACTTTAAAAATTTCAAATCATTTTTAATTATTGTTAAAAATAACTAAAAATGCTGTAAATGTTGGTTTCCACTGCATATTTGAAGCTAAATTTCTGAAAAACCCACTATTTAATTCTTAAAATTGTAAATTTATTTAATTATGTACTTTAAATAGTTATTATCATTTTACTTCATTTGCATTTTGAAATTTATTAGTTTTTCTATAACTTTGTAAGAATTATTCATATTAAATATTGGCAAATATATTTTTATAAAATCATTTTTGATTATATATGCCCTTTCATTGAACAATGTTATGTGTTGAGCATCATTTGATCGGAAATAAAAATTCTTTACTTCTAAATCTGCACAAAAAATACTTTATACAAGTTCATATTCAATAGTCATTCAATAAATATTCGTAGTGCTTTTAAAAAATTCTGTAATGATACTTTGATCAGCAGAAATAAACCATATTGCATTATTAATATAGACATAACTTAAATATTTGACACTTTATATGCTGTAAAATATTATATCACATATATACAGATATAAATCATATATTGCAAACTTTCGCTTTCTTTTTCGTTGACACAGACGAAAAATCACTCAATTGAATAAAATTTAAGTTTAATATCGAATTAAAAATATTATTCCTTATCAGACTTAAAATTTTAAACTTTGTTGAGAAAGAAGGTAATCATTGTAAAAATTAATTTTTTGCCGTTTTAAAAGTTTAATTTCGGATTTATGAGTTAATAAGTTGCCAAAAGTAAAATATATTTAAAACTAATTGCAACTTATATTTTACTAAACATTTTTTAAAAGTCAGAAAATAAAATTATTTTAAATGAAAATACTTTAATTTATATTTATCGCTAAAAGAGAAAAATAATAAACTTAGAACATTTGCTATTATTCTAGAAATTTTCACTCAGCAATAAAACATTTATTTATAAAAAATTAAAATTTTTTTAATATTTATAATTTTAGTAATAATTTCAGTTAAGCATTAATAGTGAATTTTAATTAAATTTTATTTTATTTCCTAGTTGAACTCTTAAATTCTTCCAAGTTGAAGAAATCAAAGAAATCTAAAACTGAAAAAGTACCGATAAATAAAACGAATAGTGATATTGAAGTTAAAAATGATAAAGAAGTAAAAGAACAAAAATTAAACAGTTTCTCAAATAAAAAAATGGAAATACCAATAGTTAACAAAGAAGTTGATGTAAATGAGTTTAGTGAGGAAAATAACAGTCAAAATGAATATAGCAATCGAATCGAAAAATTGCTGATAAATAAAACGAACAGCGGTATTGAAGTTAAAAATAATAAAGAAGTAAAAGAACAAATATTAAACAGTTTCTCAAATAAAAAAATGGAAATACCAATAGTTAACAAAGAAGTTGATGTATATGAGTTTAGTGAGGAAAATAACAGTCAAAATGAAGATAGCAATCGAATCGAAAAATTGCTGATAAATAAAACGAACAGCGGTATTGAAGTTAAAAATAATAAAGAAGTAAAAGAACAAAAATTAAACAGTTTCTCAAATAAAAAAATGGAAATACCAATAGTTAACAAAGAAGTTGATGTATATGAGTTTAGTGAGGAAAATAACAGTCAAAATGAAGATAGCAATCGAATCGAAAAATTGCTGATAAATAAAACGAACAGCGGTATTGAAGTTAAAAATAATAAAGAAGTAAAAGAACAAAAATTAAACAGTTTCTCAAATAAAAAAATGGAAATACCAATAGTTAACAAAGAAGTTGATGTAAATGAGTTTAGTGAGGAAAATAACAGTCAAAATGAAGATAGCAATCGAATCGAAAAATTGCTGATAAATAAAACGAACAGCGGTATTGAAGTTAAAAATAATAAAGAAGTAAAAGAACAAATATTAAACAGTTTCTCAAATAAAAAAATGGAAATACCAATAGTTAACAAAGAAGTTGATGTATATGAGTTTAGTGAGGAAAATAACAGTCAAAATGAAGATAGCAATCGAATCGAAAAATTGCTGATAAATAAAACGAACAGCGGTATTGAAGTTAAAAATAATAAAGAAGTAAAAGAACAAAAATTAAACAGTTTCTCAAATAAAAAAATGGAAATACCAATAGTTAACAAAGAAGTTGATGTATATGAGTTTAGTGAGGAAAATAACAGTCAAAATGAAGATAGCAATCGAATCGAAAAATTGCTGATAAATAAAACGAACAGCGGTATTGAAGTTAAAAATAATAAAGAAGTAAAAGAACAAAAATTAAACAGTTTCTCAAATAAAAAAATGGAAATACCAATAGTTAACAAAGAAGTTGATGTATATGAGTTTAGTGAGGAAAATAACAGTCAAAATGAAGATAGCAATCGAATCGAAAAATTGCTGATAAATAAAACGAACAGCGGTATTGAAGTTAAAAATAATAAAGAAGTAAAAGAACAAAAATTAAACAGTTTCTCAAATAAAAAAATGGAAATACCAATAGTTAACAAAGAAGTTGATGTATATGAGTTTAGTGAGGAAAATAACAGTCAAAATGAAGATAGCAATCGAATCGAAAAATTGCTGATAAATAAAACGAACAGCGGTATTGAAGTTAAAAATAATAAAGAAGTAAAAGAACAAAAATTAAACAGTTTCTCAAATAAAAAAATGGAAATACCAATAGTTAACAAAGAAGTTGATGTATATGAGTTTAGTGAGGAAAATAACAGTCAAAATGAATATAGCAATCGAATCGAAAAATTGCTGATAAATAAAACGAACAGCGGTATTGAAGTTAAAAATAATAAAGAAGTAAAAGAACAAAAATTAAACAGTTTCTCAAATAAAAAAATGGAAATACCAATAGTTAACAAAGAAGTTGATGTATATGAGTTTAGTGAGGAAAATAACAGTCAAAATGAATATAGCAATCGAATCGAAAAATTGCTGATAAATAAAACGAACAGCGGTATTGAAGTTAAAAATAATAAAGAAGTAAAAGAACAAAAATTAAACAGTTTCTCAAATAAAAAAATGGAAATACCAATAGTTAACAAAGAAGTTGATGTATATGAGTTTAGTGAGGAAAATAACAGTCAAAATGAATATAGCAATCGAATCGAAAAATTGCTGATAAATAAAACGAACAGCGGTATTGAAGTTAAAAATAATAAAGAAGTAAAAGAACAAAAATTAAACAGTTTCTCAAATAAAAAAATGGAAATACCAATAGTTAACAAAGAAGTTGATGTATATGAGTTTAGTGAGGAAAATAACAGTCAAAATGAATATAGCAATCGAATCGAAAAATTGCTGATAAATAAAACGAACAGCGGTATTGAAGTTAAAAATAATAAAGAAGTAAAAGAACAAAAATTAAACAGTTTCTCAAATAAAAAAATGGAAATACCAATAGTTAACAAAGAAGTTGATGTATATGAGTTTAGTGAGGAAAATAACAGTCAAAATGAATATAGCAATCGAATCGAAAAATTGCTGATAAATAAAACGAACAGCGGTATTGAAGTTAAAAATAATAAAGAAGTAAAAGAACAAAAATTAAACAGTTTCTCAAATAAAAAAATGGAAATACCAATAGTTAACAAAGAAGTTGATGTATATGAGTTTAGTGAGGAAAATAACAGTCAAAATGAATATAGCAATCGAATCGAAAAATTGCTGATAAATAAAACGAACAGCGGTATTGAAGTTAAAAATAATAAAGAAGTAAAAGAACAAAAATTAAACAGTTTCTCAAATAAAAAAATGGAAATACCAATAGTTAACAAAGAAGTTGATGTATATGAGTTTAGTGAGGAAAATAACAGTCAAAATGAATATAGCAATCGAATCGAAAAATTGCTGATAAATAAAACGAACAGCGGTATTGAAGTTAAAAATAATAAAGAAGTAAAAGAACAAAAATTAAACAGTTTCTCAAATAAAAAAATGGAAATACCAATAGTTAACAAAGAAGTTGATGTATATGAGTTTAGTGAGGAAAATAACAGTCAAAATGAATATAGCAATCGAATCGAAAAATTGCTGATAAATAAAACGAACAGCGGTATTGAAGTTAAAAATAATAAAGAAGTAAAAGAACAAAAATTAAACAGTTTCTCAAATAAAAAAATGGAAATACCAATAGTTAACAAAGAAGTTGATGTATATGAGTTTAGTGAGGAAAATAACAGTCAAAATGAAGATAGCAATCGAATCGAAAAATTGCTGATAAATAAAACGAACAGCGGTATTGAAGTTAAAAATAATAAAGAAGTAAAAGAACAAAAATTAAACAGTTTCTCAAATAAAAAAATGGAAATACCAATAGTTAACAAAGAAGTTGATGTATATGAGTTTAGTGAGGAAAATAACAGTCAAAATGAAGATAGCAATCGAATCGAAAAATTGCTGATAAATAAAACGAACAGCGGTATTGAAGTTAAAAATAATAAAGAAGTAAAAGAACAAAAATTAAACAGTTTCTCAAATAAAAAAATGGAAATACCAATAGTTAACAAAGAAGTTGATGTATATGAGTTTAGTGAGGAAAATAACAGTCAAAATGAATATAGCAATCGAATCGAAAAATTGCTGATAAATAAAACGAACAGCGGTATTGAAGTTAAAAATAATAAAGAAGTAAAAGAACAAAAATTAAACAGTTTCTCAAATAAAAAAATGGAAATACCAATAGTTAACAAAGAAGTTGATGTATATGAGTTTAGTGAGGAAAATAACAGTCAAAATGAATATAGCAATCGAATCGAAAAATTGCTGATAAATAAAACGAACAGCGGTATTGAAGTTAAAAATAATAAAGAAGTAAAAGAACAAAAATTAAACAGTTTCTCAAATAAAAAAATGGAAATACCAATAGTTAACAAAGAAGTTGATGTATATGAGTTTAGTGAGGAAAATAACAGTCAAAATGAATATAGCAATCGAATCGAAAAATTGCTGATAAATAAAACGAACAGCGGTATTGAAGTTAAAAATAATAAAGAAGTAAAAGAACAAAAATTAAACAGTTTCTCAAATAAAAAAAGCGAAACACCAGATGTTAACAAAACATTTGACATACATGAGTTTAGTGATAACAGTCGAAATAGCGATCAACATTTTGAGCAAAACCTAAGCCATCATAGCTCTGCGGAGGAAATTATAGAAAATGAAAATAATGAATATAATATACAAAGTGAATGGGATGATGAAAATTATGAAACAGATCATTCTGACAAAGAAACTTCGAAAATTAAAGTAACAGCTACAACCAATTTAAATGGCAACCGTAGATGGGATAAGAAATATTTCTGCATTTTTTGTTCTAAATCCTTTTCAAAGCTCCCTCGTCATTTGGAGTCTATTCATAGAGATGAAGCAGAGGTGCAGCAACTCATATCAATGAAGGATGACAAATCGTTGAAAGTGTCTCGGCAGAAGTTGCTGCTTAAATTAAGAAACATGGGAAATCACAGACATAATATGGATGTCCTTAAAGAAGGATCTGGGGATTTGATAGTAATTCATCGACCCACTGGCATTGGTGAACCATCAAAATATTTACCTTGTCCTAGTTGCTATGGCTACTATTCCAAGAAAGAACTGTGGAAACATAAATGTCTTTTCAATAAAGGTGATAAGAAAAACAAAAAACTTGCTGCAGCTAGGGCTTTATTACCTACACCAGTTGACACAGACGATAACGTCAAGAAACTTATTGCAACTATGAGGCAAGATAAAGTAACTAATATCATAAAAAATGATGCAACTATCTGTGAATTTATGAGGCGAATGTTCAATTATAAAGGTGGTCACCAGAACCATAAGAAAGCAGAAATAAGAAATAATGCAAGAGAAATTGCAAGATTACTAATGCAAATAAGGAAACTAAAGAACTGTGAATCATTTACCATCACAAATTTAATTGATCCATCGGAGTATAAACGGATAATTTATGCTATAAAAAAAGTTGCAGGCTTCGACGATTCAAACCAAAACTTTGATCATCCGGAGTTAGCCAGAAAACTTAGGTTGCACCTAAAATCTTGTGCAATGATTTTAATGAGCACAGCCATTGAAAAAAATGATAAAGATCTTCTGGAAAAAAGTGAAAATTTTCTGAAGTTTCACGAATTAAACTTTAGAGTAGAAATTGGAGCTTCTGCACACAGAAATCAGAATGAACAGAAGCGAAACAGTAGTAAAATTACACCTTTAAGCAGCGAAGAAAATTAGAACTAATTTTATGTATAAATATTTTTACAAAAATTTATGTTATGCATTTTGCCTGATGTATATAAAAATAAATATAAATGAAATTATAAGATTTGTCGAATGATGTATAGATATTTTAAATATTCGTAATTCAATATATTAAAACTAATTTTGCAAGTTTTTTAGATAAGACTATTTAACTTAGAAATGTAAAACAAAGTTGATTTTTTTCGTATTTACCATTTATAAAGTTTTACCAGTACAAAATATTTAATTTCTCAAATTTTCGTGTCATATATTTATATGACTTAATTCAATGTTCTTTCTGTATAAGTGCAATTTCCTTATCTAATGAAAACTATTAAAAGTAATAATATAACTTCACATTATAAAATAAATTACTGTGCAAAAGAAATATTAGTAGAGGAAAAATAAGAGTTCAGCATCACACGGATTACGGATTAGGTGAGTCAGCTCCACACTGATAATTTCAGCATTACTCGGATTTCGGATTAGGTGAGTCAGCTCCGCACAGATAAGCACTTCGCACAAGAGATAGTCACTCCACACGATAAATGGTATGAATTTCAAGATAAAGAACTTAGAAAACTTAGTCTGAGAAAATAGTGCAGCCCTCTATTGGAGTGAAATTTTCTTTAAATCTTTGGAATAATAGATATTTTTAAGAGACATGGAAATTTTTTTTCTAAACTTAAAATTATTTAGAGATATCAAGGACCTTTTAAATAATTTTAGAATTTTTAAGAGGTTGAAATTTTTGGAGCACATTTAAAAAATATTTGAAAATAATTGTTTTGAAGTTGATCATTTTTTTAAATAAAATTATAGACAATTTGTAAATGATTTGAACTTAGAATAAATGACTGAATTCAATTTACTTACCTTTATGGTAAAGGTAAGTAAATTGTAAGTAAGTAAAGTAGTGTATTGTATGTAAGTAAGTAAATACCATCTGTAAAATTTTTATATTAGTTAAAATAATGCTGATTTCCACACCACGCAAGGCGTACAGCACATTTGGCGCATTATCTCTTTTTTTTATACTTGGTGAGATTCCCCAGTAGGTCTATTTTACCAAGTTTACAAACATTAAAACACTTTTAATGCTTTATCCAATTTATTATACTTTATATACATTTTCAAAATAATTTTTAAAGTCTGTTAATGATAAATCATTAAAAAAATCTCTTGTATATACACATATACAACATCTCTTTAAAATATCTAAAGCAATAGTTTGTACATTTATCATCATGAGTGCTTTTTCACCGACACATAAAAACTTCTCTGCTTCTGTATCCATAAGGCATTCATGCCTTCTTTGAGAAGGATGATTAAACAAACATCCTTTACATTTGTATGCATAATTTATCTTGGTAGTAAGTTCATTTTTAACAGCATTAAAAAATTTTTTTCGCTTCTTCCACATCACAATGCTGTTGTTGACTACATTTCGTTTTGCGGTATACTTCCTCCATGATTAAATCAGGAAGAGCTGAACACAATAATGTTTCTTGTATACAAGTGGATATATCTTCATATAAGTCTTTCAACTTTATAAATTGATCTTCAAACAGTTTTAAATAAGTGGGTCTCATCATAAACCCACCTATATCATTTTTAAAAATCTGCTGAAAGATACAGTCTCCTTCATGATTAAAAATAATGAGTTGATTGTTGCAAACACAGGAACTATCTTTGTATATTAAATTAAAGTCATCCAGTTTAGACAACAGCTCTGCCCATGTTTCAGGAGTTATCATAACCCCTCGTTTTGTAACTACATAATCCATTTTATCATTTTGAGCATATTCACGCAAATGAATGCGAATACCTTTACGATCTTTGTGAACAGAAACGAAAGTATTCCAGTTCAAGTCTCATTTTTCAACAAGAGATGAGGTGCAAGATATCTTTCTAGCATATTCATCCATCCAATCATCAGAAGGTAATTCATCATAAGGCAATTCATTGATTTTTAATTTTTTTGCTGGAGGTTCTACGTTTGACATAATTTTACGGAAGGTTAGACTTATACGACACCCCTTAATTAAAGGTTCTGAAGGAATCCCGTAAGTAAATAATTTGTTTGTTGGAGGGAACATAGAGTACATTGATCCATGTTCTAAAGAAATACATGTTTTTTCACAATCCATTCGCTTAAACTCAATCGTTCGTGTTTCACCAAAACTCAGAACAGCAATAGGGGTATTAAAATCTAAGTCTGATTCATTATCTTTATAATCAGAAATTTTCGACTTTCCATTTGAATAGAAATTAATCAAAACAAAATTGTACTTACAATTCATTGCTTCCTCGACATCATTGCGAATTTGTTGTAACATTGGTGTCCAAGGCAAGGCAGAAACTTCTAATCCACTAAAACGATAAACTAGACCATGATCTCCATACGCACAAATTTTTCGTAAAGGCTGATAACTTTGTCCTTTAATAATGAAAGTTGGAGTTGAAAACGGTAAAAGTTTAAGCTGTTCAAACACATCATTTGCTTTGACTTCATCATAAAATTTAGGTAAATAATGAACATTAAGTTCATTATTGTTAAAAGTAATACATTTATCCCTAGTTTTAAGCAAAGAACTTTTATATCGACCTCTCACTGCGACATAAGTTAATCTAATAAAAGAAAACATGAATAAAATTTGAACATAATGTAAACTTAATGCAAACATTTTAGATGATATGTTATAAATAATCATTTTATGTTTTTGTTCGGTGACATTTATTTCTAATAACATTTTAAAGATTATAATACTTTTAGGTATAAAGTTATATTTCTTTATTACTATATAATTTTATTATTAATATACAATATCTAAAAATTTTATAATTGAATAACACATTACGATATTAAAGTAGCTACTTGAAACTGTTCAAACGTCAAATAGTTAAAATATTCTTATTCTACATTTTGGTTTTCCATGATCTAATAAAATCAAACCCGAAAATTGAATACATTTTGAAAATTATGAATGATTGTATTATGCTTTTCTTCAATGATTTACTGTTTTTTATATCGAGATTTACTTTTAGTATTATTTAAAAGAAAAATGCTTTTGAAGGGTAAAATTACATATTTTAATAACACTAATTTTTAATATACAATATCTAAACACTTTCCTATTGAGCAACTATACATTAAAATATTAAAATAGCAATTGTTTAATAGTGATTTCCAAGATTTATTATCAGAGGAATAATATGAAAGATAAGGACTTTTAGATTCTCTATAGTTTAAAACTTGTCATTTTTCAAATAAAATTATGGATATTATTTTAATGATTTTAAATTTGACTAAATGAACGAATTGGAAATTGAACAAAATTCATATCTATAGTTTTTTCGAAGTTCTTAATAAAATATGTAATTTGTAATAAATTTAATGAATGTAGAAATGTTTTAAATAGTCCTATTTTCAGTCAAAAATAAATTTTCATAGTTTTTAAACTAAAGATTTGTGAAAAAGTTCGTTTTAAACTTTAAAAACTAATTTGATATCTTGTGAATATTGTGATGTTACATTCTACGTATAATATTCAAAATTTATTAACTTATTCACTAAGTCAATAACATAATCTACTTAATGAATTTTATAAAATATTTTTATAACATGTCTCTTTAAAAGATGTTATTTTTTTAAATCACATATAATGCAACTTCATTGTAATAACATAATCAGAAACAAAATGTTCTTTGATTGAATCATTCAGAAATCTATACATTTTTTAGTTTAACTTTACATTTAATGAATGCAGTTATTCTTAGTATATGTGCTTTACTTATGAAAATGTTTTAGGAATGAACTACAATTTTTAAGCAACTTGAACAAACACAAATATATTAGTATTTCTTTAAATTTTAAAACTAAGATTAGTATAAATTAATTTTTTGTTGAGTTTTTATTCAAATATTAAAATCTTCCTTATCTCGATCTTGGATATTTGTAATGGTTTGGAATCCACTTTACGTAAGACCCTAATTAGACTTCATATACCAAAAATGACCGATGAGTGTAAACAAACCAGAATATTTATAATCATGTTCTTAAACGTGTGTTTTCAAACTATATTTCGAAGATAACTGACTGTCCACGGCTCATCACTGGCGATACTGGATTTCCAGCCATCGTCCCCTTTCAAATATTTTTCGTACAAGTGGTCCTTCAAGAATTCGTCCAAGTCTTTCACGGGAACGACGAATTTTCGACCGTCATTTGTCTTTGGCATTTCGAAAAAACTCAAGCCGGACACAACCGAAATCTTTTCTCCATCAAATGTGCTGGTAAATTCTATTTCTCCAGCAACAGTTTCGCCGGCTTCTTGAATCAGCTTGATTCTTGCCACAAAATTCACGTTGACTGACATGTTCGAAACAGAGAAGAGAAAAACTATCTAAACGTGTTGAAAGCTGAGAAGAAAATGTAAGAATTGTGAGAATATTCTCTTTAATCCTACTTCTATTACTTGTTATACGAGAAGCATCCGTTTCGGCTCTTCCTTTTATGCAGGACAAGTCGGACGTTGTTATCAACATGAAGATCTATGGCTCTTGTTTCAACGTCGTACATTAGAAAAGAAAACTTGTGACAATTCTCATCGACGTCCCAAAATTAGTTTTCGACTGTCCTTTTTTATACAAGTCAAGTCATTATCAACATGAAGATCTTTGGCAGTTGTTTTCAATGTCGTACGTTAAAAAAAAACTTGTTGTGACAACCGTTCCAAAATTGGTTCATTGTGTGTCATAAAAAAATCACAGAGAGCGCACATATGTGCTACTCTCTGCGATTTTTCCAACTTTAATTTTTTATTACGATGGCTAAAAGGCTAACCATTTCCACAGGCCGACTAGTCGAATTTTAAAAGTTCGTCAATTATAGGTTTTGGAAAATGTTGGACCAATGGAACGTAGCATCGCAAATAGCTTAATGTCCATGGCTGATCGCTTGCAATTATTCTTTCTTCTTGGAATAAATATTCTTTTAAAAAGTTTCCTATTTCATGGGATGGTACAACGAATCTTTTCACGTCATCATCATTAGTCTTTGGCAGCTCGAAAGACGTCAATCCAGATATCTTAGACCCGTCCACAACGCTAATGAATTGCAATTCACTGGCAACTGTTTCGCACTTGTCGTTTTGAATAGTCTTTAGTCTTGCGACGTAATTTGTACTGAGACTCATTTTCATAAGAAAAGAAATCCGCATGATTTGAAAACTGAGAAGCAATTGTGACACGATTCAGCTCTTCCTTTTATACAGGACCAGCAGGAAGTCGTTATCAACATGAAGATCTTTGGATCTTGTTTTCAACGTTAAAGAAAAAACGCTTGTTGTGACAATTGTTTCATCGAATATTATGCTTGCCACATTAATTCGTTTTGAACGAACCTGTTGAAAACAAACACTTCGACCATAGCACAATGACATTCTTCCGATTAAATAATCTCCGCGTGCCAATTGCATTGGCATTTTCTATGGTCTTTTTGTTTCGCCAACACGTTGAATTTCGGATAACCGTGAATTACCAAATTTATATTTGGAATATTTAAAGCGTCCAATTGTTCCTTTTCGTATCGACCGCCTTTGTAAGCCAGGACAACTTTATTCACGTTTTTCGTTCTGTTGTAAAACGATTTCACGATGTCTTCGAGCACGTTCAATGGCTTAACGTCCCGTTCTTTGAAGTTGGGTTGAAATCTTAGTCCGTGAATTCGTTTGCTGCAATAATTCTGGGTCCACCAATCTTTCGAACTCAGATAAATGTGATGAAGGTCGAATCGAAATCCGTACGCAACTGGATTTTCGTTGGAGGCTTCAATCAATCCATGTTGTCGACACAAGAAATTTCCATCGTGAACGAATCCGTCCATGTCCATGACCATGCAAATCGTATCCATTGTTTATTTTCCGTTGGAAATCTTCCTCTTTATTATTCGAGACCGGCTCTATGAATAAAGTAACACGATTGTTGTGAGACCGTTCGATAGCCAAGATTTGTGACCAAGTCGCAAATTTTTCCCAATAAACCGACTTGGTTTGTTGGGAAAAATCCAGAGACTGTGGCTCAGTGGAACTGGAGCTCGAACGAAATGTGGACTCTTCCTAAACCCGGAGATTAAAATTTAGAAATATGAAATATGAAACATGAAATATATTTCATACTTTATAGTTTTCCGAACAAGGCGAAAGACTCATCTGGTCAGATGAGCAACGGATTTCGAATTGACAGGACGCACGCTGTGAGATTTATTTTTTTCCAAGTATCTGAATTCCAAAATTTGCAATTGTTTGCCGCTCCATAATTTAATAATGTGTGATATAAAAAAAACTCGTTCAGATTTAATTTAAATGCCACGTAAATTCATTTCGTTCTTTTCAAAGGTCCGCATTTTCCGATGGGAACAAAATTCAAACTTCCATGAATAAAATGGAATTGATTCAAGCGTCTGTTCAAAATAATATGGGCTATTTCTTGAAAAAATCAAAAAACATTAATTTAACGTTTTAAATACATACGTTAAATGTATTCCGTTAATTCTTGTACAATAAACAAATTTCGGAACGTTATGTGAAATGTGCACGTTTGAAATTCTTCTTTAACTGTTTTCAGAAAACATTTAAATTGATACGGTCATTTCTAATGTACTTTCCAAATCCCTTCCTTATAACGTAAGCTTAAATTTGAGAAAAAATATATCAGCTGGTCCGTCTGTCCGTGAATTAAAGAAAACCATAAACTCCATAATAATAAAGTAAAGATTAAATCGTTCTATTGAAGACTTGTGTGTAAAATTACTTTGAGATTCTTGTAACTTGCTTTATTGAAATCCGTGAGAAACGAGAAGAGACAACAACAACAACAAAAAAAAATTCGATCATCAAGAACTGTCACTAATTTCCCAGGGCGTCACTGAAAATGAAGCTTGAACGAAATGCGGATTCTTCTTAAAGCCAAAGATTAAGAAAAATAGAAAGCAAAATATTTAAAAAAATGAAAAATAAAATTTGAAAAATGAAATTTAATAGTTTTAAAAAAATTCCAAGTTTAAAAATCTTTTTTAAAGTCCAATCGACCTGGAAATGAAGATCGAATGGACCCTTTACATACGCAAAGATTATAGAAAATTTGAAAATTATAAGATTGGGAACTATAAAAGATAGAAAAAAGTATGAGACATAATATCAAACTTCATTTTTTTTATTTCATATTCATGCTATTTAAAGACCGGAGACTTCTTATAAATTTATACAAACTAATGTGTTTTTATTCGTTTTCTTAAAACTTAGAATTATTAAATTCTTGAAACTTATTATTTTTTTTTAATTTCTGAATTTTAAATTTTTATTTTTAAAATGAATGAGCTTTTCGATAATTCTTTAACCATTTAAATTAATAATTACACGAAGAAATATTTCTATCTTCTTTTTTTTCTTACACAGCGGAAAAATTATTTTCGCCGTCCGCAATATGCTCTATTTATTTTATCAAAATTGTTTTTGTTTTTTTTTTCCCCATACGAAAATGTGTTGCTTTCTCTTAATACAATACTTTATATAAATACGTTTCACAATTCATGTTTGAATTATTAAAATGTACAATTAACGTATGAAACGGAAAATTAATTAAACTAATCAATTTTCCGAACAAGGCGAAAGACACAACTCTTCAGATGAGCAACGGATTCGACTTGACAGGACGCACGCAATGCTTGTGAGATTTGTTTTCCAAGTACGCGATATCTTGATTTCAGAATCTGCAATTGCTTGCTGTTCCTTAATTTAATTTTACGTGATATAAGAAAAACCCATTCGGATTTAATTTGAATGCCACATAAATTCATTTCGTTCTTTTCAAAGGTCCGCATTTTCCGATGTGAACAAAATTCAAAAGGGTACCGGTGCTCACACATTTTTTTCACCGACTTCAAAGAGATAATTTATGTGTTCCCTTCCCTCATCCCCAGCTGGCGCAGCTTGTCCTTACTTGGACCTTGCGCCATTAAAACCAACCAATGGACGAGGGGGGGCCTTTGGTGACCGGAGCTCCAGTGCCAGGGGCACAAATCTCCAATATAATTTTTATTTTTTAATTGATCTAAATATGTTTGTCATATTCTTAGTTTAATTTTAATATTAATTATTTTAAATTTTATATTGGCTAGGATGTTAAAGGGGGATCGAACCGGTATTCTCTGGTATGTCCATCGGCATTTAAAAGGCGTATGTCCAATAAATCTCACTGATGTCTTCGTTCTTGCAGAAGCAGAGGATGGGAGAGAGAGAGACGTGGAAAAGTCCACGCCCGGGGGGACATCATCATTTTATTGATCAAAAATAGGGAAATTTACATAGGGGGTTTTACAAACTACAGGTAAAAACCTGGTATTGGAACAGTATATCTTTTATAATAATCGTTTTACATATTAGGCTTGTTTGCCTGTTTTACAATATTTCTTGTTACATTTGTTTTACATTTTAGTATTATATACAATCTATATGTTTCAGTTTACAAAAGTGATTATTAACATAGATAATAGTTAGAAAGTAAACTTACAATGGTTACATACAATAAGATTTCATTAATAAGTATAAGAATAACAAGGTTAGGTGCAACAATAGTAGTGGTGATTATAAAATTATTTGTATATTTACTGAATATTTTTATTTACATTTTATTTTAAACATTAGGTATATGTGTTTGAATTTTCCCATTTTGGAAAGATATTAGACATGAATTTTGTTTATAACTTCCATTTTTTGGTGTTATATATAAGTTGTCTTAAAATTTTTACTTTATTCACTATACAAGTGCATATGTCCTTGTTAAGTTATAATTATTCTCATAGCCCCGCAAATTTCGCTTGCCTATAATCAGGTCAAAGGAATTTTGGAGGTGGTTGCTAAGATTGATTAGGAGAGGAGACTTGACAGTTCTCTCCTGGTGCGGTCGGGGAGTGTTGCTTTCCCTTTCCTACCCCCCTCTAAAAGAGGAAGGAAGTCGTGGGAAACCAGATGTGCGTTTCTCCTCTTTTTCAGTCAAAATCACGAATTTTATTAAAATATTTATATTGCAATAAATTTTCCCTCTTGGGAATAAAATAAGAGTTATATAAGATCAAGTTTTATTATATTAATATTGAAATTTTATGTCACATTTTAATTATTTCTGAGAATTGCCCTAGGCCTTCTTCTATTATCAGCACAATTTATATCATAAATGGGCTGAGTGTTTATTAGTGGGTTAGGTATATTGATTAGATTATTATAGAACTTTTCTGCAATTCTAATGATAAATTTGCTAATGTTCTCAATATTAAATTCCCTAAAGATGTTTTCATTCCTGAAGTATATTGGGGCGTTAACTAACATTCTTATCAGCCTATTTTCATAAGAAGTTAATCTTACAACATGCCTATAAGCGGCATATCCCCAGACAGACGCAGCATATGTAATAATTGGTCTTATTAGGCTTTTGTAAATTAATAACTTATTGTCGATGGATAATTTAGAATTTCTAGATATTAAGGGGTATAATATAGCTTCTGTCTGCCTAGCTTTTTTGATTAGTTCTGTAATATGTGGGAGCCAAGTCATCCTTTTGTCGAGGGTCACCCCTAAATATTTCACTTTATTAGACCAAGGTATGGTTGTGTTATTAATGCATAATTCTGCTGTTGTTTTTCTTTTATTGCCGAACAGTACAGCAACACACTTTTCAGCATTAATGGCAATCTTCCAATTCTTGAGCCATTTCTCAAGTTTGGGGATGTAATCTTTAAGCGGTTTTGTAGCAGTTAAAACCAACCAACCAACCAACAACTAATCCCCAGCAAACGCTGCGGGTGTTCCTAGTATCCGGTATCTTTCTGTAAAAATATGCTTCTAAATTGGCGCGAGAGGGGACATTTCTTTCCCCTTTACTATATAGGAAAGGTTCTGAGGATTTTCCCCTGATGAATCTTTATCTTTCCAGAGTGGTCTTGCAGTAATTTTCACGAAAAATGATGGGCTTATATGGGACATTATATGTATTGACTTTTAACAGCTAAATTTATCGAAAACATTTATACATTTCTCATGTAGTGAACTTAATTCCTTTATATTTTTGATGTAATTTTTCAAGAAGTATGTCTACATGATATGATATTGTGATATATACCTATAAACATTGCATAGTTCACCAATTCCAAAAATTTGTTAGTTTTTTTTTTATTTACTTTGTTTTTTTTATTTTAGTGTTTGATCTAAAATTTATAGCTTGCTGAGTTTTGATGCAGAATTAATTTGAACATTTCAACAAAACCTGTGGCATATTTATTTATCCCTGAAAAATATCAAAATTGTTTATTATATATATATATATATAGGTAACCCTCCTATAACACGGTAGTCAGGTTCATAGAAAATGCCGTGTTGTATGAGACACAGAACTAGTACAAAAAGGGGGGTTACGTTCCAAAAACTTATTAAAAACAAATATTTTTTTTTAATTCGACATAAACAACTTAATTTTTATTAAATAATAAATGCATATCCAACACAAAGTAAGAAAAAAATATTTTAATCTAACGCAACCCTAATTTAATGAATTTATTCGTCGTCACTGCTCAGTACAATCAACCGAGAACGTTTTTTGGGTGGAACGATATCGCCTTCACTTTCAGAACTTTTTTCTCTATTTAAAGTTTTCGTATGTTTTTCCCTCTTAAAAAAATCTGTAATCGAACTTTGCTGACTAGTTCTTACTAGGTCATTGTAAATTTCGCGGTATGGAGTTAAACAGTTTTGCAACTCACTTTTGAATTTTCGACTTCTTTCCGTTTTCAAGAAAAATGACTCGAGATTTTCCGCTAAGCATAGGCCTTCTTGTAATTCTTTTAATGTTAAATTCTTAACTGCACAACCTTCATCAGAGCTAGCGTCCTCAAAATCTATTTGATTTGCATCCAGGGATGCCATTTCCATCCAATCCGCTTCGTCAACTTCTTCCACTAATAATTCTTGAATGTCTTCAGTAGCCATATCCACAAAACCTTTTCCTCCTATTAATTTAGCGACTTTTAATATGGCACCAATTTTGTTTTCTGATGTTTCACTCATGTCATTACGTTAATTGATTCCGAATCAGTTGCGTCTAAAATCCACTGTAAGGATCTTCTTATATAATACGTTTTACAGGATCCAATGGTTGGAGCAACGAAGTAGTGTTAGGTGGTAGGAACACTATTCTGACGTTGGGATGAGTCAAATCTTGTGGGTGGCATGGAGCATTATCTAAAAGTAATAGCACCTTAAACTAGAAAAGAGGTAAGCTAACCTAGAAAAAAAGTAAGGAGTGAACATGTTTCCGCCGACCGATAACAAGCTCTAACATTGGAACAAAACCGTGTTATAGGATGACGTGTTGTAGGAATTTTCCCGCAATTTACGAATCGTGTTATAGCGAAACCGTGTTATAAGATACCGTGTTATAGGAGGGTTACCTGTATATATATATATATATATATATATATATATATATATATATATATATATATATATATATATGTGTATATATGTATGTATATATATCTTTTGATTTTGAGGTTATTTCTGCTAAATTTCGGTTTTTTGGTAAGCAAAAGCATTCCTCTTTATATCGGAATACGTGTCGGTTTCGATGATGTTTGGAACTATAATAAATATGTTCATTGGCCTTACACAATTTAAAATTTAAGGAAGAATATCCCTTTTATTAGTTAATATGAAACTTGTAAAGTGCAGGAAATTGGGAAACATTCTTGAACTAATTTGCTACAGAAGATTCTCTGACTATCGAAAATATCACTTTTATTAATTCAAACCTGACATGAATGCACCAAAATTAAATCTTTCAAAATATATAATCTAGCATTTAAAAAATGCATGTGTTGTGAGTCATTGCATGTATTTTCAGTGTTCTAAAAATTAAAAATTTGACATGCATTACATATAATACTTTTGTAAAATTGTATCCTCCTTTTTAATTCTTTGTAGGAATATATCACACTTCCTACGAATTTTATGTTACTGAAATCTCGAATGGTTAGGCGGATATTACGTATGGAATCGACAGGACAATCGAAAAAATTTATTAAAAAAAACTTTAAATGCGACTTTTGGAAAGTCAAGTATTTTTTGAAATCTCCATATTCTATTATAATTTTCCTCAAGATTTATCCTAATTTTTATTAATAAAATCTGATATCTACCAACAATCTAGTAATTTTTGATAAATTTACTTTCCTAAAATTTTATCAAATCTGTCACTTTAGATTTTCTTTCACAAAACAAGGGTTTTTATTAATTATTCAGATTATCATTAGCATTTTATATTGCCTTTATTAAACTACTCAATTATAAGAATAGACCTAAAAGTTTGGTTTACTTTTAATCTGCCTATACCAGTCCAGTTTGATTTTTTTAAATATCCATGGTAAATCTATTTATTTTATAAAGCATCCTTCTTCCTCAGCAATGAACTGTGAAATATCAACAGGAAAAAAATTAACACAGTATTTTATATATTATAACGTCACAATTATTACTAGAGCCCCTTAATTACCCAGGACGACGCATGAGATTTCCGCTGTCCAAATCTTGGCGACTGTAATATATTTCTATGGAGATTTTTGCTATTTGCCTTGTGAAATAAAGGAATATAAAGCAAATTTTTCAGAATTTTTTGCTACTAAACGTTAGACACAGGCCATAAGATTATTTTGTGTGCCATTAAATAATGAAAACGGCAAGATATAAACCATTAATAGTCGAAACTATTTTATGATGGTTAAGGTTTGCTATTTTCGCTTTAAAATCGCCCTTTTGGCGTAGTTTGTGTTTGCTTATTTTGATAAAGAAACTTACGTGTCAAAAAGTAATATCACTATTCTGAGGATAAATAATGTTTTTTAAGTACTGGAAAAGCTTATTTATATATAAAATATACTTAAGTTTAAAATTAACATTTTTTTACATGGTATCTTGTTCGAACTGTCTATCATTTTATTTAAATCTGAATTAGAGTTTGTGCACTAATTTTGTAATGTTTTTAAAATTTTGTATTTTTTCGTCACCAAATAATTTAATAACAAAAAATAATAAAATGAAATAAATGGCTCAGTAAAATGCAAATCTTTAAAATTGATTTTAGATTATCTTATATGTGTTAAGTTTGTATTTTTCTCAAATTATATGTTGTAAATGTATATTGCACTTACTAGTTAGTTTTAATATAATTAAAAAAGTAAACTTTTTTACATATTATATTTTTGTTAGTTATGTGTATGAAGACTGTTGTTATATATTCCTTATACTTATTCAGTTTAACATAATTTAATTATAAAAAAGTTTCTCTACTAGTCCTTTTCTTTATAACACTATGTTAGTTTTAACATAGGATATTATAAATTATTATATTAATATAATAAATTATTTACAATGTACAAAAAAATATTTTTTTTTTTGCATTAGTACAACACAATTTTATTCAATTCTTAAAACATTAGTAAGAATTTCTGTACATTGCAATCTTTTTTAAAAATTATAACAGGAGGAAACATTACTTTTAGTAAGAATTATTAAGAAAGTTATCCCCTTAAGTTTATTATTCTTAAATTGAAAAACAATATAAAAAATATTTTTATTGTGTTATTTTTATTGCTACAGTCCTAGAATGCAGAACTTTAAAATTTATTTTAGATATTTTATGCTAAGTAAGCATTATTCTCAAATATTATGTGTTGTAAGTATAGATTACTTACTAGTTAGTAATGATATATATTTACAATATGTTAGAATTGTTATTTTTATTATTTTTGTTAGTTATTATATATGTGTGAAAACTGTTGTTATAATTACTCTCATAGTTTAACATAATTTAATAAAAAAATTACTTCCGTACTGCCATTTTCTTTATAATACTGTATGCAAATATATATTATTTATGTGATTTATAACATAGGTTTATATATAGTAAGTATGTATTCTTGCTTGTCAGAGTAATAAAATACTAATATATTTACTATCATGAATTACTTACAATGTACAAAAAAGATTTATTTCTGTGATATTATTATTTGGTAAATCACAATTTTATTTAATTATTAAGAAAAGTTTCTGTACATAACAACCCTTTTTAAAATTTATTACAGGAGAAAATATTACTTTAGTGAGAAATATTGTTCCAAAATTTATCCATAATTTTATTATTCTTCACAAATTGAAAAACAATAGAAAACTATTTTTTATATTGTTATTTTTATTGTTATAGCAGACCTTTTTCACATAACAGGAATCTTAAATAAAATTTTCAAATAACGTTAAAATTAAATACAGCTTAAAATGTAAGAATAGTGTTAAAATAATTAAATAAAAAATATCTTTCACACTATAAACAATTTATTTTACAAAATGCATTATATATAAGCACATTTATATTAATGTTTGATAGTTAACAAGTTATGATAATACAATATTCAATATTATGGAATTTAAAAATTATTCTTATATAAAGCAATTTATTAACATGTTTGTATGAAGCAAAATGTTCAATGGTTGAAAGAAAACAAACGTATTAAATGTAAACTAACGAAAGTAAGAATGTTGCTTCATGCGAAGTTTTATGGCAACCATAGTGTTTGTGACAGATCGGGAAGTTCATGCGTCAGCTCCCCTTTACATGAGCCTCCGCCACACACGATACGATTTTTCCATAGGATTTGTTGGGCGTGAACAAGTTGTACCGTCTGTGGTGAAGCTGGACAGGTTCACGAAAATTCAAACAAGTTCTGATTTTTCTTCCAACATGGGGGTTACAGGAAGTAAATAATTGCTTCCTGTTGTCGCGTGTCTGCTCCCACAGGGCTACAAATTGTTTCTTGGAGACACTTGGGAAAATTTTTTAAACTTCTCATTAACTGAAACTTAGATTTCTGTTATACAACATCTCACAATCATTAGATTCCCTTTTTAAAAATATCCATGAAGCATATATTGCAAGAATTCATTGAAGTATATAGAAATGAGCCTTGTTTGTGGCAAGTAATGAGTAATGATTATACAAATAAAATAAAAAAAAAGTTAGAGCGTACGAAAAATTATTGAAAATATATAAAAAAAAAATGGATGAAAATGCTTCAATTATTGTGCATTTATAATTTTTATGGCGATACACATATAAATTTAAGGGATCTCGCGTCTTCAAGCACAAATAACTTTTTACACATGTTATTAAGATGCCATTTTTACCCTTTAAATATATTGACCATTTTATAATTTCCCAGAATTTGATTAGATATATTTATGTGTATTTATATAGTATTCATCATGCATTTATACAGTTGTAAAATATATTTAATGTGTTAAGTACTAATTTCTTGATATATAATAATAAAACTAACAAATTAATTAGCACTTTTATTAGTATCCATATCTTATATTTTCTAAACATAAACTTTTAAAAGTTAAGTACTTTATTTAGGATTAAATCAAAGCGTCTTGCCAAAGTAGTTTGCCTTCATTGGAAGCAAAATAATTGGCAAACTTTTTTCGAATAATTTTTGCTTCATCGGAATAATTTCTTTGTTGCCCTATTTCTAATCCAGTTAAATAATCATTTGACCTTAAACCTAATTGTTGAATACAATTTTTCATTCATCCTCATGTAATTCAAGAAATCCTTATCTTCCGATTGTATTTCTGTAATTAAATTTAAAAATCGTATCGTGTGTGGCGGGCTTTAGTTATTACTTGCATATGGAATTCCAGATGTTGGGGAAAAACTTGGATATAAATTGCAGGACCTTGTGGGGTCTGGGGAGATCTTGGATTTACGTGATTTCCTCGAGCACAACCAACACCCCCTAAAGTCTTTAGGGGGTGTTGGCACAACACTTCCGTCCTGGCTACATTCAAATTTATGACTTTCGGACACAAAAAGCTGGAATCTCTCACCACTGCCAGAAGGAAACTTGATCGGAAGAAAATGGTTTGCTCGAAAGGGGAAAGAAATGTTGTCTTGTGCCGGCTAGACTGGGACGTTGGTTGTCATTTTTACGTGACGGAGTTCCCAATGCCCTAGGCACGCACCTCCAATTTATTTATTTTACTCTAAAAAAAGGGAACTAAGGTGTTTGTCGTAATTTTTTGCTTATTTTATTTAAGTATGGGATATGGGATCGGGCGAGTTTGGTGCGGATCGAACTGGTATTTCCCTCATGGCATGACTAAGGACAGATTTTATCTAAATCCGGCAAGGACTTTTACATATGGGGGGAATTACATGATCGTTTACTATACAGTACATAGCTGTTGCATAGATTACATGCACTTAATATATGACATACTAATTTCTTGGTTACAAAATAACGTTATCTACCTTGTTACAAAATATATATAATTTTCTGATTAACAATTCTTGGCTAAGATACAGTGATTATTTACAATTATTTACATACTTTGATATTGGGTTTACCCAAATGTTAAATATATCGTTCAGTAAGCTAATTCCATACATTTGTATTTCAGTAGCATCATTAAGAGTTAGTGCAGCTTTAATTCCATCGATATTATGTGAATGCAAATGCAACTTAATATAATGGTGTCTAGGTTTGACTATTTACAATTAATTACTATTAGCCATTTAAATTTACAACATTTAGAGAGTTAATTGTTAGTTAAAATGAATATAATACATAGAAGAAGCTGTGATTGTAAGATTTGCTCTTTCACGTGGTTTAGGTTTCTCCTTCACCTTCCTGGGTGGCTGATGGATTGCCTTTGAAAATTGAGACAATGATTGGAAAGTAATTATTTTTTATCATTTTATTAAAAATATTCGTGATGTGGAAAATAGCCCTTAACGGGAGGTTTTTGAGCATGCCATTCGTGATTTTATCATCTCCTGGAGTCTTTCGAGGGTTTATTTTATTAATGTAATTAATAAGTTCTGATGGGAGAACCAACGGTAGTTGTTTCCTGGGGCCTGAGCAGCTACCAGGCGCGTCGGTAGGCGGTGGATCACCGAACGTCCTGTAGGAATGACAGGATAGCCTTGAATATAGAATCAGTGGCCGCGAACCAGCTCCCGTAAACCCTGGTGTTATGCGTTCCGTGCTTAGGGCTAATTGGCACCGCGGTATTGGTGTCTTAACGGAGCCTCTAGTTGCCTGGCAAACTTCTAGAGTAATTTGCCTTGCCCAGTATCTCAGGCAATGCTGGGTGGACTTATATTACCTGAGCTTATAAATTGTTATCTTGTGGCTGAAAAGACACAAGAAATAACAATCCTTTCTGCATCTACAGGTGATGCCTCTGAAGTTGACCTTGCTGAAAAAGACAAGTGAACTCAGAGGCTTATGGGGCAGTAATGAATCCTTCACTTGAGGTAGAAATGACCTCCAAACCATCTTCTGGTGAAAGTCAGGAAGCAATCCCTAGTATGACTGACTCTCTGACCAGATGGGACTATTTCAGCAAGACCCTATCTGCTGGAAATGTCATACGCAAGAGGAAACGGCAGAGCATATCATTTATGAATGCGAGGCTCTTGCCCTCCCTAGATTAACCTCTTTAGGCATCATCCATACTAGAGAGTTACACCTTGACTCCATTAAAGGGTTATCGGACTTTATTAATAAAGTGGATGACCCGAGCAACTGGAACTAGGAAACATTGGGTTTGGAGTTAATGGTACAAAATGCTGATAAAAGCAGAGGTGCCCAATGACATACAAACCCAATTCTAAGAAGAAGAAGAAGAGGAACGGTAGTTGGTTCGATTCTGGGGGTGATCTTAAAAAAATATTTACAGCACTATTTACTTCCTCCTCTTTTGAGCTATCGATGTTATTCGGCGAACATTGTATTTTGATGTTATCTGCAATTGCGCTGGCTTTGTCTTCATCCGTGTAAGTTATGTCATTTGCTCTATTAATGGGGAGAAAGATTATTCCTTGCTTTTTATGTGACTTGGTGACTTTCCAGAGCGAACTGTCATCTGCCGTTAATAAGGTTATGTGGTCTTCCCATTGTTTATTTTTGAATGCTCTAATTTCGTTTTTGAGTTTATTATCATATTTATTTTTTTTATTACATTACATATATTCAGACTTGTATGCTTGATTCTTGAGATCCGCTTGTATGTCTTCGTCGATAATAGGACAAATAGCACAATGACAGATGTACAACCACAGAAGAATAACGAAGAAAACACCCAGGGCCATGGAGGGAATCGAACCCCCACTCCTACGCTCTCAAGCGATTAGCGGTGATGCTTTAGACCACTCAGCCACGGAGCGCCCTTATCATATTTAGTATAAGTATTTTTGTCTCTTAGAAGTCGGCTTTGCTGCCAATTGCTTCGGAGGTGATTTTTAGTTTTTATTTTATTTTTAATTTCTTCACTAAGGGAGGAAATACTATTATTAAAGTTCTTTTTCTTTGATGTTGTTTCATACGATGAATAATTAATTTCAGTTATATCTTTAATTTCACTTTCGATGCCACCATTACTATTGAATTCTTTATAATAATTAATTTTGTTGATTATAGTATGTTTATATTTAAGCCAATTTGGGATTAGTTTTTCTGAGAAGGAATAGTCCTTAGATGTGAGGTATCGAACGTGCAAACGACCGGATTGTGGTCATCGGTCATCTCACTATGTGATACCACATTACAATTATATGGGAAAATTTTTATAATGAAGAAATCAATCGTAGAAGCAGTTGCTCGTAAATGTTTACCAATTCTGGTCGGAGTTTGGGGGGCCTCTAATCTTAGGTTATTATTTACAATTAATTTGTTTGGTGAGGTGCCAAACGGATTAGATCTATGGCAATTCCAGGTAGTGTGGTGAGCGTTAAAATTGCCACCCATAATTACACTATTGTTTGATTTCAATACGATAAAAATATCGTTATCTGGAAATTTATTTGTATAGGTTTGGCCAGGAATATTTTTCTGTGGGGGAATATATATAGATGCGACAATGATGGGTGCTTTGTCATTATTAATGAATACATTTACTATTGTAGCTTCGAAGTTTTCTAGTTGGGGAGAGTCAACTTGATAACTATTAAGATTATTGTTTACGAGGACGGCAGTGCCACCAGGCTGGCAGTATCTAAATTGATTGTCGCCATTACTTCAATCATTTCTATATGTGTTGTAGTTTCTTAATTTGAGTTGCAATTTACTACATAAATGGGTTTCTTGAATTAGGAGTATATCTGGGATGTGATGATCTATAAATTCCCAGAGTTCATCCATTCTAGAATAGATTCCATTGGCGTTAAAAGTGCATATTTTAAGTGATATCCCTCTGGAGCTCATGGCTCTTCATTAGATGTGTTGTGTTGTTGTTGTTGTTACTTATGACACTTGGACAAGCCAAGCTCGCTATGCCTTGGCAATGCGAATTTAAGTCAATTGGGAGCGTCTTTCGTTTAATCAGAGCACCATGAAGGTGAAAGTACGACATTTGCTCTTCAAATCTTCCGATAGATGGCAGCACCAGAGGATCTACTCCCTCAATTTTGGCATTGTTCTGAAGGGGGAGTAAATTTCTCCAGACCATTGCACCCATGGTAACTGCTCAACGACCGACCACAGGACTTTCGATTCCACAGATTTAACGAGCACGTATATCGCATGTACTCAGTGGGTCTTTGGCGGCAATGGGAATCGAACCCCGTCCTTCCGGATGGAAGACCGATACCCTAACCACTAGGCTACCACGGCCCTCATTAGATGTAACTTGGGTTGGCCTCCATCATGTGGTACAATATATTATGTGCATTATCTCAATTTTGAATTTTTGGGGCATTGTTTGTTAATACATTGATTAGTTGTATAAATGCGTTATTATTAATTAGGTTGTTTACAGTGTTAATTATAGTCATTATGTTCTTTAAACTGTCAAGATTAAAATTTAAATTATTTAAACTTTTACTATTTTCATAACTATCATTATTTAAATGATTTCTATTGTTAGTGTTGTAATTTTGGTTAAGTGTGGTGTTAGTCGCGGCGTTTTCAGCATTTTGTGTGCTACCCTTCTTCTTCTTCTTTTTCTTCGATTTGGGTTTGTATGTCATTGAGCACCTCTGCTTTTATCAGCATTTTGTACTGTTAACTCCAAACCCAATGTTTCTTAGTTCCATTTGCTCGGATCATCCACTTTATTAATAAAGTCTGATAACCCTTTAATGGAATCTAGGTGTAACTCTCTAAATTGGATGATGCCTAAAGAGGTTAATCTAGGGAGGGCAAGAGCCTCGCATTCATAAATGATATGCTTGGCCGTTTCCTCTTGCATATGACATATCCTGCAGATAGGGTCTTGCTGAAACAGTCCCATTTTATGGAGGTGTTTCCTGAAATAGTAGTGCCCAGTTATGAAGCCTACGATTAAACGTATCTTCTGCCTAGAGCATCTTAGAATTTCATAGGAAATCCTCGCTGATGATCTACAGATCATACCTTTAGCGTGGGTTTGACCAGGAGATGTGCTATCCTTAACTGCTGCAGCATAAGATATGTTACTATTTAATCTATTGGTGATATTTTTACTTTTGGGGTATCTTGGACAACCCTCTATAATTGGCAGGGTGCTGCTCCCCGCAATTCGCACATTTTGGATTTTAAATTTTTTCTTTGCCTAGTGGGCAGGCAATCTGTAGTTTTGTGATCTCCAACATACTTAAGTGGCAGCATACAGTTCTCGCTACTATGATGCCACAACCGACAGTTGTGGCATTGGGGAGCGCCACCAGGTGACTTGTGTTTTTCGATTTTGACAACGAAATGTCCTAGTGCATTTTCATTAAATATGGCTTTTGAATTTTCAGTATTTGGCAGGTGGATCTGAAATAATGGCATTAACCTTCTATCCCCCCTGCTTCTACGCATTTGATTTATTTTCAGAGGTTTATAATTTTTAACTTCTGAATACTTTTTGATTTCCTCTACTGTGTTATTTATGGATAGGCCCCTAATGACTACTTTCAATGGCCTCTGAGACTGGCAACATGGGGAGTGCTGCTCCACGGGGGAAGAAATTCATCAAATGCTGTCCAAAAGTCTCGTTCTGAAACACTCATAAAAGACTTCGACACGAGTTTTTATTTATTGCCTTGTACATTTTATTTACAGCATACGCTAGTGGAAGCTTAGAAAATTATTATCTTTATTTAGCTACTTTTGTTATTAAACTTATAATATTTTTATGGAAAAGTAAAGCTAATACCAGCAAATGATAAAAATGCAAAATATGTGGTACAAAACATTTTCCTTTGTAGATGTTCTAAAATATATTTTATGGCGAAAAAAAAATTTATGTCGAAATCACTTCAAAAAAGAATTACTGGGATGCGAAAATACTTTTTTACAAAATGTATAAAATTCCATTATTGAATTTGGTATCACAATACTTATAATTTTAGAAAATTAGAAAAGGATAAAAATAAAAGTGATGGCTGAACTGCCTTTTCGTTTCCTGCATGCGAACAAAGATAGAATTCAACTACCAAACAAATAGGGCCTCGTACGGGATTTACTTACAGCCATCAAAAATTATGATTATCTGCAAAAACACCTTCACCGTTTGGGTTTGAGGGACTCTCCAATCTGCCCTTTTTGTGGACTAGAGGACATAACTGGTGACCACTTTTACACTTGCCCTGGACTTTCGGACGTCGCAGTTAGAAATTCTGCGGAAGATGGCTTTTCAGTCACCTCAAGATTGTATTGGGCTGCCAGACAGAGTCTGATGGTTGAAAACCAAGGTCGGGCGTAGGTTATATATATATACATATATATATATGTATATATATATATATATACATATATATATATATATATATATATATATATATATATATATATATATATATATATATATAGATAGATAGATAGATAGATAGATAGATAGATAGATAGATATGGGAAAAATCTTAAGAACTGTATTTTCAAATTTCCAGCTTTAAATATATTTTGATAAATAACAGTACTGGAAAATTATGAAAAGTAGATTATTATGTGCGGAAAATGGTTTGAAATCCTCTAAAAAAATTTTTAGTTCAAGTACGAAAATGATTAAGAAATTAAAATCAAATGAAAAAAACACTTTTAAATGAAGCACAAAAATTAAAAACAATGATATACATAAAAATGCTTTAAAAGAAAAATACAAATTTGAAGGTGATGGAGAAGAATAATTTATTTACTTATATACCTAAAAATGAGAAAAATGTATACCTAAATTGTCACTTGATACTTTTAAAATGAACACATTATAAGATCATTATCTTCAAAATTTTATGATTTTTAGCGAGTTAAAATGAGAATAAATACGCTAAGAGTTAATATAAAAATATTTAAAGATGATGTTATAAATTTGAATGCAAGCTTGGAATTCTGATGTTGGATATCTGGAGTTCTAAAATCTTGTTACAGATGAGCAAATTTAAGAAATTTGAAAATGGTATGTACATCGAATTTAGATGAAATGTAAGACCCTAAACTATTTTACGACATTTCGACGAATGAAATATTCAGAACATTTTATAATGTTTATGTGATTTTATTAAGAAGCACATTCTATTTTAATTTGTTAAGAGACTAAAAAAACAATATAAATAAATAAATAAAAATTATACATTTGCTTATTCCCAAAGTGAATATTATTTAATTCTTAAATTAAAAGCTCCATTTTTCTTGAGGTGAATTCATTTCTTCAGGTACGAATGACGATATCGCCATATTTGAATTAAAATTGCGGATTATGTACTAAGTTATATTGCTTTTAAAGTTTAATTAGAAATATATCAAGAAACAATGTCGAGATGCTTGCTAAATCCAAATAGAGAGGTAAACTTTCCATTCCTACAAAAATCATTGATAGAAATTATAAGCCAAATGTACGGAATTTTGCGTAAATTTTGTATCGAAATATTTTATAAGGGAAGAAATGTTATTGCAAAGTAAATAAATAAGCCACATTATTTTTTTTAAAAAAAAAAGAGATAAAAAACTCGACATTTGTGTCCATTCGAAAATATTTATAAAAGTGAAGTACTTCGAAGGAAGCGCAACTGTTTCGCTTTCTCATAAGACCCATTAAAAATAAATCAAAGCAAAATGATATTATATCAAGGAAATTAAAATAAGTACATTTTATATTTTTAATTTAATATTAAACATTGATATTAAGTTTTGATCATTTAATGAATAATATTAACAAAATTGTTCAATTTTTTTATGCATCAGTATAACTTTTCTGCACTCTAAAAGTAAATAAAATAATATTTCTTCTCAAAATCTCCGAGTAGAGCTTTTTCTCTCTCATTGATTGATTAACTACAAAGGACATTTCCGGTGTCAAATATGAGAAAGGTTTGAGCCAGCCCTACTTTTTCCTCACCCCTGAGATTTATAGGCATACAGTTCCAGGAAAGAACACCCTGAGGCGAGAGGGGACAGTCTTCAAGACAAACTGACCACATATGCGGAGAAAATTTGTGTCCAAAATGCTAAAGGATATTAGGATGCGGGGGGGGTATGTCTCTGCTTTAAAACAGGAGCTTTGGTGCGTCTTATGAGTTTAAATTCACCAATCAGCTCTTTTAGTCTTTGTAAGAGAGACTGCTCTCAAACAACTGCACTAGGTGGCACTGAAGCTCGTTTCTAGATTTATTTTGGGGAAGGATTCTCCTTAATTTGAACTGTTGTTATTCTAATATAACATATTTGGTTTTGCGAGCATTGATTCGAATTGTTATTTTACTTTTAAAATGTCTGCTTCAAAATGGGAGTTTGACTGTCCTCAGTTTGTCGATTTTGCTGCTGATTTAGATGAATTTTCTCCCGTAACTGATGTTTGGTTTGGTAAGGGGTTTTCCTTTAAGTTAATTATTCTAAATGCAATATGTCGTCTGTATATATATATATATATATATATATATATATATATATATATATATATATATATATATATATATATATATATATATATATATATATATATATATATATATATATATGTAACTTCTGGTTTAATAACTATATTAAAATAAAGCCAGAAAATTCTTTAATAGATATTATTGATTATGGGTCATAGAAAGAATTATAATTTTCATCTCAGATTTATATTTTACCTAAGATATATTCTGCTTGATAATGATTTAATAAAAAGCATAATTATTCTTTAACCTTTATGCTAATGCTCCAATACAGTAAGACTATTTATGAAACCCATCAAATCACCGAGAAAAAAAAAATTGCCAGTAAAATTTTTATAGAATTCGTTAAAGTGGATTTACTGCTGATTTTATTATTACTCTTTTTCCCAAATAATCTAACAAACAAAGAATGAAAAATGATAAATATAAACACCAACAAGAAATTTTTTTTTTATTAATTTGTGTGTGTTTTGTCATGGAAAGGAAAATCCTTTAGAATTACCAGGGAGTATCGTTTCATCGTGTATTGTCCGTGCTTTAAACTCGCTATCAATTGCGTTAGTCTCTCAGACTAGAAAAGCAATAATTAAATAAAAAAAACTTTTGTATTAAAATTGCATGGTATTTTTTTAATGAGACTCTAAAATTTAAAATAATTGTGTGTCAATAATATTTAACTAGATTTATCATTGGGAGGGGAAGAAGATTAAATCAAAAATTATATCATTTATTTTAAGTTATTAAGCTTTAACAATTATGATGTATTAAAATTATTTATAATTTTTTGATTTACTAGTTACATATTTCCTTTATCTGTAAAATATCATTGACTTTGTATTCTAATTTCTATTTATACTAATTATACTCCGAGTTTTTAGTGTTAAATTACTTCCAACATGGTGCAATGAATTGCATAAAATTATAAAGTGCCATCAATCAAAAATGACTGGAGATAGAAGAAAAGAGGTTTTATTTGACATTGTTGAAATTTTTTTCTTTATAATTTATTTTTTAATAATCCTTCTATAAAGAGGTCTAATGATAAATATATAAGTAATTAGTATATAGAATTTTATAATATTGTAAAAAATTTTATTGCTTTACGAAGATTAAATATTTATGATGTTGTTTTAAACCATATTGTAATCCTGCTATTAATATAATGTAAATAAGTTTTCATACCATAAAAATATGAAAAAGATATAAATAAATTGGTTTATCAATTTATGTTCATCAAACTGCAATAATGTTTATTTTGAGTTATATAAATTTATGTATAAAAAAAAGTTGGGAAAATCCATTTAAACAAGCAAAGTGGAAATTTAAAAACACTGATTGAAACTGAATATTTAATTTAAGAAATATTTAAGTGCTTTTAAATTTATAAAGGCTATTTGAATTATAAAAGCTAAATTTATAAAGTTGAACCCTATAAATATAAGTTTGAAATATCTTCTCAAAGGTAGGATCACTGCATTAGGTTTAGTTACAACTGGTATTGTCATAAAATTTTAATGTTTCAATAATTATGTGGTGTCTAATAATAAAAATGTAAAATTAAAAAATAAATATTAAATATACTTGTATGCATAATACTTGTAATGTGTAGTTAAAACTTTAATGATCAGATATTAAACTAGTTGCAAATAGAAAAATTTTAATTTTTCTATAAAGATAAAACTGTATAATGTGAAGGCTTCAGTCTAATTTTTCACTGTCCAATTTTTAGGATTTTAGCAAATCTTAAATTAGATTTGAATATTTAGATTCTATCAACTAAACTAATATTTTCTAGGTCTAAAATCATTTTGAGAGCAACATCTTCTGTATCTTCACACATTTGATATTTTGCTAAAAAGATATTTTTATTTTTTAAGAGTGCATAAATAGCCTTTTAAAAATTAAACTTTTAGTTCTGTTAACACTGTCTCATTGTTTCTGGAAGTTATCATATTTTATGTAAGTGTATATCCATTATAATTGAATATATTTATTTTATAGGAGAGTTCAATGGTCAGAAAACAACTCCATCTCTTATGTATGTATCTTTTATTTTTTAATGTTTGCATGTTAAAAAATATCATCATTTATTTATAAGTAATAAATTTATAATTCACTAACAATATAAATATTCAAACTTTGATCAGTTATTATAAATAATAAAATATGATACTTAAATTGTGTATGTATTACTCTCACATTACATACTGTGTTTAAATCTAAATCATTTTGTAGGTTTTTTCTAATCAAATTTAATAGATATTTTGATTATTAAAAGCACTGAGAGGAAGAATCTAACTGTGAGTTAAATTTTCTAATATCTCCTTTAAAACCTAAATCAACCACTGGTGTCTAGTTAAATGAATTTAAATAAAAAAACATGTAATTTTTATAATAAGAATTATGCTTTGTATAATTTTAAAAAAATTCTCTTATATCCAGGATATATGCTTTGGTCTTAAATTAACTTGAAAGACGCAATTGAAAAAATTACTTTAAGATATAATTACTTTTCTCTATCAATTATATACTTTTAACTTAAAAAAATGTAACAAACTGATAAAAATAAGTTCAATGTTTTGTGCCAGAATCTCATTTCATTTGTTGGATTTATAACTTTACAGGATAATTAAATTGGGTATACAAGAAAGAATTATTTGCTCTCTGATCTATTTAAAATTTTGTAAAATCCTTAGAGAATTAATAAAATTTTTAGTATAACTGTAAAAATAGAATGAAAGCAATTCTTGATACACTACTATATATTTATATTTATCAAATTCTATATTTTAAAATTAAAAAAAATAGAGAAAATTATAAAGTTTTCATTATTGTAAGTATTTATTAAAAGCTATTTTTATGTAGTCTTAAATGCAAAATATCTTGTAAATTAATTCTCATAAATATCAAATTGATTGTTTACATTTAAAATATAATTTGGATTAAAATTTCTTTAGATTTCTCCTTTGCTTGTTAATATCTATACTTTTGATGTTTCTTAAATTCTATTGAGATGTTGATAAAATGTCTTAAAATTTTAAAATCTCTTCTATCAGCAGTTACGTTAATAACTGCCATGAAAAACAAAAATCAAGTATCTTTTAAATTACTAAATATTATGTTCTTCTCATTTTTAAATGTATATTATGCTAAAACTTTTGAAAATTTCCAAGATTTTACACACTTACTTCAATGTAATGGTGGGAATGGTTTTATTTCATATCTTTATTTTAATTGTAAAAATACTTAAAATTAGAAACCTCTAAAGTTATATAATGCACTATTTCTAATCATAATGAAAAAAAAATTCTTACATTAACTTTTAAAAGTATAACATAAAAAAACTGCTTATTAGTTATTTGAAACTTAGTATTGTATAAATCTGTTACTTAAATGACTTGTGAACTTATTTTTATTGAACTTAAATTTATTTTTAAATACGAGATTATACTAAAAATTATCTATTTGTATATAATCTGCATCATTGCATAATCAAAATTTGACGACTATAAAAATTATCTGATTTGTTAAATAAAGGGTAAGTTTAAAGTAGCTATTTCACAAAGAAAAATGAAACTTTTATTCTGTTTGTGCGATTTTGATTTACGATAATTTATATGAGGGGGGAGTAACAAGATTACTTTATAAATAATCTAAATTAGAATATATTCTTATTTGCACTTATGAAAAAAACTTCTATTTATTGTGTATCTATCTTTAAATTTGTCTAGCTTATTTTATAAATAAACAATATTATGGACTTGGGCATAATTTAGTGAATCATAAATGTTTCTGTCCTAACAAAGCTTTTATTTATTTCAGACTAAAAAATGAAGCATTTGGTCCAAAAATGGCTGCACCCAGGTTAAAACCAGTTAAATCTTTAAAGAATCCTCCTTTTGTGAATACGGCCAAACCTGTTAAAACTGATGATGAAAAATTAGAAGTATTGGGTAAACTGCCACGAAGGGAGTCAAAAATTGATTGTTACCTTAATCGTATTGGTCAAAAATCAAAAGTTCCGGATAAGTTTCCAGCTAAACCTATGTGTTTGAAGTATGTCTTGTTTTCTTTTTTAATATATCTTTTCTTTAGGGAAAAATTATATGACAGGAAATATTATTGCTTATAAGATTTTTTAGACTATTCTAAAAAATTCCTAGCCTTTTATTGATGTTAAGATTTTACAATCAAATTATTATGTGTCAGACTTGCTGTAAGTTTTGAATTTTGATTAGCAATAGTTGTAACAAATAAGCAATTTCCATCCTTGTAAAGCTATTTACTTGGTGTTATCTCCTCAATTTTTTCTTAATTTGTTATCACAAAAGATAGTTGAAAACTTTCTGAGATTGCTTATTTAAAAACATAAATATTTCTAAATTTATCTTAAACAAGTGTAAGTTCTAAGATATGTATAATGGTATAAATTTAAAATTGATACATAAGCATTCCTTTAAAACAAGAATGTTATATAAAGAATATTAATGTTTGATTAGTAGAAAAAGTTTATTTATTTACTAATTAAAATTTTTAATAAAGAAAAATTGAAAAACAAACCTTTTAATTGAATGAATTTATAATTTATGTAAACTTAGATATTTTTATTTCTTCTAATATAAACTGAAAAAGTTAAACTCAGTTTCAATACTTTTTTAATAATGTAGATTAGATATGTTGTGAAAAAAATGTGGTTGGTATTAAGTATATACAGATTAACATGCTTGGTAATTGGGAAAACATTACAATTTCATATTAAAAAAAATGATATTAATATTTTAAGACCTGATATTTAAAAAACAATCACAAATGAATATTTTACTGTATTTGGGTTTTTCGAATTTTTCCTTTAAATATACTGCACCATGATTTATAATTAAATGTTGAATTCAACATACATGTTCTCCTGTCCTTTTTTTGAAATGCTTGGATAGTTGTACATTCAAACTCTTTGAAAACCTTTAATATGATTTTCAATTAGTTTTTCACTTTTGGAGTATTTCCCTGTTGTATATTTTATACATCTTTTTACGATTTTGTGTATATACTTTTTAGTGCTCTGATCTAAAATATTTTGAATTATGGCTAATAGCATAAGAACATGTATTAAAATACTTCGGTTTTCTGCGTTAAACTTTACAAAAATAAATTTAAATATTTTTTCTGGTGGCTTAGCAAAATTATAAACTTTCTTGTTTTGGTCAGTTTTCTAAAACATTTTGGCTATAAAAATTTGTGACTTTAATTTATAGGGTAACAAAGACGTCTTCATTGGGTGCTCCAATATGTCAAGGCACCGTCATTTCTAATCCTTGTATTAAAAGAAAAATCCTAGTCACTAGGCATTAGGAAAAATTTATCTTTAATTATTAAAGTAGAGGTTATAGTGTCAAATTACTTTTTGAGTTAAATTTAAATATTTTGATGGAAAATCCAGAAGATAAAATAGAAATTTATGCTAATTAAAAGTTGATTTCAGTGCATGATTTTCTATTTTCTTTCCTTTTAAAAATCTACTTCCAAATGAGTTTCTATTTCAAGACTGAGGAGCTTAAGAGTAGCTAGTTTTGTATATTTATTGAAATTTCAATGTAGAATATTTCTTTGGTCATCTGCATTGTCTTGCAAGAAACCCTTGTTTTTCCGGTTACTTCTTACTTTAGTGTGTTTATAAGTTCAAAATTCATGGTATATTGGTCTCCGTGACCTTAGTCTACTTATAGCATTAGTGTATTCATTCAAAAATCTTCTTGAATTCACAAAAATGCTAAACTTCACAAAAATTAAATCTTGAATTCTAAAAAAATGTTTTTGTAGGACATATTAATTTTGAAATTCAAACATGTGTGAAATATTTAGCTGTAAATTCTTTTACGTTTTTAGGCGATTTTTGAATAAAGATAAGAATAAAAAACCCAAAACCACTGAAGAACTAGAGATGGAGAAAGTACAAGAACTACAAAATGAACTGTTTCAACACTTAAGACTTAATGAAATTAATTTGAAAAGAATTAAGGAAAACAAAGTAAGTATTTTAAGTTGTGCGTTTACTAAATTGTTTGCAAAAGTGCTCTTTAATATTCTTATTGATCTTTATAATCTTCAGATAAAATTATAAACTTTTTATTTTTTCCAGACTCCTTATCTAATGCACAAGTTGTTTGACAAAAAAATTAAAGCAAAACCCAAAATTTTAAATGAACGCAGAGTTAAAGGTAATTAAATTTATTTTTAAATTTATTATATTAGTGAACAGAATATTCCAGGACTGCTATGGTTTTAAAATAACTTCTAAATTTAACTTTTAAATTCTGCTTTATCAAAATTTCCTTAAACCTCTGATAGAATCTAGGAAAAGATTGCTTAAACTCGTTTATTTATTCATTCAAATTGTTAAGCATAATTGTCTATTTATGTGTTAACATAAATGTACCATATTATAAACTTTGCCTGTTACCAGACCTTTGAAAAGTTAACTAATTTGGAAAATCTATATAATATATTGATGTAAAATATCATTTAATAATCTTTTTGCTGACTTGCATTTGACTATCTCTTTTTAATTTTCGAATAATATCTTAGAATAGTTTGTTATATTTTAACAAAAGCTTTCCCAGTTTTAACAAATTTTTATTTGTTTCTCAGGACTTCAGCCAGCTAGCAGAAAATTAAAAGATTTTGGAAAAAACAGGTAAAAATTTACTGTAAAAATATCAATAAATCGGATTCATTTATCCTTTTATAAAAGGTAAAAGAAGTTTTACTTAAATGTTAAATATATTTTTCAAGTTTTAAACTTAGTATTTCAAATTCTCGTGTTTGAATATTTAACCAAATTGCTATGGCTAAGAAGTAACCAAAATTTTAATTCTTAAACTGACTTTGTGTTTTATTCACAATTAGTTTAACTAAATGCTAATGAAATTTTTCAGAGTACTATTATGACTAGCTTAATTTTGCTGTGAACTCCCTCTGGTGCAATAAATTCAGCTGACTTCCATCACAAAACACAATTGTAAATGTTTGCAATGGTTCTAAGTCTGCTTTAAAGTTCAGGTTTTAGTCCACTTGGCCTTTATGTGGGAAATAAAAATAAAATTTTTATTTTAATGAATCGTATTAATGCATATGACTAGATAATTACAAAAATAATCCTAATCGATTGATGCCTAAATAACAAAATAACTATTTTTTCTGGTCAACAAAAGAAATTTCTTAGGTAGTCATAAACATTTTACCTAAAAATATTAAAATTTGAAATAATATTTGAGTGAAAAATTTATGTTATGAGACTAACGTATTAAACTGAATATTTATGAAATTTTTATGGTTAAAGTATTAAAATAATAAAGAGTTTATACTATATCTAGTTTGTGTTTAATATATTTTTAAATCTAGGTTTTAAGTACTTACTAGAGAGATTATGACTTTACAATTTTTTAAAGTTTAATTATTTCAATGGTTATAAAGCTTTGTTCCTATTTTCTTTCTAAATTCAATGTAAGTTGATAATATATTTTGTGAAAGATTTTTATATCTATTAACTTTTCATCCTGCTATTAAAAGAAAAAATTTGAATATATTTAGAAATTACATTTTTAAATAGCCGATTTCTTAAAAATTATATGGAATCAATATAAACTGAATATTTTGCTTTTATATTTGTTGTATAATATTTAGATTTCGAAATGCTAAATTTGTCTGAAATGTCATTTTTATAGCCAAGTTGGACTTCATGGTGAAAGAACAGCATCCAAAACAGATGGTATCCAAAAATTTAAGAAAATAGGTGAAGAATTACAAGCCATTCTGAATCCTGAACCTACATCTACTAAAAATTGTTCAACTAAAACTAAAAATCAAGAAAAATAATGTAAAAGACTTTTAAAATACATAATGAGTAGAAATAATTTTGTGGACAACATATTTTTTTCTGATTTTGAAAACATCATCACATTATTGTGTGAAGATAATTTTTAATGGAAAACAGAAATTTAGGTAAAGAATGACTAACAAGAAATAACGTTTGGCATGGATGGTAATTTTATCTAGAGTTATAAAAAATATAAACAACTTAAATTACAATTAAAATAAATATGCCTGCTATTTTTAAAACTGTACAAAAAATATTAAGCGTTTTATGCAAAATTGAACCAGTAATCTAAGAAAGCATGTTGAATTCACGTAAGAACAAAGAGGTGTCCATAGATTGTATTTTGTTTTCCTTTTAATGTGAAAAAAATTATAATATCAATTACTGGCAATAACACTTCAAGTGTGTAAAATCAATAACCGTTCGTTAAAAGTAGCAATCTTCGATAATCGTAGTCCTCCAAATTAATTGAGAGTAATGGTAAATTGGGAATATATAAGTAGTGTTTTAAAGGAGAGGAAAAAACAGGTTTACTTCCGGAAATAAACTCGGTTTATTTTCCTGAAAATTTTTTAAGTTTCTTTAAGCAATCATTTTTTTAAAAATAAATAAAAAAATTCCTGTTTAATTATTTCTACAACTAATTATGGTAAAAGAAAAGTTTTCCAGGAAAAGAAATTTTGCGTTAATGACTAATTTAGGAAAACTTCAAAAATTAATGTTGAGGAATTTTTTTTTTTTTTTTTTTTTTTTTTCTCAACCTGAATTTATAACGGCAGAAACATGAAAATGTCAAAAATTATTCTGAAAGTCCTGAGAAATATATCTTAATACTTTTTATTGACCATCAATTCATTATTTTTTTGTTCTTTTTATAAGTATTTTTTCTCAGAAAGAAGCTTATTAACTTTCATATAGAAGGCAGATATTTTTTGTCGCATATTTGCGTAATTTACTTCACTTTTCTTCATATTTATAAGGCAAAACAATCCATTAAACGATAGATGATTGGATGAGTTTATTCCCCTAAAATTCCAGGTTTATTCCCAAAATTGCCAAGCTTCAAATTTCTTGGGAATTTAACATATCTAAATGTAAGAAGGGATAAAAATGATGAGAGCTTAATAAACGGTTTTGCATTAATGAACAGGGTTTAAATTCCGGTGATCTGAGAGTTCTTGGAAATCAGTGATTGCGAAAATTTTGATTATATGTTACATTTTTGAGTATTATAATAAGAAGAGATCTCGAATCAATGTATCTCTGAATTTCATGAATCTAGAATTGAAACATTTTATATTCTTTTGCTTTTTTTCTTGATCCTCTGACCCAAAATGGAAACGTATCTTGGTTCCACATCATCAAACATTTACAGACAGATTTGCAGGAGATGTACTCATGAAAAACTGTTGTGATATAATAGTTTTATTAGTTAAAAGTGTAAAAGAACTATGTCTTGAAAATAATTTTCCACAACGTCACTTATTGAGATTATTTGGAGGCAATCTCTCACATGGAGACCAAAAGAATAGATTGTTAATCTGAACTTGTCATACTGAGGTTTCTATTTGTTTGAATCTTAGTTTCCTTTTAGTATATGATATTATATAAAAGATTTTTGCACACGTAGCCAAATTGCCTTAATGACTGTTTCTTGTTCCTTGTAGCGGAACCTATTGAATTCTATTTTGCGTCTGATATTTTCTGCTTTTTCATTATATTTTGTGTTATGTATAGGTATAGGATACCAGCAATCTTGTCACGTTTCGGTTGAACTTTATTATTTATTTTTTTGACATAGCAATATATATATTTATATATATATACAAGTATGGTTACAGTTTACCTTGACAACACGACTTCGGTAAAATTCTCTTTTTACGTAATGTAAGCTACAAATTTTTTTTCGTTTAAGTGGATTTAGTAATAAATCTGTTACCTGTGTAAGAGTTTTTTCTCCTCACCGCACGTTTAACTTACAACGTTATCATATTTTGTGTGATTGGTAACAATATTGGCGTTTCTAAATTGGGATTGAAGTTGCAAATTTCATATATTAGAATCGGGTTTCTAAAACGGCCGTATCTGTAAGCTTATCCGTAAAATGACGTTTTATCTTTCATTCCACTCTCTTTTTCAAACTCGTAGTGTTGCTTCTATACGGATCACCAATGAAAGGGACACAAGATGTTGTTGGTAATGACATTATGTAAGCTAGTCACTCTTAGTACATATAAAAATGAATTAATTTTTTTAAAGCTTTATTATATATATATATATATATATATATATATATATATATATGTATGTATGTATATATATATATTTGGGATATTTCCGCAAGCGGATCTGCTCGGAAGTTATTCTTCGCCAAGGTGAACTATTGGCGTATTCATTGCCGTATTCTCTGCCTATATCGATGTATAGTAAACCTATGAGATAAGCATTTAGATAGGCGTGGTCAAGTGTAGCTGTTAAAAGCAGTGTTTCATCTTTTAAAGGAAATAGAGAGCGTAACTTAATGGAAACCGAAACTTATTAGGAAAAGTCGTTAAAGAAAAAAATTTAAAACAAAATAATTCTTTTAAATGCTCACAGATAAATATAATTTCTTATTTTCAATATTAGTTTATTTAATGTAAACAAAATTTATATTAATTTTAAAATTTTTTGCTTCATATATATTTATAATTTTATTAGCTTTTTTATATATTTTGATGCAAATTAATACTATTATACATTACAAATTTCATTGGGAATCATTTTTAAAATATGGGTTTATAATAATGTTAATCTAAACCATCACATTGATTATGTACTACACAAATGAAAAATATTAAAGGTTTAAATTTTAACCTATACTTTATTATTTTCTCGGTAAAACCAGATTTTGCAAAAATGTATCTTAGAAATTTATTACGAATCACATCATATTATAATATATATACAATACATATATAACATTACGTTACAGGGTTATTATTATATACCATATCTCAAATAGTTCCATTATTTTTGTTTTTAAGAAAATTTGAATTCCTACCTGATTATTATCTAACCAATAAGCTTAAAAGAAACATTTTACATTGATTGATTAAGATTCCAATACTTATAACAAATTAATGAGCACTAAAGTTTGACAATGAGATTTCTCGGAAACTTTGGAAAAGTAACAGTAAATTTTAGTGTTTTCTTTCTACTTTATTTACAATATGTATTAATGAAATTTGTTAGAGAAAACTAAGAAAATACAAATACCCTCTGGAAATTTCTTAGAAGTTGCAGTAAATTAAATTCTCCAATTTTTTTACTGTACTCGATATTATATGCAATTATTAAAATATGTATTGAAACATATTCTGATCACCAAATATAATAACTCCTTTAACATCAAATATTGAAAATATTAATAATGAAAATAATGAATTAAAACCAAAACCAGTGTGATCACATATGGTAGACGTCAATCTCTTCATTTTTTATGTTTTCTTATTTGGGTAAAATAACATAATGGAATAAATTATTCTTAACGGAACAATCGAACACTATCAAATTGCACGCATTTTTTATGTATCATAATGTACAAACTTAACTGTAAATAATTAATCTATAGATATTTTCAAAGTAATTTTTCTGGCATTAATTTTTAAATAAATAAATTAATTAAAACGGATTTTAATAATTTTACTTATATAATAAAGTTTTTTTTAATTTCAATTTCTAATATTACTTTAATTTTTTAATTTGTCAGTACCAGATTAATTTTGAACAGCTTTTTGTATTAATCCTTCCTTCTACACTATACACAATACAGAAATAATTGGGAAATAATTAGTTAGGAAAATACAGAAATAAATTTTACAAAAATAAATATACTAAAAAAAATTTCATCACTCAACTCATTCGATTACAAAATTCTTAAGAGTTTAAATGATAGGACTGAATATTATGACTAATATTCTTCACTATTCATGGGGAGGGGGATAATAATTATTTAAATATTTTTAGGCAATTCTGTTGCTTCAAATATAGAAATTACATCTGGTAAATATTGCAATGACTTAATTTTTAATTTCATTTGTCATTTCTGGTGTAATGAAAATGATACTATTGTTTAAACAATTAAAATAATTATGTTAGAAAGTTTTCATTTCTGTACAAATTAAAAATCATCAGTATAATGACTCTTTTATTTTGTGAATTAATTTTATTCTTTGTTCAAAATTTAACGTTTTCTTATTAAATATTTCTTAAGCTTTATACATGGTTAGAATCTCAATTCTTCCTTCATAGGTTAAGAAACACGTTTAATACGTATTGTTCAAGATAAACATGTTTACATAATATTAATTGCTCTTAAATTGCAATTATTTATTAAATTAGTGTTATCCTAATGATGGAAAGAACATGTATTTTATTTAATTTATTTATTTATTATTTTATTTATTTATTTTTTTGCAATGTGATGATTTAAAAATATCTCAAATTATATTTGAACGATCCCTGAATGGATAGATATATTTTAGAATATATTAATATATTTTCAGTAACAGCATCATTCCTTCCACGGATATTTTAAGCTAAATTTATTTTTGAACGTGTAAAAGCAAAAATCCTGTTAGGCAGTGATATATAAGTGGAATGTTGTGCAAATGTGAATTTTTTCTAATAGAATGAAATTTAGTTTACTATATTTTCTTTTAGAATAAAGTTCAAACATCCCTATACATTATCCCGTCCATTAAACAGTGCAGAGCCAAATCTGATTTTATCGGGAGCGTAACTTTATTTTGTCACTAATATAAGGGAAAACCTATAAAATTCCAAGTTGAAGATTAGAAAGATGGACACGCTAAGACTGAAAACGAAACCTTTCTTTTCTTGTTGAGAGAGTGGATGGGATCGAACCTATGACTCCATGTTCTGAAAAAAATGCTCTCACCACCCAATTATGATGGTGAACCCTTTCGAAGATACTTTGATATCACGTTGATAATAGCCACATAGATGGCATGTGTTTAAAGGCTCTTCAAGTATATATTGCATATTTGGACTATGTTAATAATGTAAAAATAAACTTATACTCTCAGACAGAGACTTTTTTCATCATATTAAATTTTTCTAATTTTAAAATACCTAATTGCACTCTTATGTGTTTCTAAAAACTATATATATAAATTCACAGTGCAATTCTATCTGATTTCGCATCGCTATTTATAATACACGTGATTCATAAACTTCTTTGATTTACGCTAAATATAACTTGCAATGACTATATTCCTATTTCACTGTTAAATAAATTATGTCAGGATAATAAATTAATCAATTATCATAATAACTTAAATACGTTCATAATTTAATTAATTCATAATTAAATATCTTATGAGAAAAGCATTTTATTTGCACTTGTTAAAAAGGATTTTTTTCAATTGTAATATTCTCAATTTTAAATGGTGAGATTTTTTCAGTGATCTCCATCCGAAAAATTACAAAAACTATTTCATTCTTCCCGTATTTTATAGGAACATTATTTCCATGTTGCTTCTATGAGTGTTTTTGTCAATTATTAAAGAGCAAAATTTTTGAACTATTATACCTTAATAAACCATTTTTTGATTATTTTTTCGTGTATTAAAATTCGATAAATGTATCGAATTTCATTCATTAATCGTATTATATTGGGGCTGTATTACTACCGTTTTGTACGTGTGTCTCGATTTTTCATTGAACTTATTTAACATGATATATATTAAAGAATTATATAAAGTAAATGTTTAAGTTTCTTGTCTTGAAAGACACACCAATATATATATATACCAATGTATTTGTTTCTTAACAAAAATATTAAAAATAGTTTTATTGCTCCGAAATAATCCATCTTATTAATGTTTTATTCTATTAAAAATTTAAAATACAATAATTTTTTTCAGCTTATTTACAATGATATATAAATATTTTTCATTCGGAATAATTATTCAAATTAATAAGTCAAAATCATTTTTATTATAAATTTAAGTTAAAATATGAAATACTATAAATATACTATTTTAAATATAATAAGTAAAATTACTTTTTTTAATATCACTTAGTTTCAAACTTAGGAAACTCTTATTGTTTAACTCAGAACCTTTTTGAAGAATTTTGGAAAATAATTTATATTAGCTATTTTCATGATTAGAAAATGCATCTACCGCGGAGCGGGAATAAGATATTTCCCCCTTTCAAACAAGGTGGGTGTCATTTTCTCCCCCGAATATTGAAGATTTTATGGTGATTGATTACTCTTCTTTTGAGGACCAACTCCCGTGCAAAGTGTGCCCCTTAATTTTTAGGGAAAAGTGGTTTGATTTACCAGAAATATTAAGCTTATCCGATAAACAATTTTTGTTTCCATACATAAGATTTGGAAAAGTAAATAAAATTTTCAATGAAATCTTTGCTAAGAGATTTAATTTTTAACAACTAAATCTAATTAAAATATTTATAGACATTTTTTAGTTCATCAATTCCATATAAAATATTTGCTTCAGTAAAAAATTTTATAGTTCATTGTATAATTTTTTTTATTTTATTTGATTGTAAGCTCATTTTGAGTTTGGCTTCGGAATAAATTTGAAATAATCAAATGCTGAAATTGGACATACATTTATTTATTCAAGAAAAATTTTCTGAAATCAATTCAGTCTTAATTTTAATCCTGAATTCTTTAAAGTTGTCAGTATAATAAATAATCCGATCTTTCACCGCACCGATAATAGCCAACATACAATTTTTTTAAAAAAATTCAATAGAATTATAGTTTTTACGAGCTATATCATACAAATGCACAAAACATACTTTATACACATACATATATATATGTGTGTGTGTTTATGTTCTATAGTATTTTTTTAATATTAAATGTAAGTTGTATAAATATTAAATAAGAGAAATCTTATAAAAATAAAATATAGTTTCTCAGGGTTAAAGAAATACAAATAAGCTATAAATTATTCATAAAAATGTGTGTGAAGTGGTTTCCGAACTACCATAACATCATTCTCCAAGATAAGAATCAAACTCATGAACATTTGAAACAAAGACTAGAGCGTCGGTAGTGTTTGCCTATGAAATCTTGTGTGAACTACATTTAATAACACAATAAATGACATTAAAATTTATAATTAATTATTGACACATTAAATGTTCATACTTTTTGTGAATGTGTGTGAATCATCACTTCAATACTTCAGTAATATTGGATGGATAGCTTAAAAATTATTAACTCTTTTTATAATTAAAATCCTTAAGCGATTATATTAATAAAATTTTGGTAATGTGTATCTTTTATTTATAAGATTTCAGTTCTTCTAATTAAGAATAGGATAATTTTTGTGTAAAATCCTGGATTTCCTCCTGGAATATTAATTTATGAATTAATAATATGAATATTAATCATAATAAATAAAAAGCTTAGCTAAAAATAAAAGCTTAACTTAAAGCTTAACTAGCATATAATATACAGAAAAATCTCATAAGATTACAATGCAAATAAAATAACAAAATAATGAAGTACCTACTTTAAAATAATCTGAATTATATAGATAATTTTAAATAAATTAAACTTTTAAATCGTGTTATACTTTTAAATACAACTTTTTTACTTAGGTTATACTTTTTTTCACTTATGTATATAAATTTAATAAAATCAGAAATTTCAGCTAAGGAATGTGAACTTATTTTTAGTGTTTACTAAGACTATTTCTTAAGATTTTGAAGTATTTCTTAATTAAAGTTAGAAATTTTTTATTCTGAATTATTTACTCATGGTTTTACATAATGACAGCGCGTTCAAATGTTCATGGGTTCGAATCCCACCTCGGGCTTGTTTGTAAGTAGTGATTAGGAATCCACTTTAAACTTTTGGTCTCAGGCTAATAAACCTTCGTGAAACGCGACTGTCGGGAGACAGACATTTACACAATGGTGCATTTTTTTGGTCAATAATTTTATAACATTCAAAAACATTTCTAATTTTTAATGATTTACAATGCAGAATAATGATTATGCCTGATTTCTTTCAAATTAAAATATGTTTTTATACATAAAATAAAATGATTACTATAAAATAATTCTCAATAAACATTTAATGAGCACTTAAACATTAAAAATAAATAATCTTTTAATGTTCGAAAAAAGAATTTTTCAACATAAAATGCCAATATAAAAGCAAGATATTAGAAAATGAAGGTATAACTTTTCTGATGACATCAACACATATAAATCATTTTTAAGCAATGAAATTGGCATGAAGATTTTTAAGTTATTTGATTAGTTTTGGAATTTTTTTTCAGACTCCTTTTTTTCGGGTTTCTTCCTTTACATGTTAAGAAAGGAATCTAAGTCTATTAACTTAATCAGCAAATGAAATGAAACCAATAGAATTTTTTATGAAACTTTATGTAATTTTTTCCCCTTTAAAATGAAGGTTTACATTGTTTTGACTCACGATCATCCAGATTTAGATTGTTGAAGCTATACTAATAGAATGTAATTATATATTTAAGTAACTATCTGTATCCTTATATTGTAATTTTTTCTTTGGTTGTATTGAATATAGACTGCATGGTTGTTTAAGAAGCTGATAATTTAGACACGTTTCTTAAGCATTCTAATCCTGAAATACTGCCCATTAACCTGACAAAATGGACGATAATAGAATTCCAGTCCCCTATTTTTATGTCGTCTAATAGAAATTGCTGTGAGTAAACTATGATATAACTTAATATTTGTAATAAAAGTGTAATTATAAATGTAATTTATTAAGGAATTGGATATACGAAATACTTTGCACACATTCATTTTATTCGAAACAAAATTTTTTTGTAGGTTATAGGTGCTTTTTATTTATTATTAAAAAAATGCATTTATATAATAAATAATCACATCCAGAGAGAGAGAGAGGTCCTAATGATGAATTTATCAGTCGAAACAATATTAACTGGATATAATTTAAATAGATTATGTTTATTTGCTTAATCAATATCACAATTTTTCATAGTCATGTAACTTGACTGGGATAATCTGTAAAAAAATTTAGCTAACTGCATTTACTAAGTTAAATTTATATCTCAAATACATGAAAGTGGAACTGATCAGTATAATATTTGAATAGTTTTATCAAAAAAATTAATTAAATAAATAATAATAAATAAATAATTTAAAAATATTTTCGTTATTTACACATGCAGAAGATTTGTAGTGCAAAATAATGATATAATTCTACAAATCTTAAGCAGATATACAACTTTAAAAAAAATCAAGATGAAACATTAAATATGATTTCTAAAAAGTTTTTAATTTTCGGCGATTTCCATAGTCTGTTACAATCGTTATCGAGATTTATCTTTTTTGTATTCTTAATATCTTATTAACATAAATATAGTAATATTTGATTAATTTATTTACCAAAAATTTTATACAATCTGTCCCTTTACATAATTTTTCGTAAAACAGGAGATTCAATTCATTATTCAGTTGATCAAATCAGTAGGTCAAACATATAGTTTTAATTCTAATCTATCAATACCAATTTTTCATGCAAAGTTTTTTGTTATTTTGTTTATTTAATTTTAATTGCTGAGCTAAAGTCGAAGATTTGTAAAGCATATTCGTTTATTTAGCAATGAAATATGAAATATCCACCGATAAAACAAATAAAATTTATTACTCAGTATTTTATTCATGCAGCAATACTTGAATTCTTTGTAAATTAAAAAAAAAGTGTTTGTTACTTGCATTAGCATTATGGCCCAACAAAGTTAAATGACTTTGGTGAATCAATACCTGCATTGTTGTTAAGAAAATATCATTTAATTCACATTTATCATAGAAAATCAGCACTGTTATTTGCAAAGTTTTATTTTTGAATAATTTATTAGCTTTCTGATTTATTCATAAGTTAACTCCTCAAATTATGGAGCCAATACAAAAAAGTTCATTTCGTTAAAAAAAAATTAAACATAATGAAAAATATTTGTCGAAATTAAGTCAAATTTTGTTATAGAAAAACCAATGCAATTTTTTTTTTCCAAAACATTTCACGTTAGCTATTTCAAATTTTACGACTTTCGGGCCCCAAAGGCGGCAATTAAATCCCCTTCAGTAATTCCAAGGAAATCTTATGGGGGCGAAATTCGAACCCCGGAAAGAGGAAAGAAATTTCTGTGCCACAGAGATGTGTTCTGAGAAATGGTACGGCATTTTCACTGCCAGAAGGAGAACCATATAACGCCGGATGTTTGAAGAAAAGAAACACCATTGGGGGTCAGTCTTTTACTGGACACATGTATTAGACAAGAGGCGCCTTTTAATGAGGAAAATGTTAATTCCTCACGTGCATGTGAAGACAAAGATGGGACAACCGGAGCCCCCCCCCTTTACCCCGGCTGATGGGCTGCATATCCGGTGTCCAATTTAGCTTCCTACTTTGCTTCTTGCCATTAAAAATTATTGTGTTAAGTTTTTAATGAATTAAATGCGCTTAAATAACTCTTGAGAAATTATGATCTAAAAGTTAATATGTTCAGCCTATATATTTTAATATTGACGGTACGGCAGTATATATTTGAATACTGCTAAATTCAAAATGCTTTAAATGCATTTTAATTTTTTCATGTTATCATAATCAAATAACATGCTTAATAAACTGTGATAAGTGATCAGTTAAAAATTCTTTGTACTATTTGCTTAATTAATTTTTCTCGATAATTAAAATACAACATAAGTACTAATATTAATTGTAAAATATTTTATTAATATCGAAGTTTGTAGGTTACCTATCTAACATTGATTAAGAATAATGGACTTCAGGCTCTTATCCAGAAATTCTTACATTTTTTATACTCATGTTGTTTTTTAATTATATCTATGTGATCACAAAACACTTTCACTTCCTTTTTCATGATTTTAAGCTATATAAATTCAATGTTTTTTGAACAACTTTATTTATAGGACTGAAATTTATCAAAATATACTTTGTAATAAAAGTATATGTCAAATTTTAGGTTGATTTTTTATTTGTTGGATATCAATGCTAATCCAATTGATCAGTGTTAAGTATGTTAGCGTTTTCATGATACACAGTTACAAAATACTAATATATTCAACAATCATTTAAATTCAATTAAGCAAATTTTTTCTTATAGAAAATAAATCAATTTCTTATTAAATATATATTTTTTTGTTTTAACTTTATTTTGTTGGTAAACACAGATTTTAAAGTGAAATTTCTTACAAAATAATCATGAGTCACATGTATTATATAAATTATATAATAAGTATTTTAATATTAACAGAATAAGTATTTTTTTATTATTTAAAATTTAGAAAAATAATATTTTGTATTATAATATCTAAAGAAACTGATTTGCATTATTTTTATTATTTGAATTTCTGTAATATTATTGAGTTACGATTTTTCAAAGATTTTATACTTAGATTACGAATCAATTACATTAATTAGTAAAGTTAATTTAAATATTAAATTTGCAGACATACTTTACTAGTTTTTTTTTATTTTTATGATGAAAATTAAATAAGTTATTATTAAATAATTTATTATATATAATAACTTATTGAAAATTACTTAATACGGAGTTTAACAATGAAAATTTTCAATTGTTACTAATGTTTAATACATTCATTTTAATTTATTGTTTTTAAGGTATATTTATATGTATGTAGACAGGTATAATTTATTTATATGCATCATTTTCCAGTAAAATTATGGAAAATACTGAAAAGTTTTCCAAAAAAGGATGCATTTTGATTAAACGTTAGTTTTGGTAAGAAAACAAACGATCAGAATCAAACGCAAAAGAAAATTTACAAAAAAGCGCTCGGAGACTTATAAGAAACTCCCATAAATACGTCATTAACTCCGCTTATCTTCGTCACATAGAAAGGCGGAGTAAATGACAAAATGTCATTCACTCCGCCTCTGTATTTGACGTCATGTCCAATCAATATGAGGACGATAGCAAGCTTGATATGGTGCTACCGCACCATAACAAGCTTGCTATCGTCCTCTTGGCATCATGTTTGGCAAGGAATTTGGCGTAGATTAGGAGCAGATCTGCTTGCGGAAATATCCCCTATATATATATATATATATATATATATATATATATATATATATATATATATATATATATATATATATATATATATATATATATATATATATATATATATATAAGCTTTAAAAAATAAACAAATTTTAAAAAAATAAATTCATAATTATGTGTACTAAGAGTGACTAGCTTACATAATGTCAATACCAACAACTTCTTGTATTTCATTCATTGGTGATCCGTATAGAAGCAACATACTTAACGAGTCGGAAAAAGAGAGAAATGAAAGAAAAAATCGTCATTTTACGGTTAAGCTTACAGATACGGCCGTTTCAGAAACCCGATTCTAATATATGAATTTTGCAGGTTCAATCCCACTTTAGAAACGCCAATATTGTCACCGATCACACAAGATATGATTACGTTGTAAGTTAAACGTGCGGTGAGGAGGAAAACTCTTACACAGGTAACAGATTTATTACTAAATCCACTTAAACGAAAAAAATTTGTAGCTTACATTACGTCAAAAGAGAATTTTACCGAAGTCGTGTTGTCAAGGTAAACTGTAACCATACTTGGTATATTTTGGCGAGGGTTCTTATTTAATACAAACCTATAGGGGTTGTTTGAAAAGGGGTGTGGCTAATGACGTTAACTATTATGGCGGGTGTTATAATGTAAGCAAATGCGGAAAACGATAATAGAAATTTTATGAATCCAAAAGCAAATTAATGCAATAATATTTAAAATCGCTTATTATAATGATACATGTATTCAGTTTTTTTATCTTTAATAAAAAATTTCATATTTTTTTGATTCATAAATTATTAATGACAGAATAATTGTAAAATTTATCTTCCGTTTAAATTGCATAAAATGTGTATGGAATATTTTCTGTAATCAAAATAGATCATTTATCTAACTATATCTCTAAAATAAAATTTCTAATCTTATCTTCCATCAATTTACTTTGTCTAATATCATACTAATATTGCCATTTATTTGTAGCTTCATATATTTCAATAATTTATAAAATTTCAATTGATAAAAAGAATTTAAATTCATAACTTAATTTCAAACCTTTAAAAAGTGTGGAATTAACTATGTAATAAAATAAAACTTATAACTGGAATAAAGGTTTAAAGATTTGTACTCATCCAAAGCATAGAAAATTATTTTTATTATTATTATTATTTTTTTTGATAATCACACTTTATTGATTAGAAAGAAGCACAATTTTTTTACTTTATTAATCCATCCATTACAAAAATGATAATATGTTATCAATACTCATTCTAGATAACAGTAAATTCATGTATCTTTAATATCGTATATTTTACGCACAAGTTTTCGCAAGAGTAAGGCAGATTTTGAAGTCCAAATTTGATCCAATATTTAAAAACTGTTGATGTTCTTAGTCTGATGTTAAAAAAATGTTATTTTATATAAATGAATTTAATCAGATCTGATTGTCATAGTAAATAATTTAATTTTTCTTGTTTATGGCATTTATATCTTTATAGAGTATTATAGGATTATTTGTAATTTTCTTATTTCTGAAAATTAAAATTTACTTTTGAAAGAGCAATATTTTTGCATTATTTTAAACTTTTCTTTGAAAAGAAAAAGGTTTATTTTTGGAAATATACATTCAGAAAGAAATTCTCAGTGATATAAATTATTAAAAAGCTGCGTGCTATAACTGTTTAATTTATTTACCTTCAGCTGTTAACTGAAAATAATTTTTCAATTATTTTCAAAGACTATATAAAATATGAGCCAAATTTGAATCACAAATACTGAATAAATAAATTTTTTTAATAGATTTATCGTTTAAAATTTAACAGGCATTCTATTTTTCCTAAAATTATAGCTGATATTTATATTATATTGCAATAATGAATTTTCTTTGATTTTCGGGGTTAAGCATCTTAACTAATAATTCCATAGTTTGAAAAATATTTTATTATTCAATAGCTCACATACATATACATCAAATCTCTATAATATTTCTGTTTTTTTCTTAATTTATATCACCTTAAAAATTACTCAAATAGATTTTTTAACTAACTTAAAAATCAATTTTCAAGACTCATTAATGTTGTAATTTTCATTACTTACCCTTGAATAGAATTTCAGTATTTATACAATAAAATGAATTTCAACAACCTAAATGAATTGTGATTTATTAATACATTGTAATACTTTTTCAAAATTTTAATTATAGGTAAAAGAGTATATCGCGTTTGGTGTTTTTCTGATGAAGAAGCATTACTTCTTTATCAGGAAAACTGTAAACGTGATATATTTTTTTACCTATAATTAAAATTTCGAAAAAAAAAGTATTACTTAAAAATATTATCCTTGAAATGTACTGGCCAAATTGCTTTTTCTTAAGATTATCCTTCTTCTAGCTAGCTTTTTCTTAAGATTTCTTAAGATGATCCTTAGTTAAAATATTATCTCTCATATTATTTTTAAATTGTTTATCGAAAATTAATTTCATTAGCTAATAAGAAACATCTTTTACTATTAAAACTCATTTATTGCAATTTTTGTGGTAAAATTATCTGCTTCCATATATATGAATTCCAAATCCTTTTATTTAAAAATTATTCTCTCTCTCTCTCTCTTATTTAGGAGATTTTTCCACTTAAATCAGTCATTAATAATTTACAAAATACCTCCAAAAATAATAAAAACTGTACTAAAAATATATAATTGATTATGAAAAAGGAAGAAAGTTGATGAAAAGAAACTTTATTTTTTACACTTTGCTATTATAAATTTAAACATCTTTATACATTTGAAATGTCTTCTATTTTAGTTTAAAGTTAAATAGCAAATTATTTTTGTGCTGATGTTATATATCTTAGAAAGCCCGGTGGCTTAGTGGCGGCGTTTCACGCTCCCATGACACCGGTCCCAGGTTCGATCCTCGGGCTGGGCCGTGACCTTCGAGATTACAGGCCTGCTTACTGAAGAAAATCGGTTGCATGAGTCATCACATTTGGGGAGACGCTCAGAGCGACTGGTGAGTGTACCACCTGCCGACGCGCCTGGTGGCTGCTCAAGCCCCAGGAAGGTATGCGTATGCATACCCTCCTGGTTCCAGGAATTTTATTATACACTATTTCAAATAAATTTTAGCCCTAATTGGAATATTTTTGATTGATTGGTACTTTAATTATGGAAATATTTATGGGCAAATATGGGTTGAAAATACTACACCTTTGCGGTTTTGCATGAATTAAGATACAATATACTTAAGTTAAATATACCAAGAGAAAAATTCGCTGTTTTCTCTATTTTTTATTTTTTTTTTACGAAAGCGATAGAAAAGTATATGAACGTGATAAAATCTTTCTTACATATTTTTGTCGCAGATTGTGATGGCTGGAATTATGATGTCTGTCCATCAGACGTAGTTACTTCGTTCATCACCGTTGGATAAGACAAATACAGAAGAATGAAATCATATGTATGGTACAGGAAGCCAGCTGTGCTGAAGATGAAGATACACAGCTTCTTCCACTTCCTGGTGTTGCAGTCGGTACTAGCAAGGTCCGCAAAACTACTGATACTAGAATTCTTCCATGCGTTCGATAAATGGTAAACCTCATCTTCCTGTTCTCGATTTCGCAGCTCGTGTACTTTGTTGTCTTGATTTTTCATACTTTCAAACTGACAAATACAAAAATACCATCAATAAAGAAAAGTAAATAAATGAGCTTCTACACTATGCAAAATTACGTACAAAAATAATTAAAATTCAAAAAGAGTACTATAAATTATAACGTAATATAAAGTATCCACAAAGGTTTTGTCTTTGCATTTGATTTTGGAACATCTGCAGCTAAGATCATAAAAAAGTTGTAAATTTTAAACAAAAGTGGCTACGAGTTTCTAAATTTTAAGAACTGCAAACCAGTTAACGGTGAAAGTCGTTATTATGGGTCTTGAATCCAGTGGCTCAGTAACTTCACACCACTTCCGGTTAAGATAATATGTGATGTCCAAAGTCCTTCCGTTGGTGTGACGTGGATGTGGAGATGGGGTGCTAGAGGTGATGGGCGAGTATTCTAAACCCGTTAACCTAAAGGTACAGTACGGGATTCGCCTGCACCGTTTTGTATGCATTATCGGTCTTAGTTTGGAAACTAAATATGATTTAGTTTAAATATTTATAAAAACTCAAACTCCACAAATTTCTCAAAATTATTGTTATTCACATTAAAATAAAATCATATTTCTTATTTATCTAAATAATCGATAATTATTTTACTTGAGAAAATTCAATTTTTATTTCAAGCTTTGCTACCCTATTGCTGAAAATTCATGAAAAATATTAAACGAAAAGACACTATCACAAGTCTTATTGTATTTGAAAAATGAGTTTACATACGTATGTTTACAAATATTTTTGAAGGATTTTGTTCAAACATTTGAGTTTCATTCAATAAATTCATTTTTTTAAAAAATTAAATCCTATGATATCCAATAAACACATTTTTAGTTATACTGATAATATTTATCCATTAAATCACTTTGTAATTATATACTCACATAGTTATAAATTAAAAAAAAATATTTGTAATTATTTTAAATAAAAAACATTAAAAATCAAATAGAATTATATAAAATTTTTTAATTTATTATATTACTCCCATTTATTTAACGCATGGAATAAAAATTTAGAGAGTGAAAATATTTCAACATTATCGCTCACTAAAACCTATATATATACTTTTCAGAAATTAATAAATCTTAAATGCATCTACTTACTCACAAATAATTAAAATACTTTTCTAAAAATATAATTTTTTCACAAATATTAAATCATATATTAGTCCATTGTTAACAAATCTCTTCTGAAAACTATCATCAACTAACAATTTTGATATCTCTATGAAAACATATCAAATAACAAATTTCAGAAAATCACAGGGCTATCTATTGATTTGAATGCTCTTTAACAGAAATATAACTCGTATTTCTCTAAAAGAATAATTAACGGTAATTTTCAAAGAATTTCTTACAATTACCAATAAATAAATTTGATTATTATAGGCTGATAACTAAAGAAAGCTAAGATAAAATATTAGAAATTACAATTTCATCCATGATTCAGTTTTGATCAATGCATGAATACTGGATTTAACTAAAAAAATATAACACAAAAGCATTTAAAATATATAGATTATAGTTTAAAATATAACTTTGTAAAATATGATTATAACTGTTATACTTTTAATGGAATATTAAAAAATTTGTTTCATGATGTGTAATAAAAATAGTAATAAATCAATATTTTGTAAAAAAGAAAATAAATATTGTTTATTATATATTTTTTCTGAAAATATAAAAAAATCAATAATTTTACTTCGTCAGCTTCAAATGCAGCAATAAAAACTGAATTTTATTGAAATCACTAAGTTACGATAATTTAATAAACATGAAAAAAAGTCAAATAGAACATTGGTTTTATTTTTCTTTTCATTTGAACCAATTATTTTTTACTGTTGAAAGACATTTTTTAAAAGATTTTTGTTTAAAATAAATAGGCATCTTTATAAAATTTAATAAATGTGAAGAAAAAGTGAAACATAATATTGACTATAGTTCTTTTTTATATTTTTTCATGTGAACTAATTATTTTTTATTGTAGGAAAACATTCTTTAAGAAATCTTTGCTTAAAATGAAATACGTGTATCTTTTTTTAAGCTAAGTGTGTTACTTTTATCTTTTCCGAAATCTGTTTTTTATAAGTATTTCTGAAAATGTAAATTTATAAGTATTTCAGTTACCAAATATTAATTATACCTTTTAATTATGTAACAAAAATTTATTTAACAATTGAATATCAATATAAAAAAATTTGCAATTCTTTTGTAATTTTACAAATATTTTAAGAATTTTTTTTATCCATGAAGATTTTTTTTATAAATCTAAATCACTTTTAAGTAGCATTTCATTTTGAAATCAACCGTATTTTTCAGAATTCTTATCGGAACATAAGAAGAATATAATAAGAATTATTGTATAATAAGCTTTGTTGGAATAAGAAGCCATCTTCTTATTTGGATATGAACAGGGCTTCTCATTGGCCTGAATATATTTACTGGAATTTTTCATGAAATTGCAGGTGATAAAATACTTAAAAGGTACACCATTCATTCCATTTGCGGAGTGTGATTTAGTTCTTTTCAGTATCTGAAACTTCTTGAAAATTAATTTGATTTCATTAAATCTAGGTTCAGTATTCATAAATTGTATTTTCTGAGTTTGATCAACGTTTTCAAAAGGTAAATTTTCTAAATTTGCTCATCTCTTTCGTATTTCATCTTTTCAAGCTCTTCTCCTTTGATACTATCTTCTTTTTATAGTTCTTTTTTATTCATTCTAACTAATATATCTTCTACTTCATCTTTATTAAAATTTCACTCACTTTAATTTCCTTATTTCAGCTATTTTATGATTATTTAAAATCCCATAATCCTTTTATAAACTTAATTTTCTTATCGCTATTTAAAAAAATATTTTATTTATTTTGTCTCAGAAATAAAACAGAGAAATTAAGCCTTAAACTGTCTTAAGTGGCATATAAAATTGAAATTAAAATACTTGCTTAAGTAATTCTCTCTACATAAATATAAATATTTTTATGGTAAATATACTTACTTGTTAAATGTTGTTAAATTGAAACAATACATAAATACACTATTTTTTAATATAACATCAAAAATTAAGTTTCTTAATTTCAGTTAGTTTTGAAATTAAAAGAACTTTATGACTATATCTTCATCTGCTTTCCATTTTGAAGATCAATCTATGTCATCGTCACCAAAATGTAAAATAAATATCATCTTAACAACATTAAATAAATTGATTTAAAGAATCAAATAAATTAAAAGCTAAAATAAATTTCTTTCGAATACACAAATTTAGGCAAACATTTCTATTTAAACATTTTTTAATAATATCAGGAATTTTCGAAATCAATCTAAATTTATTACATAATTCATAGTAGTTCATTTTCCTAAATTAAATATAACTG